>CM052722.1:2917081-3002773 GCA_028551405.1 Uromys caudimaculatus
AGGCGCTGGGTCCCGGCGAATCTGGGCGGGTCCGGGTGAGAGGTGTTGCTCCCCTTTATCCCACTCACGGCTTTCCCAAGCTCCTGGGAGGGTAGCTTTTTCAGGTGTTCGTTGGCTATGGCCTCCTGGTGGCCCAGGCAGAGGTCTCTGCTCACAGGTGGAAACCGGAAGGTTCAGAGATTTTGTGACCCCTGCTTCTCAGGTCCTGGGTCCCGGTGGATCCGGGCAGGTCCGGGTGAGAGGTGTTGCTCCCCTTAACCCCACTCACTGCTTTCCCAAGCTCCTGGGAGGGTAGCTTTTTCTGGCGCTAGTTGGCTATGGACTCCTGGTGGCCCAGGCAGAAGTCTCCGCCTCCAGCGGTTTCTATGCCCGCCTACCTCAGTCCCTGTGTCTCCCAGGTTCGGAGCCGTTCCTGGTGAGCTGTGGAGGTTGTCTTGTGCCCACTCCCGGCTTTTCCAAGCTGCTGGGAGGGTATCTTTGTCCCGGCACTAATTTGCTATGGAGCCCTGTGGCCCAAGCTGAGGTCCCCGCCGCAGGTGGAAGTTCCTGTCCCTCAATCTCTGTGGCCCGTGGAAACTGGGCGGAATCGGTGAGCGCTGGAGCTCGTTTTGCCCCCACTCGGGGCTTTTCCACGCTCCTGGGAGAGAAATTTTCTCCCGGCGCTGCTTGACTATGGAAACCTGGAGGCCCAAGCAGAAATCTCCTGCCTCAACCGCCTGCTGTTGGGATCCAGGGGTTTTCTATGCCCGCCTACCTCGGTCCCTGTGTCCCCCAGGTTCAGAGCAGTTCCTGGTGAGCTGTGGAGGTTGTCTTGGGCCCACTCCCGGCTTTTCCAAGCTGCTGGGAGGGTATCTTTGTCCCGGCGCTAATTTGCTATGGAGCCCTGTGGCCCAAACTGAGGTCCCCCATGACTTCTTATCTTTAGAGAAAACCATGGTTATAAGAGCTGTCTTGTTCTTCTTTGGATAGAAAGGAAGACCAGGTGGTGGCCACAGAACAGGAACTATCCCCTCATTCCCTTCCTTGCTGTCCCTCTTCCCCCTCACCCTCCAGTACTTTTTGGGAGCCTCCCTTCCAGCTGTAGAGTATTTAGTGAGCTGTGTAAGTGGAATAGTGTCTAGGAGCCCATAATTAGTTTTGTGGTCACCAATAGAATATGAGTTGAGCCCACATTTCTTCTGCTTGTGTTTTCTGGTTTTAGTTGCCTATGTCTGGTTGGGAAAAAATGTCTTCGTACAACTGATTAAATAAAGTGAACTTTAAACATGCCCTTTTCTTCCTTCTTGGAACTTTGTAAACTTGGATGCTGGAATATTCTAGAAGAGTGAAGTAACTGTGGTTTGCATTTCTCCCAGTTATGAGATATGATTGAGTTTAAAAGTAAGGAACAAAGACACAGTATTGTTGTTCTGCAGTTCTTTAAACTGATCACTTGACCCTAGTTTTCTATTTTCCAGAAGGCTCTGAATACCTAAAGAAGAATCATTGGTTAGGTTGCAAACCTAACCAGACTCCTTATTGGGACTAGACTCTGGATTCTTACCTTAATTTCCATTTTGTCATTTATTTCCCTTTGTATTTTTATTTTTATTTTGTATTTATTCATTTACAGATTCTTGAGGCAGGTTCTTACCATAATGGCACAGGAGACTGTTGAATTCACTGCCCTCCTGATTCTTAAATGTTGGGATTATAGATGTGTGCTTCCACTCCTCACTATTTTTGTTGTTGTGTCCAAACATATAAGCATTAAATGTACTTTGGAATGAGTCTTAACCTGCATCCAAACTAAAATGTTGAACAGTTCCTTCTCTCCCTCCTCCCATATTTTTCTAATCAGTCCTCTTTTCCTCCAGGAAAACTACTCTTCTAATTGCTCTCTCCATAAGTCGGTTTTATCTGATTTTTATTGTTTTCAAACCTTATAAGACCTTTCAGAATAACAAAATTTAAAATGAAATTCTATTTGATTCTGTTTTTAATCTCTCATTCAAAGTTATGTGTGAGATCATTCTCCTGTACTTGCCTGTTAGCCTCAGCAAATTATTCTTTGATGTTGTAGGCATACAATCTTCCTGTGAAGTATATGTATTATTAGTCCTGGAATATCTAAGGTAAAATAACTTTGTATCACTGTAAAAGATGTTTCAGGTTTAGACTCATTTTTTATGTCTATCATATGCCCTGAATGATCAATATAAAGTCTTTTGAATCCCCAGAGAGAATCTGAAGGAAAAAGATTTATATAAGTTATTGCTCTTTGCATATGGCTATATATATCCACCAACAGTTATTACTGTATGATAGTGATTGTGAATGATGGTTAATTATCTGAATTTCATAAAATTCAACATACTGTCATATTTTATAGTCTTCTAAGGAAGAAAAAGTTTGTGGCAACAATTTGATACCAAGGAAAAGAAAATGTTCTAAATAATTTCCCTTCAGACTTTGGGAACCATTTTGGTATTCCGTTTGGGCAAAGAAAACTCATGAATAAATATAGAAATCTTTGGAAAATTAAGAGTTTAATAAGAGGCTTTTATATTAGGTTTTATGGATTTAGTTAAGTGTTTGCTGCTGCATTGATATGTAAAGTTAAAATCTTTTGCTTAAACTGAACAAGATCTTAATGGTATATGATCAATAATGCATTTCTTGGTAGTCTTATACATTAAAAGCATTTTAATTAATAAAAGCAGAGGTCCCATAATTTCACTTAAATATCAAGGATAAGGATAAAAGAGCCTCTAGAAGGCTTTTTTGGTTTCCTCTTGAAATAAGAGTGAGGCTAGACTGCCCTGAATAAACACTAATGTTCAGGAATTTATAGAACAATTATATAATTCAATTTGGGATAACATTTCCCAAGTGAATCTTTCCTTACATAACAACATCATTTGCTTATACCAGATAGAATGGAGGCAGCTGTACTCTAAGACAAGGCTAAGAGGTTGCAAATTGAAGGAAAGATACTTCAAGAAGACCATGGAACTCAATGTTTCTAGAACAGAGTCTAGCCAAATAGGATTTCTGTATTGAGTGGAAGTTCTCCATTGGCTCTGTTCCTATGTCCATTTCTTGGATATCTGAAATTTTTGAGCAAAATTAAACCACAAATATATTTCTTTCTCTTATCTTTGCACATACACACATGCATGCATGCACACAGACATGAGTGATTTCTGATAGATACATTTTTAAAGTGAAAATATAATCAGTTTAGGATTGGGTTTATAAATCTTAAATCAATGCAGGTCAGTGTTTGGAAAATGTGTACACCAAAGTAACCAATATGAAAAGATGTAAAATATTTGGGGCTGGGGATATAGCTAACCCATAGAACATTTCCACAGCATGTGAACGATGCTTAGTTCAATTATCAGCAATGCAGAAAACAAAACAGAAAAGATCAAAATATTCCTTTGTTTCCATTTCTAGTCAAGTCTCCTGAAGTCACCCTTCTTGTTATACCCCCTATACAGAACCAATTACTGTTCTGTTTTCTGTCATCATAGATTAGGTTTGTTCATTCTTAATAAAATTTAAGGCTTTGAGAAAAGTCAACTTCAAACATATCCCAGAAATATAGTTTAGTATATTAAAATGTTTTTAACAAATTGTGAAAAACTTCCTAATATTTTCCTGTATTCTTGAGGTTAAAACTGACTGTGAATTTGTATATCTGTATGTCATAGTATTTAATTGAAAGCTTTTCTAAAAGGATGACAGAAGAGTCTACAGAAGAACATATTAACTAATTGTCTGCCTCCCAGACATGACTACATTTTTGCCTCTTTCTCAATTTGCAGACATTAGAGTTTGTGGATCCCTTTCGTCCCTATCAGTCTTTTGACACCCTGAAACGTTTCCTCCAGTATGATGGGAAGGTTTTGCGTTTCTTCTGCCTGTGGGATGATTCAACCTCACTGTTTGGGGACCGTAGAGAATTTGTACTGCATTACTTCCTGTGTGATGATACTATTGAAATCCGAGAAATACTGCCATGTAATTCGGGCCGGGATGCTATGTCATCATTCCTTCGGAGGGGTAAGCTTCCCAAGGTAAGCAGTTTTGAGTATGTTTCTGGGCCAAGAGACTTGAGTCATTATTTGGAATGATGTGTGATGGCTCTGTGATGACAGTTGCCATATGCTACTTGGTTTAATTAGGGTTTCTATTGCTGTGCTAAGAAACTAGCTAAAAGCCACTTGTAGGAGAAGGGGTTTTTTTTTGAGCTTACAGTTCCACATCACAGTCCATCTCTGAGGGAAGTCAAGGCAGGGACTCATGCAAGGCAGGCACCTGGAGGTAGGAGCTGATAATACAGAGGTCATCTAGGAGTGCTGTTTACTCATTTTCTCTTCGTGGCTTGTTCAGCTCACTTTCTTATAGCACCAGGACTACTTACCCGGGGTGGTCCTGCCAACAGTGAGCTGTGCATTTCCACATTAATCATCAAACAAGAAAATGCCCTACAGACTAATTTGATAGAAGTATTTTCTTTTTTTATTAAATTACTTTATTTATTTACATTCCAAATGTTGCCCCCCTTCTTGATCCCCTCTTCTCTAGTTCTTTATCCCCTCCCCCTTCCCTTTGCCTCTGAGAGGATGCTCACTCACCCATCCCCTCACCTCCTCACCCATCCAACCCACACTTCACTCCCCACCTAACCCCCACACCCAGCATTCCACTTCCCTGGGGCATCAAGTCTCTAGAGGATTAGATGCATTCTCTCCCACTGAGGCCAGAAAAGGCAGTCCTCTGATAGATACGTGCTGGGGGGGGGGGGAGGGAACATGGACTAGTCCATGTTTGTTCTTTGGTTGGTGGCTTAGTCTCTGGGAGCTCTGAGTGAGCTAGGTCTTCCTAAGGGTTGACCTTCCCTTCAGCTCCTTCAGTCCTTCCCCTAACTCTTCCATAGGGGTCCGAAACCTCACTTCAGTGGTTGGCTATAAGTATGTCAATCTGTCTCAGTCATCTGCTGGGTAGAGCCTCTCAGAGGACAGCCATGCTGGGCTCTTGTCTACAAGCACATCATAGCATCAGTAATAGTGTTAGGGATTTGTGCCTGCCAATGGGATGAATGCTAAGTTGGGCCGGTTACTGGATGACCATTCCTTCAGTCTCTGCCCCATTTTTGTACCTGTATTTCTTTTAGACAGGAACACTTCTGAGTCAAAATTTTTGAAGGCAGAGGGTGGTCTCATCCCTCTATTGGGGGCTCTGTCTATCTACTGGAGGTGGTCTCTTCAGGTTCCATCCCCCAACTGTTGGACATATGTCATCTCCATTGAGTTCTGGTAGTCTTACACATCCTAGGTCTCTGGGACTTTCTAGAGGGTCCCCCATCCCCCATAGATACATATTTCTATTCATTTTCCGGGCCCTCTAAGCTTCTCTCCTGT
Organism: Uromys caudimaculatus; assembly: GCA_028551405.1. Lineage (NCBI taxonomy): Eukaryota > Metazoa > Chordata > Mammalia > Rodentia > Muridae > Uromys > Uromys caudimaculatus. The sequence continues at coordinate 2,922,493 of CM052722.1, forward strand.
CTCTTCCCATGTCTTGTCCTGCCCCCTTTCCACTTCCCTTTCCCTCTCCCACCCAGGTTCCTCCCTCCGTCCACCTCCCATTATTATTTTGTTTCCCCTTCTAAGTGGGACTGAAACAACCTCACTTGGGCCTTCCTTCTTGTTTAATTTCTTTGATTCTGTGGGCTATATAATGGGTATTCTGTACTTTTGACCAATATCCACTTATCAGTGAGTACATACCACACATGTCCTTTAGGGTCTGGGTTACCTCACTCAGGATATTTTTTACTTCCAGCCACTTGCCTGCAAAGTTCATTATGTCCTTGTAAGTGAAGCATATATTCCATATCCATTCTTCAGTGGAGCGACACCTGGGTAACGTAGTGGAGCACATGTCCTTTTGCTATGGTAGATCATCTTTTGGATATATGCCCAGGAGTGGTATAGCTGGGTTTTTAAAGTAGAACTATTTCCAATTTTCTAAAGAACTGCAAGATTGATTTCCAGAATGGTTGTACCAGTTTGCAATCCCACCAGCAATGGAGGAGTGCTTCTCTTTCTCCACATGTGCTATCATTGAGTTTTTGATCTTAGCCATTCTGATTACCTTAAGGTAGAATCTCAGGTTCGTTTTGATTTGCATTTCCCTGATGACTAAGGATGTTGAACATTTCTTTAGGTGCTTCTTGGCAGTTCAAGATTCCTCTGTTGACAATTCTCTGTTTAGCTCTGTACCCCATTTTTAAACTGGGTTATTTGGTTTTTGGAATCTAACTTCTCAAGTTCTTAATATATTTTGGATATTAGCTGTCTCCCAGATGTAAGGTTAGTGAAGATCCTTTCCCAATCTGTAGCTTGCTGATTTGACCTGTTAACAGTGCTCTTTGCCTTATAGAAGCTTTTCAGTTTCATGAGGTCCTATTTGTCAATTATTGATCTTAGAGCATGAACCATTGGTGTTCTGTTCAGGAAATTTTCCCCTGTGCCAATGTGTTCAAGGCTCTTTCCCACTTTCTCTTCTATTAGATTCAGTGTATCTGGTTTTATGTTGAGGTTCTTGATCCACTTGGATTTGAGCTTTATGCAAGGTGATAGATATTGTTCAATTTGCATTCTTTTACATGCAGACCCCCAGTTAGACTCACACCATTGTTGAAGATGCTTTCTTTTTTCCACTGTAACATTTCTTTAACAAATGTGGGTGACCTTGCATTTGGGGCATAGATGTTCAGAATTGAGAGTTCATCTTGGTGGATTTTTCCTTTGATGAGTATGAAGTATCCTTCCCCATCTCTTTTGGTTACTTTTGGTTGAAAGTTTATTTTATTGGATGTGAGAATGGGGACTCCAGCTTGGTTTTGGGAACTGTTTACTTGGAAAACTTTTTTCCAGCCCTTTACTCTAATAATGTCTATCTTTGTTGCAAAGGTGTGTTTCTTTATGCAGCAAAATGATGGATCCCATTTATGTATCCAGTCTGTCAGCCTATGTCTTTTTATTGGGGAACTGAGTCCATTGATGTTGAGAGATATTAAAGACCAACGATTTTTAGTTCCTGTTATTTTTGTTGTTGGACGTGGTACTGTGTGCGTGCGCTCATGTGAGTGTGTGTGTGTGTGTGTGTGTGATTCTCGTCTTTTGTGTTTTTTTGTGAGATGTTTAATTTCTTGTGTTTTCTTGGGTATAGTTACCTCCTTGTGTCAGAGGTTTGCTTCTAGAATCTTCTGTAGGGCTGGATTAGTAAATATATGATATTATTTAAATTTGGTTTTGCCATGGAATATCTTGCTTTCTTTGTCTATGGTGATTGAGATATTTGGTGGTATGTATAGTAGCCTGGGCTGGCATCTGTGGTCTCTTAGTATCAGTATAGTATCTGTCCAAGATCTTATGGATTTTAGAGCCTCTGTTGAGAAGTCTGTTGTAATTCTGATAGATCTGCCTTTACATGTTACTTGGCCTTTTCCCCTTACAGCTTTAAATAGTCTTTATTTGTTCTGTACATTAAGTGCTTTTATTATTATATGGCAGAAGGATTTTCTTTTCTGGTCCAATCAGAGGCATTTTCTTAATTGAGATTTCCTCTTCCCAAGTGACCCTTGCTTATTTCAAGTTGACAGATCAAACAAGGAACAACCCCTCTCCCCACAAAAAAACCAAACTAGCCAGCACTCTTATGGCAAGTAAAGGAAAGGAAGATATGTAAGGGAAGAAACCTATTTTTTGTTTATCACAACAGTCAGCATTATGAATATGGGACTCTCTTGAAGTTAATTGAGGAGATTTGAGTGGAACACTCAAAAACTCCTATAGCCCACCAAAGAGATCCCATGGTATTGATCCGGGTATGAACACACGCATACACACAGACACAGACACACAGACACACAGACACACAGACACACACACACACACACACACACACACACACACAGACACACACACACCTGCTCACACATGTGAATATACTCATACACACAAGTGTATGGGAAGGAGGTAATCACAATTCTGAGTGTAGTGACTAGTCACCAAATAGCCAGTAACCAGTGACAGTATGCCATTGGCATTTTCTTTAGTATGGAGAAGATTTGTCAGACTTGTTTCTGCAAATAATGTCAGAATTTGAGAGGGAATATAACTGGCACAGCAGGAAAGACAGATTGATAGGCCTGGATTAGAATTGTAGATTTGTCTTTTGATAGCCATGTGAGCATGGGCAAACCACTCATGCTCTTTGAACACATATTTCCACATCTTTAACATGCAGTTAACAGCTTCCATAACTAGATGTAACCCATGAGATGTACTATGAGATGTTATAGTAAGAAGCACTGTCTGAAGACCCATTTATTAATACCTATCAGGTTACAGAGAAGCAAAGTTGCTTTTCCCAGGTCTATTTTGCATTTTATTGCTAATTTGGATAAAATATTTAAACCTGATTCTTACTGTTTCTGAAAAGGTTATCAGGGGCACTCATTTCTTATGCAAACAACCGCTGGCCATTAAATCCTCATAGGAGACTCTCCCAGATTCTCTGTGCCTTCTGCCAGAAGTCCTGCTGTGTTGCTTCAAGGCTGTGGAGAGGGAGGTAGAATTTGTTCCTGAGGGAGCTCTAGAATATGCACAGCAGGCCACCAGGAGGTATCTGGGAAACCTGTTTTTAGAATGTCTTTGAAAAATAGGTTAAATATGAAATAATGATGCACCTGACATTTGCAGTATATCTTACCATTAGTAGCTTCATTTTATATATTTATTCAACAGATATTTATTGAGTTGTGTGTGCCACCTCTTGGGCTATAATGAAAAAAAAAAAAGGCCTGTGTCCTGCTTTGTGGAGTATAGATTCTCATGGGGTTGAGATCCAGAAGGGATGGGTATAAGCTGGATACTCAAAGCAAGGAGTATGTTGCTGAGGTGAGAGGGTTGCAGAAGCTGAAGTTCTGAGAGCAAGCCAGGCTGCCAGGTGTAATCCATTTCCTGAGCTTAGGACTTGATGACCTGCTGGACAGAACAGAGGCAGGTAGTGAGGAGCCAGTCATTCTTCGTAGGGGATGTTTGCAGTTTAGGAATTAGAAAAGATGCCTGCTTGCACAACAATTGAAGAAATATTTATTGAAAGTGTCCTGAGCCCATTGTATTACAACTGTTGGCTTTGCCACCCACACCAAGTTCCCCAAAACTGTGACTCTGAGGCTTCTTATATATGAATAAATGCCTAGAACAAAAGCCTTGAATCATTCCCTGACTTATAACTTAATCATCCTGTTATTCTATTCTGTGTTCTGCCATGTGGCTGAATACCTGGTCCTCAGTATTTTGCTGCTGTCTCCATCAGTGTACCAGGGTGAATCCTTCCCAGTGCCTGTCTCCATCCCAGAATTCTAGTCTCTTGCTCTACCAGATATCCCACCTTCTAATCCTGCCTCAGCTCATTGGCCAAAGGCTTTTTTATTGGCAGGTGAAGCTTCCGTACATTGCACAAAAGATTCCCTCTATAGTGTATGGGGAACTAAGCAGATGGCTACTTGTAGTCTTGAAGCCTGGGTGTGGTGACATATGCCTATAATCTCAGCAAGTGGGAGTAAGCAGAGGAAGATCAGAAGGAAGATCCTGAGCTACATGAGTTTGAGGTCATTCTCTTGTATATGAGACCTTGTCTCAGAAACAAAAACAAAAGAGCAAAAAAGCTGAAAACCTATATAGGATGGAAGTGTTTGAGGAAAAAAAATGTGTATTTATCAGGGCCCTGAAGGACATGTGGTAGCGGAACAATAGGTAGAGAGACTGTGGGGCTTCTTGCAGGTGTTAGGAAAGAACTATGCAATGCACACTTCTGGAATTTATTCTGAGACTGCACCATCTCTGTCGTGGAGACAGATATCATGTTTTGGTTTTATCTTATAGTTTGGCCCACCCGGAATCTACCAACCAGGCCAGATAACAGATCGAGCAGTTCTCAATGTGTATGGGGGCTTGTCAGAATGGCGAGTAGATGGCTACCTGTTGGATAAATACCAGGTGAGGATCCTGGTGTTTTATTACTGATTTCCAATGAGACTTTTGAGAAACCTGGATATTGGGGTGAATTGTATATTCTTACCCTGTGAGATAGTGAATGAAATCAAGAGATACAGAAATATATACATTTTCTTGCCCTTTGTCAATAGTAAACTTATTTAAATGCTTATAGAAACATATGCCTTGTATTGCTTGTGCAAGTACTACAGTGTTCAAATAATGCTGAGAAGACAGCTGAGTTGACAAGTGCTTGCCGTACAAATGTGAAGACCTAAATATAAAACCACCCCACCCAAAACATACATAAACTCAGACACAGTAATGTTCATCTCTAATCCCAGTGCTCCCATGGGTGTTATAGGGAGGGGACAGATGGGAATCCTCAGCCACTCAAAGGCTAACTGGTCCAGCATACACAGACCCTGTCTCAAATGAGATGGAAGGTAAGCAACAACACATCCACTATCTGTGGCACATGTGCATTTATACTCAACAGGAACCATACACATACGTACACAACACATACTATACACATATGTACACAAAAGGAGAGAAATTCATTAATTTGATTTTAAAATATAGTTGTAAATAATATAATTAGGCTTCTTAAAAAAATTCTTTTCTTGGGAAAAGGCATGTAGTTCTTAGGCAGATCCATAGGACCAATGCTATCTTCCTCTGTTTTATCAGCTAGGAAAAGTAGAGCAAGACTTTTACACAGACCAGGACCTGACTATAGGTGCCACCATCAATGTATGGGGAAGAAAAGTCCTCCTCTGTGACTGTGATGAGTTTACCAAGACCTATTATAGGACCAAGTATGGAGTTGGTAAGTGATATGTTGGTTAGAAAATATTTTTAACCCTTTGCTTTATGCCCTAGTTAAGATTTTACTTTTTTTCCTCTTCATAAAACAAGCTTCTATGAGCAGACTCATTGTCTCCATGTTAGCAGAAAGGAAACTGAGGTCCACCAAGCTCAGTTGTCCAAGGTTATGTAATAGAGGGAAAGAGCCAAGAATTAAATTACCTCATGTCAGAGGCTTCCGTTTCCCCCATAAGTCTTTCTTACCATAGTACTCAGTATTCTGGTAGGACACTTAAACTAGAAATATTAAATCTCTTGTTTTCATTTAACTTTTGGTTACCACAATGGATGACACTCACTTGAGTTCTCTAGAGAAATCTCTTGTCTACCAGTTAGCATTGCATTTCCTGGTGAGGCCCAGCTAGGTTTCCTGTTTGCCTTTTCATAGGTATTAATTCCATTCTAGTCAAATAAATGAAGTTTAGTGAGAACTAGTGATTTATTAAGTACCTACTTTGTACTGAGGTCAGTGCAGTAGGCTAGGTTTATAGACTAGAAAAGGAGGTCTGTAGCACATTGCACAATATTGTGAGAGTCTAGAAGCAGGTTGATTATATGCTATAAAATCTAGTATCCAAACCTTCATTTGTTAAACTCCCACTCTTAGTCTCTTGAAGTTCTGCCAGTCAGTTCTACCCACTTCCTAAGCTTTGTCTTTACCCATGGTCCACATATCTGCTGTTGTGGGAATGGATAGAATTTGCTGACCTACCAGGGTGGAGTTTAGAATCGGTATAATGGTACCCAGTCCTCTATATAATCCTTCTTCAGTATTTGCAGCAAATTGTTACTAGCCCTTCCTCTGTACCTACCTCTGAGGGATGCCTAATGTTCCTACATGAAATGATTTGTATTTGCAAAAACCTACACACATCCTTATGTATCACTCATTCATTCATTTAATTTGAGACAGGGTCCATATTGCTCAGTCTGGTCTTGAACTTGCAGTTTTTTCACCTTAGCCTTCCAAGTAACTTGGGTAACAAGCAGATTGTGGTGCCTTGCTACTTTAAATCAGTTTTTATATTACTTCTGATACCTAATTCAACGTAAGTGCTATGCTAATAGCTGTTATTGTTTAGGGAAAATGACAGGAAAAGCGTGCATACATGATACAGTGCTTTTAAAAGTCTATAGTGAGCTGAATTTGAGCATGTGTACTTCACTGACCTGGAGGATTGATGTGTACTTCTGTAAACTGTGGCATATTTACTTAAGCACATTCTCTGAGTGGTAAGATGATGCTGAACAACTATAGCTCCTTCAAAATAAGATGCTTGGATATTTTGTTTCATTTTGACATATCTTTGTTTCATTTATCTTTTGCTTTTTTATTTTGATTTTCATTTTATGTTTGTGGAAGGGGTTATTTTGTTGTTTTTAGAGAGAAGGACTAGAATATAAAGTTAGGTGGGTGGGTAGGTGAGAAGGATGTGGAAGGATTTAGAGGAGGGGAAAACATGGTCAAAAATATTATATGAAAAAGTTATAAAAATACCCAAGATGCTTTGTGTCTAGAATAAGAAGAGGCCTGCCTGCCTACCTTGCACGTGTTTGCACTGAGTATTATAGATCCTCTAGGAAGCTGTATTCTGAGGGAAGGTGCATAAAGAACACTAAAGGGTTAGAATAAAAAGAACTTCTTTTACTAAGGAATTTTGTTCTAACACATCTACATTCTAGATTCATGAACGTGTCTAGATCTGACAAGAGTCAGTTTGGTGGCTGGTGTCTCACTTTAATATCTGAGATTGATTCTTTTTGTGGACACAATTGAACATATTTATTTCAAAGATTATATGCAAAAATCTTTCAGAAATGTGCAGGTGGCAGCTGCTCTAGAGAAGCTTCTAGAAGACTATAAATCATTGAGGAGGAGAATAAATATAGGTATCTGTTTAGAATCAGTACACCTTCAATGAAGATTGGAAATTGGATGATGGCTCATTGAAAGCCATTAAAAACACCTGAAGATTACTTTCATTTAAGGATGTTGTAGAAGACTGACAAAGTACCATAACAATTCCAAAACAGCTTATGATGTTGTAAACAGAGTGTTCAACATTTGGCTGATGTTTGTCTGCTTGATTTTGAGACTACAATATTTGCTTCAGGGAAAAATGAATGGTGTAGTGAAGTATCTTAGTAGCTTCTCCAGGGAATTTTCTGATGTAATATGACTTTTCTGGTGTGCCTCAAACCTAGCTGTCCTGGATATATGTATCTGCTTCAAATATCCTGTAGTCCGTTCATTCCATTTATACTGTCCTAGTGATTAATTTCTTTTCATCCATTTCCTTTGCTCCCTTATAGATTTTATTATATTATATAAAATGTACTTTGTGCCTTTAAAGTTAATACAAGAGCATATTTTTAGGAAAATTATGCAACTACAAAATTAGGGAGTATTTCATAGTCACAGTGACTTTTTAATACTTCTCACAGCATGTTAAAATGTTCTATTTAACAAATACCATTACACAACTTTTTAAAAGTTTTAATACCACACTTAATGTTACAAATGACTATACATTATATCCATGGTAGAATCTAGAGAAGTAGATTGATATTCTGTAATAATCTTTACATTTCTTTTCTCTGTTTTTTGTCACGTTAAATGAATATATTTCATGTTACTTAAGTATAGTTATTTCTGATATTTAAAAATTAAAGAAGTAATCTTTATTTTTCTTCATTAGCGACTATGACATGTTGATAAAAGTATTTATAAAGATGAGAAACTTTTCTATGTACTGTAACAGTTGATATAAACATTAAAAAGCACTTTTAATGAATAATCTGTTCAGTATTAATATGATAGTAAGGATGATAATTTTGCTCATAATTCATGTGGCCTTAAAAATTGAAAGAAGGAATTTTATACATTATGTTTTAGTGTTATTGAAACCCAAAGCAGAACAAAGTGCCACTAGTAATTGTGATCATGGAAGAAAGCAGAGAGAGAGAGAGAGAGAGAGAGAGAGAGAGAGAGAGAGAGAGAGAGAGAGAGACTGACTCTATTGGTGGGTGCATGTGTATGTGGAGGCAAGAGACTGATGTTGGGTATCTTCCTCCCTGGCTCTTTATTTTTGAGATACAGACTTTCACTGAACCTAGACTTTATCAGCTCTGATAGACTGGGTAGCCAGTAAGCCCCATTTCCCCGTGCTGATATTATAAGCATATGCCTGGTTTTTATGTGAATGGTTGGTATAGAACTCAGATATTCATGCTTGTGCAGCAACCATGCCAACTGAGCTGTCTCCCCAGCCCCCAGGGGAATGTGTAATACATTATCGTCTTTCAGAGTAATGTTCCAACTTACTTTAGGGCAGAAAAGTGACAAAGAAAAGGAGTTGGTCACAATCCAAAAAGAGTACATGGATGCCTTCTGTATTTATGTAGAAGTACAAGGCTTCTTGTGACACTTGGACCTCTATATGAGAGGCAGTCCCATAGAAAGATGGGATTCTTTTATTTATTTTAGAATTCCAAGGAGATGGTAATTTTATAGATGTCTTACACAGTCTTGTCCAGTGTAACTCCTGTATCAACCACTGTGGCCATCTTGCTGCTGGTGGCTTGCCTGCCAGGATGGAGTAGTAGTTCATTTCTTCATTGTTGAAGTGGACAAAAACAGGTAGAAGTCAGTTGCTTCTTATCTATGAAGATTTTAAACAGATTCAAAGGCTTGTAGATTGTATTTCTTGTACTAAGAAGACCAAGATTTGAATTTAAACTCTTCTTATCTAGGAATTAATGCCTTAGGTCATTTATTAATAAGATTTTTCTACTTTCTTCTCTCTACCCTGTTACCCTCTCTCTTTTGTTCCATTCCACTCTCTAACACTGTCTTGCTATGTAGTCCTGACTGAGTTGGTACTCCCTATGTAACACAAACTGGCCATAAATTTAGGGTAATTTCCTGACTCAGCCTCCCAATTCTGGGATTTATAGGCATATACCACCATACCCAGTTTATAGTACTATTTTCCAGTCACTAATTTTTGTGATGTGCAAAACCAAAGCAGTAACAATCATTCATTCTCAATGGTTTTGAGTACTTACACTGAGGTTAAGGTTGGACAAACATTTTAAAGTGCCTTTCATTTTCTGTATTCAATGCTGTCAACCTCTGAATTCTCAGGAATCGAAAGGAGAAAAGTCAGTGATGACTTAATGAGATTGTAGCTGCAAAGATAGAACTGGTTTATGGTTTTATCACATAGCCTTGACGGACTTCACAGTTTTACATCCCCTCCTCCAACCACCCATAGAGTTAGTGAAGATGGTTGCAGATTAGAATTTTGAGTTTTGACATTGTATACTTCACTACTTGTTTAACCTAAGTATTGACTACAAGCAGCTTTGAAGCTAAGGATGGTTGTATAGTTTTCAAGGTTCTTCCTTTTTAGGGGATCCTAGTCCAAAGCCCTGGCCTATATTCATCTTAATAATATGGCATTCCTTGGCTTGAAGAATTTCTTCCAAATTATGTAAGGTTCAGATTTCCTAAAGCCTGGGTTATTAGATCATACAAGGCAAACTTTGAGGTAATTAAGTCGTGGCTTTCCCAAATAATGCTTCCACCTGAGGTGGCAAGTAGAATCATTAGACTCCATTTCTATACACAATCTCTCTGCATTTTGTTAGTATCTAGTCAGTCATGGTTAGACATTGAATTCACATATGTGTACAAGTCATTTGGAATTAGAGAAATCAGTGTATTTGGAAGGCATGAGTGTCTCAGCGTCTACCCAAATACCAGCCATAAAATACATTTGGGAAGATGCTTTATACAAAAGAATGCACCTTTTCATTTGCTCAACATTTCTGAGTACCTGAAATAGGCAGGGTAGATGGGGTGATGGAAACCCAATGACAGCCAACTACTTATTCACATATGATTCTGTGGTTTGTGAACCTATGTGAGCTATCCAGGGAGATATGACTTAAAGTTGAATCTTGAGCTAGGGTTTCCAAAACAGATCTATATGATGTTATAAAAGTCAAGGGTGAGGCAGTGGAAGAGTTCTCAATTTTTATACACTAGATGGCGCTGTGGGTGCAGAGGAAATCTCTAAATTGGTTCTTTTCTTACTTAAATCTGTTGCAAAAATGAGGTAGTTAAGAAAACATTATGTTTAAGACTAGTAATGAAGGCTGGAGAATATCTTCTTAATGACTTTGTGATTAAGAAATACAATTTTTGGCTAGTGCCGCCTAGATTAGGGTGTAGAGTTGTATGTGTATGTCCCCTGTTCGAAGAAATTGCTCAGGCCTCAATTGATTTTGATTATAGAAAGCTTTCCTGCCATTTCTGTGGTCCTTGCACTAGAACAAAGGTAGCAGACAGTAGTGATTTTAATGTAATGGGGAGCAAGGATAGAGTCTACTGCAATTCAACTTTGAAAATTTGAACTTTTCCCTTATTACCAAGATGTCTCTTTAATTGCAAAATGAGCATTAGGAGAGGATCAGGAGACTGTAAGGACACACTGGTTTCCCCCTTTCACCTAGCCAGTGAGAAATATTTGATGGCAGTTCCTTTGTCAACGTGTCTGCTGTGAGCAATTTCTGTTAAGATGGAACAATACTCTTCTGGGGATTGTGCTTCAGGAAATCTCGCACAAAGGCAACTAGGAAATCTAAGAAAAGTTGAAAGCTGAAAATATGTTCAAATCAGAATTAGAAATGGCTTCTCACTCTTAACATTTTGATGAATTAAAAGATGCACTTCAATTGTAGAATTAGACTGTTTTACATGACAAACTGAGGGGTAATTTTTTTTCTAATAGTTTACCAAAAGGTGGATTTTTTTCTTCTATTAGAAGTTTGACCATGGAAAATAAAAGGAAGTATTTACATTTGTAGAACTCCTTTTGTTCACAACTGAAACTCCTATCAAGCTTGGGGAAGACATAGAAAGTAGTCTGTGTGTCTTAGTATTGTTTTAGGAGATGTTCTAGAATCTCCTTTGCCATTGTGGTAGGTCAAACAGTGACTTAGATAGATCGGGTCAATATGTTATTTGTTCTAAAACGCACAGTTGCTTCTAGAGATTACATAGCCCCATGAATGATTATCTAAGAGCTTCTACAGGTATTGAAAGTTTGTCCTTAACTCTCCTTTCTTTCATCTGATAAGTAAAAAATAAAGTCAAGAGTATTGGTCACACCACACTTCCTTTGAGAGTGGAGACAATCAGTAAGCCTTAACTGTTTGGGTTTTTGCTTCATTATAACTACAGTTGCAGTTTTATCTTGAGCAATAACATGAGCGACCTGGAGCAGTAGCTGATGACAGGAGAGGATTTGATTTTCTGTTTGATTTTTAATAGACACTGAAGTATAGTGTTTTGAGGTTGAATTAGAAGCAAGGAAGAGAGCTTAAAAAATGGATCCAAGGAGGAGCTGCTGGCTAATGGGTCAAGTTAAAGGGAAGCAGTCCGAAGTCAGTCTTGTTTGGAAAATAATTTTTATTAGCGAGTGTTGACTGAAGATAGGAGAAGGCCAAATTACAGGCTAAAGTATGGAATTGATGGCATAAGTTTCAAGTTTGAGTTTTCATATCATTGGAAAAAATCAAAGGAAGAGCAAAATAATATTCACAGATGGGGATGTGAGGACAAAAAAAATCAAATGTTTACTTATTTGACAAAGATTTCTCTTTTTTATCCCTTTTGAACCAATGACTATTAAGTGAGCTTTGTGGTTTTTATAAACATGATTAAAACTGACTCTCACAGGATTTTACCGTGTTTTGTTTGAAAAAGTTTAAAATAGTCTACAAAATCTCCATGTTCATCTTGAAATAATAACAGACCTTTCCAAACAGCTATAATCAGGGCAAAAAAATATTGATGTTTTGTTTGCCTGTGTTTTGTTGTAGATAACTTTACGCCCATTTCATGCAAGCCTCCACCTCTTCCAAAGATAGAAAGGAAATACCCACCTTATACTGGCTTTGGGTCTGAAGAGGATTCTCTCCGCTCCTGCATAGGCCTCAAGCCCACACCTCATCGGAGGAACTTCAAAAAATTCATGCAACTAGACAGGTGCCTAAGGGGACCATGATTATATTCCTGGTTTGGAATTTATGATATAGCTCTCCTGTTGCAAGAGCTGCTACACAGCTCATCTGATTTTGAGTCCAGGGACAAGTAACTATAGCTTTCTAATGAATACACGGGTATTTCCAGCTTCTTCCTTGAGTGCTTATTTTGATGTGTTATTTGGAGAACTATAAGACTATCTCAACCCCTGCCTGTTGACTTTCCATCTCTATTTGTCTGTCTGTCTTTCTGTCTCTTGAGGAAATAATGCAAAACAGGAATCAACAGATTTCAAGGATCAGAGGGTACATGCTTTTGGATTTGTGGGCCACACAGCCTCCATCACAGCCACTCAGATATGACATTATAGTGTGAAAGATACATGGACAGAATATAAACACATGTGTAACTATATTCCAGTAAAACATTTTATGGACACTGACATTTGAATACTGTAAAACTTTTACATATTGCAATATATTATTCCTTTGATATTTTCTTTTCAATAATATAAAAGTACACAAACCACACTTAGCTCAGAGGCATACAAACAAGTGGCCAGCTGAATCTGTCTCACAGATTCGGATTTGCCAACCACCACTAGAGAGATTTCAATGGTTTATAAGTGTTTTTTAACTTATAATTTTAGAAAACTCATGTTACTTTGACTTGAGATGTTTGGTTTGAGTTCAGTATGAGTAAACTGCTTATATTGCTGAATGTCCTTACAAAAGATAGATTTTCCAAAGTACCCCTAATATACATGAGGCACAGTCTCCTCCTGAATTGCACATAGAGAATGTGGCTATGGCTACTTTTTGGTTCCTCAGGATAAAAAAGGCTGGATAAAAAAAAAAATGTCAGGGAAAAATTTTGGGGAAATGTTGCAGATGCTTGAATAGGATGTAAACTAGAAATTGTAGCTCTAAGTGACAGAGATTATGGGCTGGGAGATGGTGGGAGAAAATGATAAAGGGAACATGTGTTAAGACTTGAAGAACAAAAATCATCCTAAATTTGGTCAAACTGAATGTGGTCCCATGCTGTTGTTGAAAATTTGAAGGAAAGGGAGCAAAGTGTTATGCTCTGTTTATAAAAATGGTTTAACTGCCTGGCTATGAATTGTATGGAATGTGGGAAGGTATGCCTTTGCTGTGACATGATGTCATTTGTCTTTCAAGAAATCAGTTTATTTTTAAAAACTTTAGGGTTTCGGGTTTTTTTTATATTTTTTTTATTTTAAACTCTGCTTTTTAAAGCACGGTCCTCATGCTTGATAGAATGTTAATTCTTGTGCTTCCTTCTGGATGGACTGAGAAAAATATGTTAGGGTGATCCAGCAATCTTTTTTCACAGGCACCATGGGAAGTTGTGAGGCACACTGGTGTTTGAGAATCAACTGATTTTTACATGTAAGAGGGCCATCAACATGTCTTTGTTCTCTTTTTGATAACAGTATTCTGGTTAGGTTCCAGGGTAGACTTTGATGGACTCCTTTTCAGTAAGTACTATTTTTAAGGGCCACCTGGAAGATATGGGCAAGAAGAATGTCCATATTGTAAAAGGACACGGAAGTTTTCTTATAACTAAATACTGTGAAATATTATCCAGGGCATTACTTCTGGAACTCAGGGACTAATAGTTCTTTGTGGATCGTTGACTTAGTTTCTCTGTCTGCCCTTTAAAGTTGTCCTCAGAACCCTGACTACAGATAGAACTGTACATGTAGTAATGCTGTTGTGTTTGGAGGATGGGGATCTAGGCACAAATGTCTCCAATTTCATTTCTTTTTGTCCACCGCTTGTTTCGTGTCAGGAATATACTTCCTTCAAGCTTCCCCTACACAGTGATCTTGTTTCCATGGTAACTGGCACAAATTGGCTTCACAGGACTTAAGTGCTTTGTTCTCTGTGTGCCCACAATACTCTGTTGAATATCCTTGTAATAATAATAGTACTAGCGATCACAAGCAGTTAGTAGTTTGCTGTGTATTAACTACTTTTATAAAGTCTGATTTCATATAATCCCTAAAGCCATCTTAGAAGAAAGCAGGTTATATTCTTGCACCCATTCTTCAAAAGAGAAAAACAAGACTGTACAAAGCTCTGCTGTTGCAGGAAATATTTAAAAAGTTACAATATCCTGCACTAACGCCCGGCCACATGGCACCTGCGGGGTATTCTCAACTCGGCAGATTCTCTGGCCCTGAGCTCCTGAAATGTCTCCACCCAACTTGCTAAGTTCCCTTGGTGGGTCGTTGCCATGCCAACCCCATGTAATGACCACCCACCTCACGGTTAGCTGTCACAATACCCACTAACCCAGTAAAATCAAAACTCTAGAATCTTATAACTAATCAGTCAGATATATATATCAATAAATTCTCAATTCACAAGATGCCCAAACAATAAATTCAGGGCCAATTGATAATAATACAAGCTGCCCACCTAGATTAGACAAGTTATCCCAATTATTCTATCCCTATGTGATATTATATCTATCTGTGGCTATTTAAAGCCGTGCGGAATCTGGATCTTCCTGTTCTTCCTCCATCTTGCTTCCTTATCCTCCTCCTGTGTTGCTCCCTGTCTCTGCAACTCTTAGCTCCACCTCTCTTTTCCATGTCCAATCACAGGCTTCTTGTATTAATATTTAAATTAATTGGACCGGGAAAATTCTGCTACATTCTGCAACTTGTCCAAGCTCACAACTAGTTTTTAATTTAACTAGGAATTAAATCCAGGGAAGTATTACTTCTGGAGTTCATCTTCCTTGCCATAAAATTCCTATTACATGACCTGGGGATTACTCACATATGTAATATATGGGCTCCTCAAGAATAAGAGCTCCTTGAAGTAAGAGACTGGCAAATATTTCACCCAATAAGAAAAGTTGTAGATGAACAGGTATAGTGGTAGGAAAAATGTTTGCTAATAATGTTCTTTTAAAAAAATTTATTTCTATTCTGTAAGTGTCTTATCTGCATGTAATGTATGTCTACCACATTCATGCTTGGTGCTTTTGGACTTCAGAGGATGGTATCAGATCTTCTGAACTGGAACTGAAGTTGTAGGTGGGTGGTTGTGAGCTGCTATGTGGGTGCAAGGAACTGGACCTAGGTCTTTTTCAAAAGCAACAAGTGCTTAATCGTCTGTCCAGCCCCACTAATCCAGTTTATATTGATGGACCAAAGTAAAAGGAACAGAACAGGTAGCTTCTTACCAGGAAAATTAGCATCTCATACTTCAGCTATTCTGACCTATTCCAAAAAGTCATTGTTTTAAATATTAATATTTCACTGCTTTCAGATTTTGTCCATATATTGTTTCCACAAACTATCCCCCTTAATTTTTTCTTTTAATACTTTAAAATGGGTCTTTATATGAAGACTGTGTATCTCTAGGTCAGTGGTTCTCAAACTAAGGGGTCACAGGGGTTAAAGATATTTATATTGTAATTCATAATAGCAAAATTATAGTTGTGAAGTATCAATGAAAATAATTTTATAGTTGGGTGTCACTACCTCATGAGGAACGCTATTAAAGGGTTCCAGTTTTAGAAAGGGTGAGAACTACTGTATTAGAGTTTTATTTCTGTTTGTTGATTTTTAGAAAGTTTATAGTTATAGGTTGTGGTAGGGAGGTTGGTTGACAAATATGCTCCAAGGACCTGCTGTGTGATAAGCATTTATTTACTTAGGTGCTTGTGATAGATTCATCAGTGAACAAAGCAACCATAAAGCCAACTTTCCCTTGTACAACTTTATTCTAGTTGAGGGAAAAATGCAAGAAAGTAAAAACACTTAAGTACGTCAAATAGTATACAGAATTTTTAAGTACCACATTAAAAAAGGAAAACTTTACTTTTGCATGTAAAGGATTTAGGAGTATATAAATGATGAATATTTCTAGTTGCAGTTTTCAGCAGTGTTCTGGTTGACCTTTCTGAGGTAAAGAAGCATTGGGAGATTTGACAAGAGAAATGACTTGACTAGGCTGGTCTATTGGAAGAATCTCTCCAATGCAGTGTTAAGAATGGACTGTACAAAGACAGTAGTCAATTTAAGACAACCTATGAGATTGCTTCATTAGGCCAAGAGAAAAGATACCATAGCTGGATGATACTGTGGCAGGGATGAAATGAAATGGCAGATTCTGTAAGTATTTTGAATGTAGAGCTATAAGATTTCCTAACAGATTAGATATGAAGTGTGAAAGAAGTGAAGAGCTACAGATGTCTCAAGGATTAGACCTGAGTAATTGGAAGGGTGGAGAAGAGATGGCAGCCATTGAGATAGGCAGGACTACAGGTATAATAGGTTTGGGAGCAAGAACACAAGTTCGGTTTTAGAACAACTTGAGATGGCAATTAGATATGAAATGAAAATGGTTATGTGTTGAGTGTGTTCAGTAGACAGGTCTGAGCTGGAGATGTAAATTTGGAAGTCATCAGCATGTAATTAGCATTTCAGTTCAAGATGTCAAATTGGGCTAAAGCTTTCAGACTGTGTTGGATCACCAAGGATGAGTAGGTGTCAAGAACTATATGAATAAACCTGGGGCCATCCCAAATCAAGAGTTTGGAGAAAAGAGAAGGAGTCGTGGGAGGATGATGCCATGAGGCAAACAAGGTGATAGGAATCACCTAAACTTAAGAAAATGCTGGACTGAGAGTGAAGTCCCAGATGGAGGAGTTGGAGAAGGGACTGAAGGAGCTGAGGGAGTCTGCAGCCCCATGGAGGGAGCAACAGTGTCAACTGGCCTGACCCCCCCTTCTGCCCCCCATCCTCATGGAGGCTGGACCACCAACCAAAGAATACACATCAAGGGACTCGTGGTTCGGACCACATATGTGGCAGAGGAGGGCCTTGTTGGCCATCAGGGGGAGGAGAGGCCCCAGTAAAGGGGAATGTCAAGGTGGGACTATGGGAGTGGACGGGCGGGTGGGTGGGAGGTGGAATTCCCTCATAGAGGTCGGGGAGGGGGAGGGGATAGGTGGTTTCCAAAGAGGAGACCCAGAAAGGGGGAAACACTGGAAATGTAAATAAAGTATCAAAAAAATAAAATGAAAATAAAAAAAGAGTATCAACATGAAAAAAAAAAGAAAAGAAAATGCATAATGCAGTGAGCCCAAGTGATCAAGAGTGCCATGGAAGAAGTTGCTGATTATTAAAATTAGATGCAAGGGGAAAAAAGGCTTAGGATTGGATATGGCATGGTGGAGTTAATTGTTAGTCTTTTTAGAGAGGTTTAGGTGAAGTAACCTCTTACTAATAGAAATGCACATAAGCAAAATGGGAATGGGCTAGGGATATGACTTACTGGCATATTTCAGGGCTTTGGTGCCATCTCCGGCATGGGAAAGACAATGGGAAAGGGACAATGGGGAGAGTTCAATGCAGTAAAGATAGGTAACATTGGTCTGTATGTAGAAAATATTAAGACATGCATCCTAGATCTAAGAATTTACAATTTGGTTTGGGACAATGGGAATAAACACATTTTAAGATAACCAGCCAAGAGTACAAGATTGTATAGTTGCTAAATTGGGTGTGACATCATGGTTGACGCAAGAGGTATGTGAAGATGATCACCTGGGCAGATGAAGACTGATCAGAAGGGTTTAGGCACTTGATAGTTAGTTTATATGAAGGAAATATTTGGGCACACTAGGAGTGTTCTTACAATTTGCTCTGAGGACATTCTTGTCAGACTCCCTTGGTAGCATATTAATGATGCAGTTTTCTGCAAATATAAGCTCACTTGTGAGCCTATATCTCTGGTGATGAGATTATGGATTCTGCATATGTAAAAAGTTCTCCAGGTGATCTTTATGTATGCTAAACTTCATGAATGTTATTGAGTAGGCTAACATTACCAATTGATGATATCTCCAGAATATGAACATTAAGGAGAAAAATGAATAGCATATTCAAATATTCCAAGTACATATATGCACTTATAAACTTAAGTTCTAAGATGTTAAATTTAAAATAGTATTGATTCAGATTTAGATTAGACCTCATTCGATTTTATATTGATATTTTAGGCATCCGTAACATTATGAGTATTTCATAAGAGGGGACTCTTGGATTTTTTGTACTTGTGAATTTAGTTAGGTACCAGAGAATGTGATTGATACAGTATAGCTGGCCCAAATAGTTATATAAGGTTCATCTGAAGCCTTGAATCTCGACACTTAGGAAAATCCAAATTGTGACCATGCTAGTGGTTTGCCCAGGCTGCTCTGGAATGAGCCATACAAACTGTTGTGTTCTGTCTCATCCAAGGCCTCAAGCTGGCAATCTTGCCACTATGTTTTTCCAGCCTACCTTCCTGTACAGCCTTAGAAAAGGATGAAGAGGCACTTTAGGCCTTTGCAGATTAGAAATCCTTTGTTGTAGTTCGTATCATTTTGGACGCAAAGACTGAATTTCAGAATAGGAGAATCTGCAAGTGATGACTACTCTTAGAGTTGTAGCAGGGAAGTTATGAAGGACATGGTTGATTTTAGTGGATACTTACAAGGATAGTGGGTTTTGATTATCTTATTATTTGCTGGAGGGCTGACTTTTATTGGCAGATGTGCTTCTACTCAGAGACCACAGGTTAGTTCACTGTTCATGCAACCAACTTTGGGAACTATTTGTTTTATTTTTAAGATAGGGTCTCACTGTATAGCCCAGGCTAGCTTCAGACTTATGAACTCAGTCTCTCAGTGCTGGGACTAAAGGTGTGTGATACCATTGCTTACGTAAGAAATTTTTAAATTTTATTTGATTCAATCTTTAACCAACTAATCATGCATAGAGTTTTAAGTATATCTGTAATCTTTATGAGTGTAACTTTCTGCAAACATTTAATGTAATACATTATAATGTAAAAAAGTATTATAGCAGATAATGATTAATAAGACAGCATTTTCCCATGGAAAACATTCGATGTGTAATGGCAACATACAATACAAATAATACCTGCATTAAAATGGAGGCATGTGCATAATCTTTATGAAGGGGAAATGTTAATGCTTTCCTTGAAAGGAGTTGAGGATGATCCTGGAGAGATGGAGTGATAGAGAGGGGTATATATAAGCTGTAAGGCAGAAAAGTTCTAAACTTGAGACAGCTATCCTAGGAACCCAGTAGAGCATGTCATCAGGATTGACTCAGGCCATTGTGCTAAATGTTTGTGCATCTACCTGACAGAATTACTGTGATTGTTGACCAGCTTCATGATCAGAGAATAGCTGATTAATTCACTTGCTTTGAGGTGTTCATGACCCCTTTTTTGTGCTGTGTGACATTTTGGTTGTCTACATATTCATGAGAGTGCATATGGAGGCCAGAGATCAACCTTGGGTATTCTTCAGGAGCCACCTAGCTTGTTTTTTTAAGATAGGGTCTTTCATTGGACTAAAGATTAGACTTGGTTGGCTGGCCAGTGTGTCCCAGAGAGCTACCTGTCTCTCCCTTCCAATGCTGGGATATTAAGCATGTGCCACCAGGCCTGGTTTTCAATGTATTTCCTGAACATATAAAGAGGAAAAAAGATTTTAATCTACTGAGAAAAATATTTCAATGTTTATATTTAGAACCTTGGTAAAAAGATCTTTAAACTATTTAGAAAAGCATAAACTTTTATATTAAATCCATAGCATACCTTAATAGTATATATGAATAGAGGCTTACTTGTTTATCTCTTTGTTTAGCTTTGGAAACATAAGCAATATACTCCGGTATTTTGCAAAACTAATTACACACAAATGTGCTGATGTGGACAGGATGTTTGTCATTGCATTTTATCTCAGCGACGACACAATTTCAGTGTTTGAACCTATAGAGAGGAATTCAGGTAAGACACTTACCTTACTCAGCATTTTCCTCAAAACACTTAGATGTCTTTTCCTTTTGAAAATTAGGCAGTACAATTTTATTTGATAGCCTAGAAGATCTATGATGATAATTTTCTAACCAATAAATTTCTTCTTACAAAAATGCCTTAAAGCTGAACTGAAACATATAAAATGATAAAAAAAAACCAACAACTGTGGATGTTTACTTAGGGGAAATTCCCTTTGCCACTACCATTTCTTTTTCTGAGGCACTTCTACAGAACCTCTAGGCTTCAAAGTCATGGTTTGCCTGCCACTAGTCATGCTCACAGCCAGGGACCCCAGAGCGTGTTTCATTGTCCAGGTTACAAAATATTTGCCTTGTATTCCTTAAGAAAGGAATACAAGATATACAGATTTAATCTTCAGAATCCATCTTCTGTGGTACTTGTGTTTGTTCTGGCTATTGCCAAATGTCTTACCCCCAGGCCTGTGGAATGTTCTCCAGTGTGTTGATCCCATGGCTATTGCTGAGGACAACCATTGACTTACAAATTATGGAAATGTAAGGCTCTGCTCTTTGTTTCAACATGTTTACAACTTTTATCTGTGCTGAAAACACACAAGAAAAACCAGCTCAACTGGCTCTTTGGGGGAAAAATAAGTAAAAACTTTGGTTTATACTGTTTGCCAATTTATATGTCGTGAATGTCCTGATCAAGGGCAAGCTTCAAGAAACCAAGTTAAAAACAAAACAAAACAAAACGGCATGCGAAAGACTGAAAATGTAACAATCAGGTCATATAATCAAGCTGCCATTTCCCAGTTAACATGAGAGCAAGTAATACATAATTTGAACAGCTAAGTCAGGCCTCGATGGGATTTGACTA
Organism: Uromys caudimaculatus; assembly: GCA_028551405.1. Taxonomy (NCBI): domain Eukaryota; kingdom Metazoa; phylum Chordata; class Mammalia; order Rodentia; family Muridae; genus Uromys; species Uromys caudimaculatus. Next base: position 2,943,640 of record CM052722.1, read on the forward strand.
ATAGAAAAATCTTAAAATAGGACACTGCATGAGGATGAACATATGCCAAGCTCTGAATGGTCAACAAATATCAATTCTGTTGATTTAGAAAGTATTGATGGAGCCAAGCAAATTGAAGCATTTGTAAAATAGAAGACCAATGGCTTACAAAATAGTGACCACCACTGAGGACTTAATATTATCCTGAAGTTTCATGGCAGTAAAGTTGTCCAAAAAGGAAAATTCGGAGATAGGGTTTATGTGGAAAAGATTTATTTAAACAACAGATGAAACAAAACAAACATGTGGAAGGAACCACTGGAAGCCCAGAGAACCATCAGACTGCAGTCTCTGTCTCTGTCTCTAACTCTCTCCCACATCACTCTGTGTGTGTGTGTGTGTGTCTGTCTGTCTATCCCTTCCTTCCTCTCCCTCTTATTCCCACCCCTCCCCCCAACTTCCTCTCCCCTTGTCCCTTTCTTCTAGTCTTACTGCATAGCACAGGCAGGGACTAAAACTCATTAACTTCCTGTTTCAGCCTCCCAAGTGTTAGAATTATACATGTGTCATACCACAGCTGGCTGCAGCATGTTCTAACTCCTATGAAGGGGAAAGGGAGAAAGTGGTAGGTCTTAGACCTTAGTGGACTTCAAAAGAATTTCTGATAGACATTACCAAATCTGCCAATAGGCAAAATCCTTGTCTATGCAGGAATGGACCAGTCTTAGTGTCTCCACCTTGAACACTCATTTGCTGATAGTAGACTATTATAGCTGGGGCTTTACTGTGGTGATGTTCCCCATAGTGGTTGATCTGAGAGTAAATTTTCATGCCTCTCCACACATACATATACTACAGTTCCAATTTTACCAGTGCCATCTGTAGCAGTTTGGACACCTTAAAAAATTCAAGAGTATGTAACAAGCAAGTGACAGAGCCAGGATGGGATATAACTCAGTTTGGCTCTAAAGCCTGTGTCCTTCTGCCACTTCTCCTGTCTGGTCTCATCCAGTCTCAGTTATATTCATAAGCCTGTAGATTTCAGTTCCATGTCAGAAGATAATGGAATCGCCTGTTCAGCTCTGCGTTCTGTTTTCCAAGAAATCAAGGAAAGAAAATGAACAAACACCAAGTAGTTATGCCCAGAAGAGAACAGACCAAACAAGGAGAGTTCTGGAGAGTAAGCAATGTAAAAGCATTACTAAAGGAAACATATTTTCTTACACTGTGGGGGAAGAAACGCAAAAGGAACCCTCATACTCGTTTCTTAACACTTAAATAATCATATCCTCACTTTGAAAGTGGGCCATCTTGCTCTTAATCTAAGTGCTAGGTTAAGTGAGAGGCAAATCTGTGGAAATAAAGTCAAGTAGGCCTTCCACTCATGCCACGGAGAAAAGAAACTTGCTGGTATCCCACAGTCCGCGTTTGCTGCAGGACATATACAGAAGGTCCTTGCTAAATGTTTTCTGTATTAGGGAGAAAGAGAGGAAAGAAAAGTCTGGAATAGCATATTACTTTATTCTTCAGCACACTCACCCAGGAAGTCCTTATCATTTAAAAGCATACAAAGTAATGGGTTAATTAATTTTCTTTTTTCTTTTTCTTTTTCTTTTTTTTTTTTTTTTTGGTGGTCTCAAGTAAAGTTTTATTGGTATACAAATACACTGATCCATTATATCTTGTCTATGGCTGCTTTGAAATAGCAAAACTGAGTATTTACTACAGAGATTAGGTGGGCAGTGGAGCTTAGAGGAGTCTCTTTCTGGACATTGTTTTCCAAGCCATATTCTAGTGCAGAAACGGACCTAACACCAGCTGCTTCTTGGCAATCTTGTTAAATCATACCACTGTGTAAACTGGTGCTCCTCTGCAGTTTCTCAGGCCTATGACTCATCTGAGACCTGAGGCCAATCCTTCTTAACCCCTCTCTTATTCTCTATTATTTTCTAGCTTTTTAGAAACTTCATGCTCCAGCCTTCCCTTGGCACCTCCCACCTTTTCAACAGCTGGCCTCATGTTTTGTTTCACATGGAGGAAAATTAGACCACCATGCACGGACTCCTTTTAGGGGCTTTTTCCTCTCTTCCCTCCACCTAATACCACCTTCCCTACTTCCAAAATATCTCCACTCAGGCTTCATGTCATAGCCTTCCCTGTGCCATTTATTTTGCTTAAGGATTTTTTAATTATTCTTTTTATTTTTAAAAAATGTATTTTCCAGGTCTCCCCTTCTGAAACCCCGTATCCCCTCCCCCTCCCCCCACATGCATATAATATTTTGATAATACTCATTTTCTCTGTTATCTTCTCCCATAACTTCTCTCTTTAATTTCATGTCCTCTCCTCCTAAATTAAACTTTGTAGTTTATTTGGCATCAAATGATGATCTCCAGTTCCTACAAATGACACGATCTCATTTTTATTATGGCTGAGTGAAACTCCAGTGTATTTTTGTGCCATATTATTCTTAATCCATTCATCCATTGATGAATACTTGCAGCTGATTCCATAGCTTGGTTGTTGTGATACACACAGGTATACCACTATCTTTGTAGTAAGCTGACTTGGAACCTTTTAGAACTGTACCCAGACATGCCATATGGCTAAATGATATGCAAGTACTATTTTTACGTTTTTGAGGACGTATGCTCTGATTTCAATAGCAATTACACTAATTTACATTCTCTCCAGTGGTGTTTAAGAGTTACCCAAGAAAAAATGCTGTCTCTTTGCTCACTGCCCCATTCTTCCTTCTCACAATGCACAACACAGCTTTACAGATAATTTGTACAGTCTGTGTTGGAAGAGAAAGTAACTAAAGGCAAGTTGTGCTTCTTTTAAGAATAAAGCAACTCATAGGCTTTTATTCTGTTTCTTTAGGGAATGCTGGTGGGATGTTCTTGAAAAGAAGTCGTGTGAAAAAGCCTGGACAAGAAGTTTTCAAAAGTGAATTTTCAGAATACGTCAAGGCTGAAGAGCTCTATGTTGGAGCCACAGTAAATATTAATGGATACCTGTTTTTTCTGCTTAATGCTGATGAGTACACCTTAAACTACATGGAGAATAACACAGACAAGGTGAATAGACTTTGTGTAATTCTTGCCTCTCCGCCCTATGCAGTGTGTGTTTTCCTTTCTCTAGGGCATCTTCTGCATCTTACCACTGGCTTACACTGCACATTCACATATGTGGGCATGAATAATGGGTCTGTGCGACTTGGCCACAGGTCCCATCACAGAGGCCCAGCCCTTGTCTCCTCTGTTTACCTGCTTAGCTCTCCACTGCTGAGCATCACAGATTCCAGACACCAGTGGGAGGCAGGCCCAGGGCTGAATCAGGTTTCCTGGATTTTTTGCTGACATCAGCAATGTTTTTAGAAGGCAATGCAATAACTATAGGAAAGGAAGAAAATCTGGTGGTATACACTGTGACATCCCATTTAATTGGCACAGGGCAGCAAAGGAGTCTTTGACGAGACCAGACAAAAACCCCAAGGAAACTGAGTACGTGCTAAGGTTGCTGGTCCCTCTAACAGTGACACCTGAGGCTTAAATTAGAATCTAAGGAGAAATTTGCCACAGTGAGCTCAAAGAAGTGTCTTCTTGTTGTTGTGCTATATTTTTAATTTTTTTGAGAAATATCTAGCCAGATATCCCAGGATGGCTTTGAATTCATTGTCATTTGGCCCTCTCTTTTGGATGTTGAAGTTACAGGCATGTACCACCACACCTGGCCAGTTTTTTTTTTTAAAAAAAAAATTAAAACACTATAATGGAAAATTATATATATATATACATATATATATGTATATATATGTATATATATACATATATATATACACACACACATATATATGTATATGTATGTATGGACTCAAATGAGAAATTCAATGATTAAGCAGTTAAATTTCCAGAGACCACCAGGCCTGGGTTGGAAACAGCTCCACCCTAATACGTGACAGGCTTTAGTTATGTATCATCTCTGAACTTCAGTCTACTTATCTTTGAAATAAGAGTAACAACAGTGCTTCTTTGATAATGTTACTGCAGAGGTTAGATGTATATATATGTATATATATATATATGTTACATGTATATATATATGTGTGTGTGTATATAATATATATATATATATATATATATATATATATATATAGAGAGAGAGAGAGAGAGAGAGAGAGAGTTCAGTAAAATTCCATGTATAAAAATCTCAGTTTTTAAATATAGACTTGTTCAGTACGTAAATTCTGTGTACTTGGAAACCATTGCTTTGTAATTTAGGTTTTTTTTAATTTTAAAGTTCATTAAATAATTACGTATTATTTATACACACATAGTACATACTTTATCTCATTTATAAAGAAAATGCTCAAGGTTGAGTTGCTAGGTGTCAAGACAGAGTTAGAGCCAAGACTGGTATATTACGGGAAAGAACTCCGTGGGATGAAAGAGGGATCACGAAGACACTGGGAATGGCTTGTACCTTCTGAGTGCAGTGCAGGTAAGGTCTGATCCAGTTGCATGAGAAGGCAAGGAAGGAGGGATAGCTAGGGAAAACTTTAAATAGTACAGTTCAGAGAAAGTCTGAGCCAGAGTGATGGGGACCCCAGAACAGTGTACTTGTCAGAGAAGTTCAGAGTCATACAGAAGTGACAGTTGAAGACTGGTGGTTTAGTGATCTTTTCCATGTCACTGTTGCATGTAGCATCTTCTGGAGTCACTACACCACCTCTCTGTTTGTAGGATTAGAAATCTAGGTTATTCTAATACTGCAAACCTATACTATATGATGGCTCTGGACTCAAACGAGAAATTCAATAATTAAGCAGTTAAATTTCCAGAGACCACCAGGCCTGGGTTGGAAACAGCTCCACCCTAATACGTGACAGGCTTTAGTTATGTATCATCTCTGAACTTCAGTCTACTTATCTTTGAAATAAGAGTAACAACGGTGCTTCTTTGATAATGTTACTGCAGAGGTTACATGTGATAATTTTTGTGAGGGGCTTAGCTCTATAGGAACTATGGCAAGCTTAGTCATTGTAGCTGTTATAAATCAAGGATCTGATTCTGAACAGAACTACTACCTTAACATAAAACATACAGTTCTTAGAATTGCTTGGCCTAGGATTTTTTACTTCACTGTGATGCAAAAGTAATATGCTTTCTGATAGAAACTGTTTAAAGTTCTGAGTTTTCATTCTCTTCCAGCTAGTAAGTACTATATAGTCCAATCTTCTACCATGATATTGGGCATGGGCAGTGAGCTACAGCTCTCATTCAGGCTTGTGATTATGAAGAGAAATAACCCATGCTTTACAGTGTGCAGTATTGCTAAGCTTGGGATATTTTGTAAGTTAGTTACAGTTTGTACATTTTCAACTTGAGAGATTTTCAGCTTGTTAATATATAACACATAACTTTATTAACATACAACTCACTGTAAATTGAGGATTATCTGTGTATATTAAACCATGCATATGTCTTTTGCCTTGCTTTGTTTTCATTACTAGGGACTGAACCAGAGCCTTGAACATGTTAAACAAGTACTTTTCCTTTCAGTTATACATCCAGCCAAAGCACAATATATAGTTTAAAGGTATAAAGTGCTTTTATTCTTTTAGTACGATAAAGTGGGTAAGACATTACCTAGTATCAGCATCTCAAGTGAAAATTGCATCATTAAAAAAATACTCTTATCAAGGGCTTTGTTAGAAGATAAAGATTAATGCACTCTTTATTACCAGTCTGAGTAGTTTTTCAAAAGAGCTAATAGAACCTATCATGGAAATAGATGAAAGCAAATGCAAAAAAGGAGAACGGGTGGGGGCCTCAGTAGGTGCCAAACCACCTGGATCATTTGATGGTTGAAGAGAGGGAACTTTACACCAAAGTCTCATCAGTGTTTTTAATCTAAAATTTCATCTTCTTACTTTTGATCTCTTGGTGTAATTACTTACAACCTTATGCTTTACTGGATTGAATAAGAAATATTCTTTCTAAGTCAAAAAAGCTAATCACAAAGAAGGTGACAGAAACAGTGGGCTGCCCAGACAACAAATAAATGTAGGTTACAGTGTCTGTGTGGAATGTTGACACCCAGCTTTGCTATGATCAGTACTTTGCCTGGTGGCCAGCAATTCCAGGCAGTTCTATTCTAATGATCTAGAGAAAACAAGTGTACATTTAACTAACTTTATATCTGTAGTCTTTGTATCAGGGTCTGTGAAAATATCTGGGCTATATCTGAGAGTTATAAGAAGTTTAAATGTAAAAGGTATAAGGAGATTGTTTAGTAAGCTTTGTTACGTGCTCTCCCTTAAAGTACAATTATTTGAGATCTAGGACCTGGATTAATGTCAGTCCTTGTCCTAAAGCTTTGATTTCTAGGTAAAGGCATGTACAGATTACTTTGGGTTTATCATGTTGTCTTGCTACCCTACTAAGGTACAAGGAATAAAAAACTGCAAAATGTTCAGCCCTGAATGGAACATTATACAATATTCCTTCCTCAAGGCTCAGGAATCATTGTGGAATCAGGGTATAGAAACATTGTATGAGCCAGAGGCAGTGGGTGATGGGTACAACAGGGCAACTGCACATATGAGCTCACAATGGTTTTGACAGCATGCATATGACCTGTGACCTGTGAAAGCCCAAGGCAGACCAAATCCCAGCATGGAAAGTGGAGGCGTGCATGAAATGCCCCCACTATCCCTCGAACTATTCATAGTTCTTAGCTACTGGGGAAAGGAGTGTCCATTTGCTTTCAGAGCATAGCCTCTAGTTAGGCAACCACACTCCAGTGGAAGGCCACATATCCGAAAAATACTTGAATAGCACCAATTGGTCTTGGGTTAACAGCAAGGAAACAAACACAGTTCGGTGAGTAGAGAAGATGGGGGACCTATGAAGAGTTGAAGAAGAGATGAATGTGATCAAGCCACTAGTTCCCAAAGAACTAATAGTAAGGATGATGATGGTAGTGGTGGTGGTGATGGCAGCTTCTCGAAGTTTCATGCATATATCTTGTTTTTACTCCTTCAAGTTTCCATATAGCAACTTTGAACTTGCCATACAAAAGCTGAAGCAGGAAAAATCAAAAACAAGAGAGATCACACAAGTATTTGCAGCTGCTGACTATAATCACACGAAGGTGGTGCCTTACAATGTATTCAGGTAAGCCATGTTCTGCTAGCTGTACTCTGTCCAAAGAATGCTAGTGTTTCCCAGTCAGTTGGCTCCATGGTTTCTGTTAGGAATTGGCATTTCTTTATCTTTGCATGGCTGTTGGTACTCAGGGTTTGGGTGTAATGCCCTAGTAAGTTTTATGGAATTACATGTAAGATGTTTATAGGTGGGAATGGAGACAAAAGTCAGTTCCTGATTATGTGCATACTTCAGTGTCTCTGTATGTACACATGCATCTGCATTCTGAAAGACAAAAGATAGGCAGGCATTAATGGCTTTGTCTGAATGTCCCTCAAGTTTCCTGTCATGTTATATACAACAGTAGTGAGAAATAGCAGATGAAATCATGAGCAATATTTTCTCAAAGGTAAAATCAAATTCTGGGACTTCCCAGTAGCTGACCTAGGCAAATTCCCAAATAGCAGAAACACAGGGAAGAAATTCATTTTCAGGGTCTAGTACAAATTGATGTCTTTGCTTGAAAACCAAGTGAATGGAGCGTTTAGGAGAATGTAAATTAAAGTGTAGATGGAGGACTTTCTCTTTAGGCTGAAAGTTCTGGCTGCTATAAAGAATACTAGCTAAAAGCTATGCAGTATATTAAGCTTGATGCAATCAAGATGTAGGCTGGGAAATGAGGAGAGGAGCCCAGGTGGGCGTGGCTATGAGGACTTTCCCAATGTGTGTTTGTAGTTGCCTGTTGCATCACTACCTGGTAGCCTGGAGCCTCACATTTTCCAGGAGTTCATTTCTAGTTGTAATAGAACTCTTTTGGAGCTTCAACATGTTCCTTTGAGAGGAGCTGGCAGAGGACATAGTTTTATTGTTTAGAATTGCCCGAGTTCTGGGATGAATAAGAATTTATGGTTCTTTGTTATTGTGCATCATTATATACAAATGTTCGTCGTGTCTAGAATAGATAGAAATGGAAACAGAATAAATAACAAAGGTAATTACTCAGCCTGTGAGCTAATGGGAAGCACTGAAGGGGAAAACAAGAAATTTCCATCAGAATTGAGGGAGTGGTTTGCTTTATTACTTTGTGTCCTTTTCAAAGAGCATCAGTTCTCCCAGTACTCTCACAGACTGTTGGAAGTATTTTCCTGAGTTCACAGGGCCTTTAGGGAAGTACTTTGTCCAGGAAGGATATCCAAGGAAGACCTCACTTTTATTGTGGATATGATAAAAGCACACCACACTGTATGACTGGAAGAATGGCCATGGGACACTGTGGGCTTACAGAAAAAAACAAGCAAACAAACACAAACAACCTCTTCATCCCAGCAGTTTTATAGCATGCAAACCAGCTCTCAGGTTACCACTGGCCTGAAAGACTCCTCCTGTGGCTTGCCCTGACTGGGCCTTGAGTGATGGGTCTGTCTATATCTCCAGGCTATCAATTTTTTCTCTAGCCCTGTCTTTTGGCCCCATTGGTTGACTCAGTTTTTCAAACGCATAAAGCTCTTCTCTGTTTCCAAGCCTTTACACAAAGTTCTCTCTGCCTAGAAGGTCCTTACCACTATCCTTTCCAGAGAAAATTTATTACCAGAGCATTTGTTTCTGTCTGACAATCCTAAGAAAATACCCACTGTTATTCTTAGACCTTTGTTTATATTTCTTCACAGTATATAACAGGATTTGTAATTGTTTTACTAAAAGACTTGTTTACTTGGAGGAGTGATGATGATGATGTATGTGTGGATTTGGGTGTATTTTCTTCTAATAGAAATGTGAACTTTCTGAGGGAAAGGACCTTGATGATCTGGTACACTACAGTGTCTCTGAGCTTCTAGTACTAAGCTGGATGCAGACACAGACAATGAAAAGAACCACTTGGATTTTTCCTGGATGCTCTAATTTGGAGGTTTTATTGCATGATCTGTATTAGAACATTTTCCATTGCTACAACCCAATGCCCAATGCTGAATAATATATGAAGAAAGAGATTTATTTAGCTCCCAGTTTTAGAGGTTCAAGATCATAGTCCCTGTATCAGCTCTAGTCCACTGAAGACCTTGATATGGTAGAGGACATTGTGGTGGGAATTCATGTAAGATAGTGGAGAATCTTGTCTTCATTTAAGAAACAACCCCCTTAAAAGAGGTAATGAGAAATGTATGAGAACCCTATTTATCTCTTCCCCAGGCAGTGCTCTTAGTGACCTAATCACCTCCTTTCAAGCCTTACCTCTTAAAGATTCTTACAGTCTCTGGTGTCACTACACTTGGAAAAGAACCAAACTTTCAACATGGAAAAAATGGCATCCAAACCAAGGCACATCCTAAATTAGAATAAAGATGGTAGCCAAGACGTTCTGGTCCATGTTACATCTTCAGGTTTGGCACTGAGTCCCGGGCTCAGAACTCTCCTTCTGCTCTTGGTTTATAAGTATAGGTCTCTGCACTTCTTCTTCAGTCTTCTCTTTTGCTTCTCACATCCTTGCCTGGGCAAGGGCAAAAACAAAGGAATGCCATAGCCAGTCATTTTAAAATTTCATCTTAATTTAATGTTTTGCTCTGTGCTTTTCCTAGCTAATATTTTTCTTGTATGTGTATATTTGTGTGTATAGATTCTGGATCTAGTCTCTTTTAGTTAGTCTCATGGAGAATAGGGACATTTGCTTTCTTGCCTTTAACTTTAGCTGTAACATTTGTCATAGTGCTGAGCAAATAGGAAAGAGTTCATAAATGTTAGTTAAGTGACTGCCTTTTATCTAGCCACAACTACTCTATTTCTGACATAGAGTTGTTTCAATTGACATCTTTGTATTCATTCCTCAAGTTTATTGTTCTCTTGAAGTGTAGAGACCTGGAAATAGGAGTATCTTTGGACTCTCTCCCTATTGGATGTTCCTTAGGCATCCTTGACTAACCTTTCTTAAAATGACCCCATTTAATTTTTAAGATTCATTCATTCATTCATTCATTCATTCATTCATTCGTAAGTGTGTGTATGTCTGAGTTTATATGTATCACATGCATACAGGAACCTATAAAAGCCAGAAGAGGGCATAAGTTCCCCTAAAACTATAGTTAAAGGCCATCGTGAGCTGGTCTGTGGATACTGGGAACTGAACTCACGTCTTCTACAAGGGCAGTGTGCGATCTTTACCACTCAGCCATCTCTACAACCCTTTGATCTATCTCATTTTCTTCCATTAAATTGCACTTGAGGACTATATTCTGGTAAAGGTCATATGTGTTATAGGACCAGGCGAGAGATCTGTCTTGTGTCTTTCCCCCATCTTTGGAATAACATTCTTCACTCCTCTAAAAAGGCTGCCTTTTTTCCATCTGAAATCTCATTGTTGCTCTTAAGCTATTAGTCATTGTCCTGAACCTTGGAGAGCAGAGTAAGTGATCTTCCATTTAAAACGTTCATCCTCCAAAGTTTTTCCCAAGTGATCCTCTTAAAATCTGATCAGGTTTTTCCTTTCTCTAAAGCCTGCATTAATTTCCTATTGTCTCTGGAACAAATCTTAGCCATTTGTATCATTTGAGTTTGGTCACAGTCTGTTCCTTGCCTACCTTTTTATTTCCAACTTGTTAGCATAATTTTCTAGAAGACACAATTTATTGAGCACTTACTGTGGGCTAATAGGTATAAATTGACTTTGCACTGAGAGGCTCCTGTTGTTTACTTTTCTTCCTCCACAATCCTGCCAAGTAAAATAGATGTTTACTGAACAATTTAATGAATGATTCCATTTCTCTAGCAATGTTAAGTCTAAAGCTTGCAGAAGGCAAATGATTCCTTTGCATCACGGAAGGGCCATCTGTCTTTGGCTTATTGAAGACAGGGAAAGCTGGGCGTGACCTTCACCAGAAAAGCAAACTCCTTGTACCTCCTCTTACATTCATACTTTGGTTTCTTAGGCACTTTCTGTACTCTGATGTTCTGAAACTCTTACATTGTAGGTTTACAATGAACTTGTCAAACACTCCCTTCTCTGGTTAGTGCATGGAAATGATAGAACATGATAGAGGCTTCTAGGCATTGCTTCTGTGACCCCAGTACTCTGGCAAAGAGGTCTACCTGCTATGTACCTGGAACTGTAGGGCTCATACCTCTTCTATTATCCAAGCTTGTATCTTCTTCCCAAGAAAACCTTGGGATCAGGAGCTAAGAAACTAGACCCTGCTCCCTGGTTGATTGTAGACTCATTTGGATGCCTCCTGAGAATTTGTCAGAAAGTCATAGACAATAGCTGTCTTTTTTTAAAGTTTTTTTTTTAAGATTTAGTTTACTTCATGTGTATGCCTGCATGTAACTATGTGCAAGTATTTGTGTGTGTTTAGTGCCCCAGGAGGTCAGAAAAAGGTATTCCCTTGGAACCATAGTTACAGGTAATTTTTAGGTGTCATATAGGTTCTGGGAACTGAACCTGGGTCCTATTCAAGAATTCTCAGTGCTCACAGCTGCTAAGAGCCATCTCTCCAGCCCTATGGTTCCTTCTTTTCTTTTCTTTTTTCTTCAAGCAGTGGACATTTCTGTTTTACCCTGTGGAAATATCCTATTCAGTCTCTACACTGGGCCTGTTTCTCTGTGACCTTTTATTCTCTGAGAAATTCACCTCTAAGAGCTACTGATTGTTATCAGAGAGTGCAGAGGGCCTTTCTCAGAGGGAGAGCTGATATCAGCAGGAAGCAGGACCAGGTCTAGGTTTCACAGGGATAGGATTTCATATACTTGGGAACACAGGTATGGTGAACTGTTCCATAGTAGCATCAACTCCCAGTACAGGTAGCAGTAGTAGTGAGAATTCTGTACTAGGGAAGATACAGCTCATGTCTCCTGGCCACCTCTCTGAGTCTTATTCTAGCCATCTGAAACTTTGTAGCTGTATGTATTTTTGATACTGTGCATGCTACTGTTTTCTCACTACTTAGGTATAAAGCTCTCAAAGTACAGGGTCCATGCTAGTTCTACCTGTGTCTTTCCCAGATCCCTTTAGTGAGCATAGTAAATTATTACACAGCTCTTCTTTGGACTCCTATTATGAATTGAAAGGCCAATATTTCTTTTGCAAAGATTGTATCATAAATTCTTTCTTAGATTTACAGCCTTGAGTAAATGTTCTTACTTATAAAAGTGAAATTTATCCTGAGAGAGATAGTATGCTATAAATAGACCAGACTGTTGATTTGGGAGTTGCCAGACCCAGATCCAAACCTAAGCTCTTTCATTTACAAGCCTGGTGGCCTTGGGTACATTACTAAACAGTTTTCATCTATGGAATAGGTATAACAATGCCTACTACATAGAACTGTTGTGATTAGTGATAGATTTGTTATTGTGTATAAACTTCTTATTTTAGCACACTGACTATTGCATGGTGGGAGCTCAACACAGTGAGTGCCTGGTCTCATGGTAATGGCTGTAATCTACAAACTGTATAATGTTTTCAGTATTTCAGTAAACTGTCCTTTTCCTCATGATGGTCTCATTCATAACATTCTTACATGACGTTGAAATGGAAGCCTCAAAAAGTCTTGAGCCCATGAGGATAGAAAATAAAGAACATCATCATTTGTGGATGTAGGCTGTGAGCTTATTATTATCTACTCTTTAGTGTCTTTTACTTCAAGGAAATAGAATGTGAATGTACTTTGAACATTGTAATGATTTCATCTTGCTTTTCTGCCACAGTTGTCTCTCCTCTTCTGTGTTTTTGCTCTATCTTTATTTGAACTAGTTTGATTACATTAGTCTTGGTTTGTTTCATTGCTTTGGGGTTCCTGTATGTGTGTGTTATATTAAATGATATGTGTGTATGTGTTACGTGAGTACATGTGTGTGTGCATGCACTTGTATGTGCAAAGGCCAGAAGAGGACCCTGGATACCATCCTCTATCACTTTCTTTGTCTTTTTTGAGAGAGAATGTATTTTCAATGAAGCTGTAGCTAGGGTGTAGGACAGAAAGTCCCAAGATTCCTCTGGTCTCCACCCTCCACGATACTGGCGTTATAGGCAGGGGAGAAACCACATCTGGCTTTTTTCATGGGCACTGGGAATTTAAACTCAGGTCTTCATGCATGTAACAGCAAGCATTCTGATCCCCTGAGCTGTTACTCCCCCCCCCCTTTGAGATAGGGTCTGTCTGTGGAGCTCAGGGTAGCCTGGGCTTCATAATCTTTCTGCTTTATGCCCCTCACCCACCAAGTTCCAAGATTACAGGCACGTGCCCTTGTGAACATCTACTTACTATTGGTTTTTATTGTGACCTAATACCTGTTAAGGAAGCCACTAGTCTGTGTATGTAAACATGAGCTGTTTTGGATAAGGTAGTTAACCCTTAATTTATAGCATATTTTTTTTTGAGATGGGAACCTGGGCATGCATTTTTGAAAATGACATTTCAAACCTTCCTGAAAATATTAAATATAAAGTGTGTTAAGATTTTTATTGAATTCTGTCATTGTCTGATGATATTGTTTATATTGGGGAGGGCTTAGTTTTATAAACTACTTGTCTTTGGTCAGTTAAGCAGAAAAAGAATTTATTAAAAAGATCCTGGATGGTTCACAATACCTTTGGAAGGGCTGGAAAGACAAGCTTGCAGCTAAATTTTAGGAACAGTACCTAGCACCAAGCTGTAGAACTTGTCTGATGAGAAAATGATCTCTGTTACTAATGGCACTACCCACAAGTCATTGCTACACTTTGTATTTCTGCCAAGAAGTGAATTTTTACCATGCTATTTTCACTACCTTGAGTCCTTTGTCAATCTGGCTAATCAGCCCCTTCTGATACCAAATGTGGCTTGCCTGAGCTAATTTCTCATGTTACTCTCTTCTGAGGCAAATATTTTGTAAGCTTGTTGATTGGTAGAATGTGGGTCACCTGCATGTTTCTAACTGCTCAGGAGGCTGGAAAACTGAGCTCTGACTCCCATGTTGCCCATAACAGAAAATATAATGTGGATATTTCCCTAAATGAAGAAAGAATACTTAAAAGGAGACCCTTTGTCCAAAATTTTAGTTGAATGAATAAATTCTGGAGATCTATTGTATAGCATGGTGATTATAATCAATCATAATGTATTATGTACTTGGAAATTGCTAAGATTTTAAATATTCTCACCACACACACACACGTATGCACACAGGTAACCGTAAGTTAGTTGATGATTAATAAGCTACATTACATTCATTTCACAGTATACATTATATAACGATATACATTTTTAAAATTATACTTTATAGGTGGATAAATGAAAAACTATATAGAAGACATTTTACTCATTGCCACACATACTGTAAGGATTTAAAATCCAAGCTAACATGAGCCAAACAGGCAATGCAAATATATGTTAATATTAGGAACTAAACTAGACTTAGCAAACCAACCAAAACGTCTTGTTTCATTGCTTGAGAAGTCTGTTTTGACACACCAAATAGGATACATGCCTTCACCTGTGCTTGACTATTTTTTCAGTGTTTGAGAACCTAGGTTTAAATTATCTTAAATGGTGGATAGATTAGATACAAGCTCAGAGATTGAAAGCTAGCAATCATTTTGGTTGGTGTTGATTTTCTTTAGTTGTTTTGTTTAATGCTTTAAAAGTAGGCGATTAGACATCAAAACCCATGTATCTGTACCTGTTGGGAAATAGACATTGTACAGTAATCAGCAGTGGCTTAGTGCTACCTGTTCACCTTAGACTTGTTTGGTTTTAAGTTTTGTGATATTACACTTTAACACAGTATATTTTCTTTTGTCCATCTAATTATACACTTAAAGACTTATTTTTTTTGAGACAAGGTCATACTATGCAGTGCTGGCTGGCAAAGTACTAGCTATGTAGGCCAGAGTGGCCTTCAGTTCAGAGATTTCTCTGCTTCTGCCTCCAAGTGGTGGGATTAAAGGTGTATATCACCATAACCATGGAAACCAAATATTATAAATACTTGAGATTATCTCAATAATTAATATAAAAATGCTTAAGAATATTCAGGCAAGTAGCTAAATATAGGAACATTATGCACAAAACAGTAGCTTTACTTTTTATTAGCTATAATAAGTTAAGGAATAGTCTCTGAAAGATGCTATTTGTTATAGCAACAAAGGTTATGAAATCTTAGGGATGCATTGGACCAAAAATAAGCAAGATAAAGAGAAATACATTTTTTAAGATTGTATGCCATCTCTATGATAATATTGTAAAAAATAGTCTGTTTAGATTAATCTGTAAATTTAAAGCAGTTCTAATCAGAATTACAAAATAGGTCTTTATTGTTGTTGTTGTTAAATTTGATTTCATTTCTCAGGATTAGGGAGAAGAAATTGGCTCATTGATTAGGAAGGATAAAGTATTGAGAACAGCAAAGCAAATGTTGATAAGAATATTAAAGTATAGATATTAGGAGATTATATAATTTACAGGTATTTTAAAACATAGTTTTCTAGCAGAGGAATAAACTGAATATCAAAGAAATAGAGTACACAGACAATAAAAGATTCACATTTAAGGTCTTAAACATAGGATAGGAAGACTATTTCAAATCAGTGGGGAAAAGGGTTAGTAGTAGAAATTTTGGTGACAATTCATTAGAAAGCATAATTTTTATTTTGTAGTTTGGGACAACTTCTAAAAATCAAACGAGAAAAGATTAACTGTCAGGCATGTACGTGCATGCGTGCGCGCGCGCACGCGTGTGTGTGTGTGTGTGTGTGTGTGTGTGTGCGTGTGTGTCTGACAAGAGATGAACAGAGAAAGTATTTATAAACTGTATAAGAACCATAAGATTAACATCTGGTGCTTATTAAAAAAGAAAAAAAAAACCCTCTAAAAACCAAGAGATAAAAATAGATAAATACAAGAAGTACCTTTAATCCTATGCAAAGATGGCCAATGCTAATACAAGATGAAAAAACAATGTTATATTTAATAATCATATGTTTATATAATGATTAAATTCATTCTCATTCCCCTCCTTCCAGTTCCTAACCTACCTCTCCCTTTTGTCTCCCAAATTCATGTGTGTGCTTCCTCCCCCTTTCTATCCTCTACTCTTTCTCTCCCTTCCATCTCTTTCGTACTCACTGAGTCATTTAGGATTATCTATTTATTTATTCATGGCTGTGTGACCATCTACTATAGCATGGTTAGCAGTTCAGGACCTACATCCTTGAAGAAAACTCAGTTTTCCTCACCCAGCAACCATCAATTACCAATAGCTCTTTCTCTAAGAGTGAGACTGCATGAGCTCTTCCCTAATCCATCCTGGGAGTTTGGCTGTCCTGATCTTGTGCATGCAGTTCCAGCTGCTGTGAGCTCATGTGTGCAATCTGTGCTATCATGTTTGGCAAATATCTTTTTTGCTGTAGATGTCTACTCATCCTGACTCTTATATTTTTGTCCCCTTGCCTGCAATGATCCCTGACACTTGAGGGAAGAGAATGTTATATTAGATTTCCCCTTTACACACCAGTACTCTACAGTCTTTTATTCTCTGCATGCTGTCCAGTTGTGGGTCTTTGTATTAATCCCCATTTATTATAAAAAGAAGCTTCTCTGATGATGGATGAGGGATTCCCTAATGTATGGGTATAAAGATAAGAACTTAGGAGGCGCTTATCATTATATTTGTTTATCTTAATTCCTTTTAATTTGGTATAAAGGTTTCTTTTCTTTAAATATTTCTGTATGCTTATCATTTATTTACATCATTCTCTTTTGATGTAAAATTTATGTTTGGTGAAATGTACAAAATTAAGTGTATATTTACACACACACACATACACACACACACACATGTAACTCCCCAATGTCCTCTTAAGAAATAGAGAGTTATCATTATCCCAGAAATTTGTGCATGTCTCATCCCAGTCCATCTCAGTCCACATATCCCATTCAGGAAGCATCCACTGTTCTGATATTTTCTCTTTAGATTTTTTTCCTGTTCCAGAATTTTATATAAATGGAAATATACAATATGTACCTTTTTTGCTTATTTCATTCAGCATGATATTTTGCACAAGTGCACACACATGCATTTATGCACATGTCACAGTATGTATGTGTCAGTCAGAGGAAAACTTGTAGGAGTTGCTTCTTTCCTTTCATCATGTGGGTTCCAAAGATTGAACTTTTGTTCTCAGGCTTAGTGGCAAGTATCAGTTAGTGATGGTTTTACTTTGTTTGATTTTTTTTTCTTTTACAAAAACAAACCTTCCAGACAGACATAATGATGTGTGCTTGTAATAGCAACTCTTGGGAATACAGGCGGGGGATCAAAAGTTCAAGGCAACTTATAGGCTACATGCTGAGTTTTAGGCCAGCCTAGGATATGAGACCTTTCTCAAAAATTTAGTAATAACAGCAGCAACAACAAACAATTAACCCTTTCAGACCTTTTTGAAAAATGATTGAACTTTTATTTTTTATTACCAAGTCCAAATTGTTGAATTTTTTTGCAGTGTTGTTAAAAATCCTTCTGCTACCGTGAATTCTCCAAGATATTCTCATATAAAAATATCTGAATATTAATAATCAGATAAATCAGATTGCTATTAATATCTGAATATGAATAGAATATTCTTGATTTCAGCTTTCACTTCAAAAATGCTTTTAGATTTATTTCTTTTATTCCTTTATGTGTATGAGTGTTTTGCCTGCATGTATGTATGTATACCATGTGCATGCCTGGTGCTTGAGGATGGCAGAAGAGGGCATTCAGTCCCCCGGGACTCAAGTTATAGGTGATTATGAGATGTCTGATGAGGTAAGAATTGAACCCCAGTCCTCTGCAAGAGCAACAACTGCTCTTAACCAACCACTGAACCAACTTACCTGTTCCTCAGCTTTGACTTTCTTCATAATACTTTTATTGATTATTTGTGAGTTTGACAACATGAACCCTGTTTATACTCTCTTTCCAGTTCTCCCAGCCAGATCCATCTCCCTTTGACACCCCCCCAATAGAAGAAGAAAACAAATCTAATTTGTGTTGTTTATATACTCAGTGGAGCATGGTCAAACTCCCAGTGCCCAGCCCCTTAAAGAAAACTGAGTCTTTCCTTACCCACAGCTCTGCCTGAACCTATCCATTGTAGAGAGCTGCACTTCATTATCCTTATCATAATTCTATTATTATTATTATTTTTTACACTCCAGATTTTGTTCCCCACCACCACCACCCTCCAACTGTTCCACATACCATACCTCCTCCACACCATCCTGTCTCCATGAGGATGTCCCCACCCCCCACCTCCCACCCAACCAGACCTCTAAACTCCCTGGGGCCTCCAGTCTCTTCAGGGTTAGGTGCATCTTCTCTGGCTGAACCCAGACCCGGCAGTCCTCTGCTGTATATGTGTTGGGGGCCTCATATCAGCTGGTGTATGCTGCCTGGTTGGTAGTCCAGTGTCTGAGAGATCTTGGGGGTCCAGATTAATTGAGAGTGCTGGTCCTCCTACAAGGTTGCTCTCCTCCTCAGCTTCTTTCAGCCTTTCTCTAATTCAAACACAGGGGTCAGCAGCTTCTGTCCATTGGTTGGGTACAAAATCTGCATCTGACTCTTTTCAGCTGCTGGTTGGGTCTTCTGGTGTGCAATGATTATAGGTGCCTTTTTGTGAGTGCTCCATAGCCTCAGTAATAGTGTCAGGCCTTGGGGCCTCCCATTAAGCTGGATCCCACTTTGGGCCTGTCACTGGACTTTCTTTTCCTCAGGTTCCTCTCCATTTCTATCCCTGTAGTTCTTTCAGACAGGAACAATTATGGGTCAGAGTTTTGACTGTGGGATGGCATCCCCCTCCCTCACTTGATGCCCTGTCTTCCTGCTGGAGGTGAGCTCTATAAGTTCCCTCTCCCTACTGTCAGGCATTTCATCTAAGGTCCATCTCTTTGAGTCCTGAGAGTCTCTCACCTACCAGATCTCTGGTGCATTCTGGAGGGTTCCCCCAACCTCCTACCTCCCGAGGTTGCCTGTGTCCATCCTTTCTGCTGGCCCTCAGTGCTTCAGTCCTTTTCTCTCATCCAATACCTAATCAGGTTCCCCTTTCCCCCAAAGCAGTCACAAGTGGGGAGGGAAGGACCTTATCATAATTCTTAAGAGTTCTCTTCTATGGTTTTCTATCTAGGCTGTTACTGGGAAGATTCCTGATCCTTTGGTACTGTTGTGCTATAGATGTTTTTCTTAGGACTGGACTTCACAACTCTTCATTTTGATTGGTTGTGGTTTTCTGAAATGATTCCTATCTGTTGCAAGGAGAAGAGGGATGAGGATTATACCTATCTTTAAGTACAATGAAAACTACGACAAGTATTTTGGATGTAGCCAGGGATTATGCTGGTTTAGTAAAGTGGTAGTTGTAGGTTCTCCTCCAAGATCCATGACTTTAATTTTTTAGCTAAATTTTCAGTACAAGGAGTGATTTCTCTCTTGTTGAGGTAGCCTGAAATCCAATTAGGGAGCTGCTGGTTACTACTGAGGCATGCATGCCATACTGTACTGTAAAGGTTATCATGACTTGTTGGTCACTGCTGTGGTTCATAGACATCATAGGGCTGTTGAGTGCTTCCCTCTTTAGGAAGCTTGCATTGCACCTTCTGATGCCATGAAAGCTAGCCCTCAGACAGGAGTTATTCAGGTCACTGCTCAGGAACTACTAGGCTCTACTTCTGAAGTGCATGGTATCTTTAGCAATAAGGACTTACCTTCTACCTCTGGGGAGAAACCAAGGGCAATTGGTACATTCTGTATTAATGAGTCATGATGATGTGTAGCAAAGGAATTTTCCTTCAAGACATTTGGCTGTCAAATTCATAATCACCGTTTCTATGTTTTTAAAAGTTTGATTGAATTTTGATGACGTGGGTTGAATTTGTGTATTTGAGGCTAGAATTTGAGTCACTATGAAATAGAAACTTTTTGTTCATGAATATAATATATATGTTTTATAATATTTTAGTTTTGCTGCTATTATAATTTTATTTTAAAGTTGGATTTTCTAGTTAGTTTTTGCCAGTGTGTTCAAATGCTATTGATTTTTAAATATTGGACTTTATTTTCTTTTTTGAGTTCATTGATTCTGTAGTTTATCTTAGGTGTTAATTTGACACATAGTGTAAAATATAAAGACAAATTTGCTTTTTTCTAACCCTTATGCAATATTTCATATTATATTGACTAGTGCCTGCAATGCAACACTTAAGAAAAATTTTCCTGACTTTACAGGAACATGGACAGTATTTCAATTATTGTCAATTGCTTGCCTTGTATGAATTTTGGGTAGATGAAGATTTTATGTAGAATTTTCACATCTTTGCATATAAAAGACAGGCCTGTATTTCTTGTATTCTTTTACAGTTTTTGCTTCCTTCTAATGACAATGTTTTGTAATAGCTTGGTAAACTCAATTTCAGAATATCTATTCGAGGTTTCTTAGAGCAGTTTGTAAAAGTTAGATATTTGTCAGTTCTTTGAAAGTTTAGCTAAAGCCTGTCAAACTATATGGTGTTCCCTTTTATCAGAGGGTAAATTACCTAATGATTCACTCTGTAAGTATGTTACATCTTACTTCAGCTTTCTATTTCCTCTTGAGATTATTTGGGAAATTATATAGCTTTCAGAAGCGTCCACTTGTTCTAATCTTACCGTTATCATCTTTTAAGCCCTTTTACTGTTGATTTATGCTTCTTGTTTTTTAAATCAATTTCCAACTTATCTTCTTTAAAATTTTGTTCTTTATTTCATTCATTCCTACTGTTGTTGTTATTGTTGTTGTTATTGTTGTTGTTGTTATTAGTATTAGTACTGCCTAAGTCCTTATACCCTTATACCCTTTTCTTTCTTTTCTTAATTATTTTTGTTTTAGAATAGTGAGTATATTTTTTTTAAGGGATTTGTTGTTATTGCTACTTTTTTTTAAAGAAAAGATCTCACTCTTAGTTCAGGCTGGTTTGGAATTCACTGTGTACACTAGGCTATCCTTAAACTCGTGGATCCCCTGCTTCAGTCTTCAGAGTGTTGAGATCATAAATATGTGCCACTATACCCAGCTTTGGGTATTTGCTTTTACTAATTTTTAATGTTTTCTAAGAATTCACTTAAGATTTTAATTTCCCTTTTGAGCACTACATTAGCATCCACACACTAAACATTTGTTATAAATATTCTCTAGTACCTTGTTCAATTAATGAAAGCAAATTTCTAAATGTGTATGACATTTACTTTTAGTTCTTGATTTTCCTTTTATGGTATTTAGTTAGGAAGCATGTTTTATGGTACTGGTTCATCTTATTTATTAAAAGCTCTTATTTTCTGAAATGCATTTCTTTTGCTCTTTTTAACTTTAAGCGAGTAATTCTAGATTTACAGTTCTTTTCCTTTGAGTTTTTGAAGATTCTGCTTTATTATCTTCCTGCACCATTGAGGCTTGTCTATGACTGCTTCAAATAAATGCTCCATTGTTGCCATTTGACCTCTTTTGTCTGGTTGCTCTTTTTCTGTCTTTAGCTTTCTGTAGTTTAGTTAGAATATATCTTGGGCCTATTTTACATTTAATTTTTATATTTCGAGACATGGTCTTACTGTGTAGCTCTGTCAGTCATAGAACTCTACTTCTGGAGTGCTGGAAATAAAGGTACATGCTACCATGCCTGGCTTGGAACTGTTTTTAATCCTTGGGTTGGAGAATTATTTTAATCCATGTCATATATCCCTTCAAAGAGCATCTGTTTTTTCTTTTCTGTCTTGCTTCTCGAGCTGTCACTCTTTCATCATTGCCTTAACATCTCTCTGTCCACACGTTTATTCATATAGGTTTCCCTTCTGTGCTGCACTCCTGGCGATTTCTTTCATGGAGTTCCCTGTTTCCTTGCTCTCTGGTTCTTTAAATGCAGTTCACTCTGTCATCTGTCTGTTGTCCATCTGCCACCAGCATCAGTCTATGGCTGTTTCTGTTCTGTTGCATGACACTTTACACTTTTTCTTTTTCTTTCTTTTTTTTTTTTTGAGTTTTTATTTTACAGTGTGAGCATTTTCCCTGCATGTATGTCTGTGAAGGATGTCCAGAAGACATCAGATCCTCTGGAAGTGGAGTGCTGGGAACCAAACAAGGATCATCTGAAAAAGCAGCATGTGCTCTCAAGCACTGAGCCATCCCTCTGCTACTTAATGCTTTCCTTATGGCTTCTCTGTTTTATATTTTAAATAAGTTTAAAAATGTAATGTTAGGGGCCACTGCTGATTTTCCTTCTTTTGGTCCCCACTTAGGGGATCCTAAGTATTCTCTTACATGTGCTGACTCTTACTCATGAAGGTTTGTTGCCTTTTATATTTTATAAGCTCATCTGAAACTACTTTCTTCTTCCACTCGGGTGGTCTGGTTGCTTGGGTTGGCTCTACAAGAGAAGTTCTTAAAAGCCTTTTATTTTGAACTATGTAGATTCACATAAAAGTTTTCAAAATACTGTAGAGAACTTCCATATACTCTTCCCCAAGCTGCCCCTAATATTAACATCCTAAATGGCATAATTATCAAAACAAGGAAATTAACTTTGGGATAGTACTATAGGTCAAAATCCTTATTTGAAGATCACTGCACCCCTTGCATCCCTGACTAAAGTCCTTTAATTTTTTTCTGTTCCAAGATCCTTTCCAGGGTCTACTCTGTATTTAGTCGTTGTTTATTCTTAGGATTCTGCAGGCTGTAACAACTATTCAGCCTTTCCTTGTTTTATTTTTATGACACTATGCTGCATGACACTATTCCTGGGGAGATATGAATTACTGTCTACTCACCCCAGACAGCAAACCAATGGCAAACCAAAGTGCAAATAGACCACTGAAGCCCAAAGCTTTATTGGGTTACTTATAGGAATATATGGGTACGGGACTAGTTATAGAAGGAGAAATGACTCACAGAAAGCCTATTACCAAAGCACA
This sequence comes from Uromys caudimaculatus, assembly GCA_028551405.1. Classification (NCBI taxonomy): domain Eukaryota; kingdom Metazoa; phylum Chordata; class Mammalia; order Rodentia; family Muridae; genus Uromys; species Uromys caudimaculatus. Next base: position 2,966,706 of record CM052722.1, read on the forward strand.
CCCAGCATGGGTGACAGCTCATGAAAGGTGGAAGCCTGGTGTGCTTTAGGAAACCTGTTGATAGTTCACTTAATTTGAGCCTCTTCCTGGCAACTCAGCTCTTCTCTGCTCCTTCCAGGAAGCTCAGGTTACTGTCTTTCAGCAGTCTTTCCTGAATAGGGACTCTGGTCAGTGTCAGGGCCTTCCTGAAGCAATTTTGGTTGTTTACTTCCTGAGCTTTAGTAGGAGTTTCCCTACAGGGTGGAATGTTTTGCCTCCTTAGGACAGGGTTTTACCTCCTTGTAAACCTTCTGTGTTAATGAGCTTCCCTCTAAGATAGAAGGTTTTAAATTTGGAATAAACTGATACATAGCACCCTGACACTAATGTTCCTCAATTTAGAGTAGAGTGTTTTCTTATGGTTAGACTGAGATTATACCACAGAAATGAAGTTTTCTCATTTTCAGTATTTCAAAGAGTTCCTGGTGTCAATCAATGAATGTCTTAACTACTGGTGATATTGAAATTGATCACTTGATTAAGGTAGTGTCTGCCAGATTTCTTCATTGTAAAATGACCATCTTTCTTATCATTCTCTTTGTGGCTAATAAATACCACAAGACACCTAGTTGGAAACTATGTAAATCTCATATTTCCTCAAACACACCGAATTTTAGTATTCAGAAGGAGAATTTTCAAAGTGGCTTTCCTTTTGCTCCTCTAAGCTGGCATATACACTGGTCAGATTTCACCTTAATTTTGTTATTCCTTTATTGCCATGGAGCTTTACTTAATAGTGTTTTAGAACAACTTAGTACTCCAAATTCTGAATACCCAAAATAATGGCTTTGAGTTCTAGCAGATTGTGTATTTTTGTGCATATAAATATATTTATATATTATATAAAAGCTATACGTGCTCGTGTGTGTGTGTGTGTGTGTGTGTGTGTGTGTGTGTACTTTACATGCACAGACTTATCAAAAAATACTTCACTGTTAGACTTCTAAACCAGTGAATATTGCTTACTCATACTTCTAAGCTGGCTTCAACTTCAATTGTGACCCTTTGCAGTGCAAGCTTTCTGCACAGATTCCATAAGCAGAAGTTACAAATTTTATTCTCCATGCCCAAAGGTCTTGTTTTACATACCCAAGTGATCATTGAGACAGAAACTCTTATATTTAGGGGGTTTGGTTCCACATCTGGCCCTAGCTGCTACCTTTTCAGTTGTTCATCTTCTCTGGCCATCAGAACCCTTTTTGCTTTAATGCCTAGGGTGATTCCTGTTTTCTTTCAAACTCAACTATGTGTTTGAATTGCTGTCTATTCTATAATTTTTCCACACACAGTCTCTAATACTCTCTAAAATTACATCTGAGAATATACTGACTAGACACATCATTCTTAGGTTTTAGCATATTATTATTAGCATAGATGCTGAAGTGGAATTGGCAGTGATCATATAGGCCTGGTTAAAATGAGCACCCCTATTTAACGGTCATAATAACTCTCAAGTATTTTTTCTTTCTTTATAAAAAGGCTTCATTTTTTTTTTTTATCAACTTGAGTTTTATGGGATGGTAGAAAAAAATACTTGGAATGTTAGACTAAATAAACCATATAATATTGTACCCAAACAGATAGGGTTTTTCTTGTTTCTAAAGAGTGGGAAAAGGACCAGCTCTTTTGTTGTGTTGTACATGGACATATACATTTATATTAGGTTTATTTCTTTTTTTCCACGATTATGTCCTTGTGGGAGTAGGTAAATCATTAACAGTGCAGCTACTATTTTATCCAGCATTACGACGTGGTAATGGTCTGTTTTCTAAATGAAGTGCCTGTGATTTAAAAGCAAGGGAGCTATGTGACCACATAGTTGCTAGCAAATGACCCCGTTAGTGCCACCCATGCTCCTTCTTTAATTAGAGTCCAACTTATGCTTTAAAAGATTGAAACAGTAAGCAAAGGCTAATTGTAGTTCCTCAGACAGAGAGTTATAATGTAAAATAGAGGGTATAAAATAAGAGGCTATTTAGAGCAAGAGGGCCACCTTAGAGCAGGATCTGCTTGGCCGCCTTACACGTAAGTAAATTTTGCAGTCATAAGGTACTGGGTATAATGGCATGCTTCACAGTGTCGTGTTGAACCATGGATGTTGATGAGTTATGCATAGCAGACCCCCTGGTGGGTTCAGAGGTTCAGAGTTGAGTATATTGTCCTTGAGAGGTTTCACCTTATCTGTGGTCTTAGACTGATTGTTTGGAGCTTCAAATCTGTTTTTTTCCACAGTATTCTGGAGTAGGTATCTCTCTGGTGGTACAGTCACTTACTGTTTGTAATTCTATTTGTATATGTGTGTATGCATTTGCATGTGCAGGTGTGTGTGTATGGTGTAAGCATGTCAATATGCTGATGTGCATGTCTATGTGTGTCAACGTGGAAAGCTCAGTAGGGCATTGTGTCTCCCTCTCTTTCTGTCTTACAGAGTCTCTCACTGAACCTGAAGGTTATTATTTATTCTACTATTGATGGTAGCTGACACTTATAAAAGTAACTAATTCTTTACTACATAACAAACACTGTAGAAAATGCTTATACATATTAGTGTCTATTCATTCTATATAGCACTCTAGCAAAAACGGTATATTATGACCTATTTTGAAGGTAAGAAAACTAAGAAGACAGAGGGTTTAGGGTGCTAGCTACGATCACATTCAGTTATAAACCTTGGATTTATAAGATGCAGTTTAACAATTGCATCATATGCTGAAGTTTAAATCATTCTAGCGAAGGTTCTTATTTGTAGTGCCTTAGATTCTTCATCTGTGAAATGAGAGGTTACTGGACCCATTACATCAATTAACATATGTGAAGCACCAAGCCAGGAACTAGCCATGCTGTTCATTTTGTATGCTTCCCCTTTCCATTAGTCACATGGAAGTTACACTGTAGATGTAGAAAGCATGAGACCTCTTCTTTTCCTGTTATCATTTTGCTTGAGTCTGTGTTTTCTAGAAGGCTGCTCTTTAAAATGGAAATAGGAATTTTAAAACTGCTTGGGTATATACCGCTTCCACTTTTCTTCTTATTGTATTGATTTTTAGATTTATTTCTATTTTGCCTTGTTTTTGAGATACTTATTTATTTTTATTTTATGTGTATATTATGAGTAGTTACCTGCACCTATGTAAGAATGTACCATGTGCATGCCTGGTACCCATGGAAGCCAAAAGAAGACATCAGATCTCTTTGGAACTAGAGTTATTGATGGTTGCAAGCCACCATGTTGGTGCTGAGAACAGAACAACAGCTAGGGCTTTTAACTACTGTGCCATTTCTCCAGCTCTTATTTTGCTTTGTTTTAAAATTAAAATGTGTTACAAATATGTAGGCAGGGTTGTTGTTGTTGGTTTTTTTTTTTTTTTTTTTTTTTTTTTTACCATAAAACAGATATATAAGTAATAAAAATAAAATGGGATGGAGAGATGACTCAGGGGTTAAGAATACTTGATGCTCTTGCAGAGGACTCAGATTCCGTTCCCATGGCAGTTAATAGCAGTCTATAACTCCAGTTACAGACTAATGTCTGTAACTAATATAACTAATGGACCCAGCTAATGTCACTTTGTTTCATATGGGCATCTGACACTCTTCTGGCCTTTGCAGGCACAAGGCATACACATGATGCACCTACAAACATGCAGATGAAACACTCATATACATAAAGTGAGATGAAATAAAATAGAAAGATTCTTATAAAAATTTTAAAGAAATATAATTGAAACTAAGAAACAGCAGTGGATCCAGAAATGGGCTGGTGCACAGAGTGTATAGACTCTAAAAACTCACTGTTGTTAGCTGCCAGTGAGCCATAACTTGGGCTCTGAGCATCTTAGGCAGTAGTGTGAAATAGGAGATTGAGAGTACTTATATGATGCCTGAGGTTTCTGAAGCAACAATAAGTCAATGGCTAAGGATAAAGAATTCTAAATGCAGAATTGAAGCAAAACATTCTCCTCAGAGTACTCACAGAGAGGTAGATGGTAGATGAGTGGTTATTTTAGTAGCTTGCCTGCTAGATATGTAAAGATGTGCTCGTATTGGCTATTTCTTATCACTTTGAAGAAACAAAGGTTTCTTACAAGAATGATCCTCAATCAAAGCAGTTCTGCTAGCAGCATCATGTATCATAACCCAGCCTCCCAACTTTCCGAGATTGAACAATGCAGAGTGTGGGGCCTGGTAGAATGAATCAATCAGTCATAGCCACAATTCCAATGTGTAACAAATGATCTCAAAGCATCAGTGTTGTACCAGATATGCATTCTCTTAGCTCACAGATCTGTGGGCTGGCTGGGTGTCTGTTGGTTTGAATTGGGCTCAGCTAATGTCACTTTGTTTCATATGGTCTTAATGTATGAGAACCAACTGCAAGATTCCATGAGACCAAAGAAAAAGGAAGACTTATCCAGGATTGCCAAGCGCAATTTATTGGGGGACTTGGATACAGGAAGATGTCTTAGGCAGCAAAATGACAGGTAGATAGATCCCTGCATTATGACTTAGTAGGAGGGGGCTTAAATAATGGCCAGGACAAAAGTGACTTCATCCAAACCAGAATGTACCTGGTTTATCTCAAGCTTGTGTCTTAGATGTCAGGCATATTTGTGGTGCTGCAGTCTGGGTCGTAAAGCTCCTCATACCACTCTAATGATTGTATCTATTTATAGTGTGCTGGGAAACTCTGTGGGGAAAACAGACTAGGGCTTCTCAGAGGCAGTCATGGGAGTCATGCTCAATATGGCTGCAGCCAGGTCCTGCTGAACCCCTCTATTGTCACTGTTCTCTGAGGAGTGGCAGGTTCATGGACAGGGAATGAGAAAACATGGATGCCTTCTTGAAGACTCAGGCATACTTTGAGTTATATGTTCTTCTATTGGCCAAAATGTATCCTGTGACCAACTGCATTTTCAAGATGAGGGAACAAAATTGGGACCCTTTATAGGTTGGGACATCACATGGAGAGTGAAGTATTGAGTGGAATGATGAAATATATCACAGAAAACTGGAAGTGACTGTAGAAAAGGTTCATCACCACCTCCCATAGACATACACATACCACCAGGCACAGATTCCTGCTGCTGCTCTGCAAATTCAGTTTGTCTCTGCAGTAGTTTTGGTATCAAGTAGCTATGGTCATTGCTAGTCATTGTTGCAAAAAATAAACGTTATGCAAATTGGAGAGTCTGAATGACAATTCTGTGATCTGGGAAGAACTATGGGAGTATACTTGCCAAAGCTGTTCACTCCTGGGAATATGGCTGGGCCATGAAATCGGAAAGAAAGCTATGACTGACAACCAGATTCCCCATTTTGTTTTATTTTAATCCACTCATACTCTTCCTGTTCTTTATTTTTTTGTTAGAAAAATTATCACTGTGGCTCGACACAGTTGTGGTTGCCTTTAATCCCAGTACTCAGGAAGCAGAAGCAACTCAGCTAGGGGTTTATGGTATGGCCCGGTCCAAAAGCAAATTGTGTGTGTGTGTGTGTGTGTGTGTGTGTGTTCATGTGTGTATGAATGTTGGTGCATATATGCCATGGTTTGAATGCAGAGTTCAGAGGACAAGTTTTAGAAGTTGGTTTTCTTCCTGTACTGTGGGATCAGAAGACTGAACCCAGGTTGTCAGGCCTGCGCAGTAAGTGCTTCTGCCAGCTGGGCCATCTTACAAGCACTTTTCCTTTTTCTTTTTAAAAGCAAAAATGCAAAATCCTAATAAGTAAACATTTGTTTTATGTTTGATAGAGAGAGTCTTGTATGCTTTAGAGAGGAGGATGCTATTGGCATATGACCAGCTTCTTTTACATTCAGAACTACTATACTTCAGGCTGACACATTTTGTGGTTACATGCTAGGGTTTGTTACATAGTCTGTAAGCACAGTGTGTTGAAAATAAGTTCTCATTAGGTTATCTGTACTAAAAGGTATTTCTTATAATGTTGAAAAGTTTAAAAGTTCCAGCTACCGTCAAAATGTAGGTGGTTGGCCTCCATTGCATCTGTGACTTCTGATTCAAACAATTGAGTCTGAAGCCCAGTGCTGGATTTGCCAAAGCTCAGAGTCTTCATAGGAAACTCAAATTCTAAAATTGTCTGTGAAGAAATTTCTACAGATAGAATGTAGATTTTTAAAGTTATTAATTTTTAGAAACTTAAGTGTACATGTGTACATTTGTGCATATATGTGTACATATATGTTGGTGTCCACAAGGTCCAGAAGAAAGTATCAGATCCCTTGGAACTGGAGTTACAGGTAGTTATGAGCTGCCTAATGTAGCTACTAGGATTTGAACTCATGTCCTCTGCAAGAACAGCAAGCATACTTAACCAGTGAGCCATTTTTTTAGCCTTTTGATATAGATTATTTTATTCCTAGGACTTTTGGAGTTGTATGTTGGCATAGGAAACCTAATTACTTTGATGACTAGTTATCAATTGAGCATAATCCCAAATCGGCTATATAATTCTAGCATTGTGTCACTGCTAAGAACTGTAATAAAGTTCAAAGGAGTTAAGGTATTTGGGCAAGGCTCTTCAGATTTATTCTGCTTCTTTATTTTCCTTTCTGAATTTCCAGCCCAAATGTGGCTTCATGATCTCCAAGTTAACAGCATATCTCCCTCTTTGAGCCTTCCTTCCCATAAGCATATGAGATTTCTTTTCCTGCTGATTTGGCACATTCATTTAGACAAGGATTGATCGAATCCTTCCTTTCTTTAACCACTCCAAGTGTGTACTCACGTATATACTTATACACATACACACACACACACACACACACACACACACACACACACACAGGCACCATCTATGATAGAGCCTATGGGATTTTGTAACCACAAGCACCGAGACTATTCTTCATCTTTGTAAAGTTGTACATACAACAACAACAACAACATCATCAAGAACAACAACAACAAAATGATACTCAAATTCTCATGCAGACTCTGAAAATAATTTGTTGGATGAAAATTTAGTGTATTTGTTTGTGTTACAGTCTCATCAAGAATGCACCATTTTGAGAAGCAAATAGACCCAAATAAGGAAAAGTCCTATTTAAAGCCTACAAAGTACATATTTTTCTTTTAAATTAAATGCTAACCACAAGGTGTTAATGGGGGATTGGACAATAAAGAAAATGTGACAGTAAACCAGGAAATTAGCATCAGAAACATACCATACACACATTGAAACAAGGAAGAAAGCAGAGATGGGGGTAAAGCCAGAGGCAACCAATGGAAATAATGAATTAGCAAATCATCCTTCATCATTTTCCTTCCTTCCTTCCTTTTTCCTTCCTTCCTTCCTTTCTGTTTTGTGGGGAATGTTGGGGATAGAATCTAGGATTTGACCCATGATAAGCATATGCTACATCATAGAGCCATTGTACCTCCAGTTCCTAGGATTTCCTTTTCTTATCTAAAAGGGAGGTTGTATTTGGAAATCAGGAGAATTCATTGTCCAAGAAAAATATAAGAAAAGAGATTACTATACCTTAGGAGGAGCTTAAAAGGACATAGAAAGAACTCTTACAAACATCAAAGAAAGACAGTCATAAAACCAGCAGCCCAGCAGCACACCCATTGACCTAGAAACCAGAAAGCTGTGGCCGCAGGTAACAGAAGGATGTGCTGGATCAAATCTTCAATGCTCTGAGGGTAAACAAAGTGGGGACAAGTTGCTGGTTTTGTGCATGGGTCATGAGAAATGATTTCAGAACTTCACGAAAATGAAAAACAACTTCTCAGACAATTGTTCCAAGTAACAAATTACTTTAATAAGTAGAGAACATGAAGAGAAAAATGAAAAGAACTCAAGAGGAAAGTACCTCTTTAATAAATGGAGCATCATTGACCATTCAGATAAGTTTCATAGACACATGTATGCCTGTACATGGAAATGGAAAGTTAAAATTTCATAGGCAAATTATGTCATTAAAACAGTTTAAAAGTAGATGATATGGTTTATGCCACTAGTAAAATTACCAAGACAAGGAGACAGCTGAACTGCTCCGGTGTCATCTAGGAGTATGATTATTTTTCACCTTTATCTTTGATAATTAGGTAAATAATGATTTGAGACATTTTAAGGCAATTTCAAGTTACTACACAACAGAACTCAAAGAGAGTTACAGATTTTATGAGCAAACCACTAAGTATTATATAGTCTTCTGCAAATGATTAGTATTAGGAGAAAACAACAGCCAGTTCATGAAAAACAACAACACAAGGTGACAGCAAGAAAAATATCCTTTATTTAGCCACCATCATCTTGTACTTAATCCCTTGAGCCCCTATTGGCCCTGAAGTATTTGAGACCAGAAAGCATTTTAGATCTTAGAGTTATTTATATCTCTAAGAATATTTGTGTAGACTTTACCAGTTGACCATCTTTAATCCCTAACCCCCAAATCTTAAATGTACCAAAGTCCATAGCATGTTGAGCACTGAATGGATGCTTTTACATTTTTGGATTTTTCTGGGCAGTAGTGGTACATGCCTTTAATCCCAGCACTCAGGAGGCAGAGGCAGGCATATCTCTGTGAGTTAAGGCCACCCTGGTTAAACCTAAGTGAGTTCCATGACACCCTGGGCTACACACAGAGAAACACTGTTTCACAAAATAAAAAAAAAATAAAAATAAATAAAAGTTTGGAGTACTTCAGGTTTGGCCTTTTCCAATTATAGACGTTCAACATGTATCAGGAATTCTTTCAGAGTTACTGTGTGTACTCTTTTCTCTTCCTTTTCTTCCACTTCCTCTAACTTTCCTAAGCAAAACACAAGCAGCCCTAGTTGATGTGTCTCAGCTCTTCTCTCTCACCCTCTTCTCTCTGTCCATGCAGTGCTTAATGGTAGGCCTTCCTTCCTATGGCTTTTTGGGTGTGTGGTCTGATGTCTCACTCTGTTGTTATTGTCTTGTTCAGTACTCTTCAAGATAGTTCGTTGGTCAGCAGAAGAAAACAGGATATCATAGCATGGTCCACATGCATGCCTTTCCTGATTGGGCCTTACTGGTCAAATCTCTAAATTGATCTCTTGCTTTGTTTTCACTGTAGCCTAGTAATCTGAAGAACTCTGACCATTTTGGTTCAATTCTTGGCTCTACCAACTACTATGTGTGTATCCTTGACCAACTTACTGAAGCTCCCTGGGCTTTAGTGTTTCGTTAATAAAATGGGGCTATTCAAAATCTATTGAGACGATTGCTGTGAGCAGTAAATGAGTCCATGCAGGTGAAACACTTGAAAAAAGTACCTTCAATGATTCTTAACACAGCTCCTCTAGTGTGTAATCCTCTTGCTTTCTTTCAGTCTTAGGGAATATGGTTCTTTGTGCTTTTCCTCCTGACAGCATTCCTGTCTCCCCTTCCACTTCCCTGGTTAGCAAATTGCCATTCACCCTCAAGGTCTGCTCCTCTCGAAGTTCTGTGATGTCTTTCTGAAATTCTCTGTGTGTATACATGTGCCAGACCAGATGCTGGACACCCTCTCTCAGCTTCTGGTCATGCTTTTATTGCAGCCAATTTGTTTTTGTTTCATTTACTTGACTTTGTTTCTGGGCTGTGGCTAACTCTAGGATGCAGGTAATGAGAGCCAGGAGTTAAGTGTTTTCCATTCCTTTCTTTTTCTCCATCAGTTGCCAAGAAGTTTGGTGTTCTAAGTTTGTTAATAAAATGAGCCCATAGCAAAGAATGCATGTATCCAGAACACATCAGAATAAATATAATTTTCTAACAAATAGGAGAAGACATATTTAAGCTTATTTATCAATTAGTAATTAAAATGATATCATCTTTCATGTTGAGTTCAGATTTAGGGGGATTGCTATGACTGAAGCATAGAACCTCTCAATTGATCTACCACTTAGTCCTTATGTAACAACAATGAAAGAAAAAGTGGCTATGAATTTGAGAGTGAGGCATTTGCATGGAAAGAAAAGGAGGAAATTATATTACAATTTCAAACAATAAAAATTATTATAAAATGAGTAGCATCCATTGCTATGAGCTCATAGGAGGGTGGATGTATCAGAAGAAAATCCTTTAAAATGTTCCTTTTTTTGCCCTTTGAATTATATTTCTGAAACATGATCTAAAGGGAACACTTGTAAGTATAGACAAATATTTATGTATACAGGTACTCATTGTGACATTAGTTTTGTAAAATTTGAAATAAAGCCATGAAATATAAAATATTTATATTTTGTAATTATTAAATTATTATAATGGTATAACATTTTGATGTGAGAAGACTGATAACATTGAAATGCTGTGGTAGTTGTGAGGAAAATCAAGTTGTAAAATATATCCACCTCGATTTAGAGAATAATGAGCAAAACCCCATATAGAGAAACAGATTATAAAGTCGAGTAGCATGTGTTTTTGTTCGGTTGTATTGAAGTTCCAGGAGTGTATATATTCTCCTTCCATCCTTTCTTCCTTCCAGTCCATCTCCCTTTCTCCATCCTTCTTCCTTCTGTTCTTCCCACAATGAGAACATCAAGTAGACTAAGCATTTGTTCCTCCACTGCTGTAACCCTAGCCCTCATTTTCCCTTTAAAATTTTATTTTTATATATTATTCAAATTCTTTACAATTGCAAATATACCAACTTATACTTAGAAAATGACTCCAATTATATTATTTGCAATTGTTCGATAGCAGTGAGTTAAACTGCTGAATTGTTTATAAGCACATAGAGGGTATAGGTCCCCATGTTGTATTGAACCTATGTATGATCAGTCAGTAGTACAGGGTTTATGTGGGATCATCATCCACCTAGGCACCTCAGTACTTTAGCATGTAGAAACAGAAACACTGAGAAGTAGAGGCCAGGCTGAGCTACACAGCAAGACTCTTCCTTCCCTAAAGCCAAGTAAGCAGGGTTTACCTGGAGACAAATGATCCCTGAACAATGATAGTCTCAGTGCAACTAGGTAGCAGAAAATGAGGATCTTTGCTAGAAAATGAAATGCTTATTTATCCATTTATACCCACACTGCAGTTAATCATCATGTCCCAGATTTCCATTTGCTTTTCCAAAAAAGAAATATTCACGCAATTTAAGAAACAATAACAACAAAAATCACTGTCACATCAATTCATTTAAATGCATTGTCCCAAATGGTGGAATTATACCTGAATGTTTTAAAGGCTGTCTAAAATTATGCCTCTGTGAAGAATAGACTGTTAATAATATACAGTAATTGCTCTTAACTGCATGAAAAGATCTTTTTGTTTTACTACACTCAAACAGCCCTTGGGTTGAGTGCACCAAGACATAGTGAATTTCAAACTAAATAAATTAAAATTATCGTGTACATTCCACTGCATGTCAAAACAGGAAAAGCCATAGCATTTGATGTGAAATGAGATGAGACTGGTAATGAAGAGAAAATAAGAAGCTGCTTACAGTCATTTGGAATAAGAAACCAGGGTCAATGATTTTCAATACAGATGCACCTCTCTTTTAGAAAATATATCCAAAAAACAGTTTTACAAAGCAGATGTATTTGGCAGTAATTATACTGTCATAAGATTCTTTCGTTTCAAAAGGATATATTTCAAGGTTCAGTGTGCTTATTACTGTTAAAATCTTGACAGAAATGGGTGGAATTTACAGCTAAGATGTTGACTGCCACTGCCAAATGCAGATAACCAAAATGAAGATAGCCTGTCCTTATGTGTAACAAGGAATGAAACAGGGCATGTAATTTGATTTCTAAAAGTTTCTTATTGGTGTGGTTTTGAGGTCTAGCCAGTAGGTAAAGGAAGGCTTGCCTGGGGCTCGTTAATTTATCCCTTTATACTTATTCTCTGAATATGACGATTTAAAACAAGCAGAGCATTTTCCCTAGCCATTCTGCAGACAAGTTCTGAGATTTCAGAGTCATTAAAAATAGTTTCCTGTCCTCCAAGATAAATTTACTTAAGAGAAGTTACTTGTCCCATTTAATGCAGCTTGAAACAATCCCCATTATAAGATGTGAATACTAAAAATTGCTCTCATTTATTGTTTGGCATTCCAGTCACTATACTAACTGCTTTTCACAGCTTTCTAACTTAATCCTAGGTTTTCATGTCTTTAACAAACAATTTATTGTGCAGGGATTAGAATATATCAGGGACTATGTAAAGCAGTACAGATTTAGCACACTGAATAGACAAGTAGCCATGGCCTATGTATACCATACATTCTAGATGGTGTGCAAAGACATTACGGAAATGAGGCATAGGCTAAAGTGTTATGGATAGCAGCAGCAGAAAATAGCTGGGAAGAGGTTAGAGTTCTAGAGGGGGCATAAAACTTTTAACAGGGTTGATCAGGGAAAGCCGTATAGACAAGGTGACATCTGACTAGATGAGAAGATGCCCAAGATCTAAGTTGTTAGAAATTTCATAGAGTATCATGGCTAGAAGAAATGGCAATGACAGAGGCCCATGCCTAGCTTCTTCGAGACAGAGCAAGAAGCACAGTTTGGAAGGTTCAGGGCAGGGAGATGAGTTAGAGGGTCATAGGGGACGACTTATAAGAGGCAGCATCCTAGAAGGACCAGATCAACTTGTTTGGCTCTGAAGGCATCAGGAAGATTTTGGCTTCTGAGATGGAGAGATAATAAGCATTAAGAAGGTCTGACAGGATAGTGGCATAGTCATACTAATATCTTGAAAGGATCCTGAAGCAAACCAATCTTCTCTGACACAGATGCTTGTGCCCAGTTTCACTGATACAGACTGGGGCTCAGAGGGGAGAATTGCTTTACTGCTCACTAGGGATCATTGGGACTGAAATTTTAATGTGGATCTGAGGAATTTTATAGTTTAGGACTTCCCCTACTCCCACTAAACCACACAATTTCTCAGTTCAAACAGGTTCCTGGTCTTGTCAGGCAAAGATGACTTTCCTATAGTCCTAAGTGACACTCTTCCCTTCGCCTCTCTTCTAGAGTTCTTTGCCTTTCAGTGGCAAGGTTACCATGTTGCGTAGCTTTTGAGGAAACCACTTAACAGCATATGTTGATAAATGTATTCTGTGAAGAAGGTACAGCCTATCTGTGAAGATGGTAGCGGCCTAGCTCTCTAGTGAGGCTGACAAGTTTTGTAAATGGCTTTGAACTACAGTTAGGCCTTAGCTGAATCTCTGGTCATGTATTTCTATTAGCCCCATTTCAATGTATATTTTCATCTCTCTTTCACCTGACATATATTCTGCCAGCTACCTCTGCCACCCTGTGCTGTCTGGAAATGTCTTAGTCCAACAGTATGCCATGCAGGGATGGATGTTAATAACAATAATGTAGGGATTTCTTTGGCCTTCAGGTAAAGAGAAAGCCTGAGGAAGTACAGGATGTGAGCAGCCATGTGTGACTTCTGATTAGAGGAAGCAAAAACATATTTCATTTGATGAATATCAAATTGAAAGAAATGAGAAAGGGTGCTAACAGTCATCAAAACTGCTGCTTGCTTTAATTTAGGCACAACCAGATTTTTTTGTTGCCAGGCCTCAGAGCCTAAGGCTTAGGCTCTTGAGGCCTTGTTTATGCTGAAACTCCTTTTTAAAAAGTTTATTTGAAAGGCATTGCTTAGAATTTAATGATTTGATATGTAAGAAAACATCCCGAGGTCCAAAGCTTTAAAATGAAGTTGTGATTCACCATTGCTTAGCAAGATGATTCTAATGGAGTTAAAGCTCGTCAGGCTGCTTACCATTTCATGTTTCAGAATTCTGCAGGTAACTCACTACCCTCCAACAGTGTGGCATTCCTGTCTTCTTCAGTCTTATGATTTTAGTTACAAAACCAGAATCATGTCAGTATACTTTTAATATTAACTAAATAATACTGTTTGTTATTAACATGGTATAAAACTGTAGAAAATGTGAGTGCTGGGAATGTAGTGCAGTGTTGGTAAAGACAAAAGTAATTTGATATTAGAATATTTAAGATACTTGATATTAATTATCAAGATAGAGTTAGTAGGTGAGATTTTTTTTTAAAGAATTTGTTTTATTTGTAATTATGTGTGCTTGTGTGTTTATGCACATTAGTGCAATGCCCATGGAGACCAGAAGAGGGTATCAGAGCGCCTGGGGCTAGAGTTACAGGCAGTTGTGGGTGCTAGGAAGTATACCTGGTTCCTCTGCAAGAGCTAGCTGTAAATGCTATTAACTGCTGAACTACCTACTAGGTAGTTTTTAAAGGATAGTTTCATTTTTCCTCAGTGACTGGATAGGAAGTGGTGAGGTGAAATGTTGGTATCAGGTCTCATTTGAGAGTCTCTGCATCCAGTAGAAAATATCCAGGTTAGGTGAGGACTGGCTATGATTGATGGAAACTAGACATTAGTTTTTATGGCTTTGCAAAGCCAAAGTGGGGTGTGAAGAAAACAGGTTGACAGTTCCTTAATAACTTAAACATTGATTGCTGTACAGTCCAGACATTGTATTCCTGAGTACGTGTATTCCCTCCACGCTGGAACCAGGTACCCAGTTCAGCATGACAGCATGTATCTGTAATCCCAGTACTTGGGAGGCTGAAACAGGACGATTATTGTGAGTTAGAGACCAGTCTGGACTACAAAATGAATTCAAGACTAATCTGGGTTATGTAGCAAAACTCTTATCTCAAAGCATGACTAAACAAAGCAGGCATTCAAACAAAACCTTGTATACAAATATCCATGGTAGCACTGTTTATATTAGCAAAGGGTGGCAACAATTTAGATATTTGTGACCACACCAAAAAGAAAAATATGGTATGTTCATAAAATATTAGTCCAACATAAGGAACCAAGTACTTAGACATGCTACCATGTAAATGGACCTTGAAAATATTGTGTTACATGAGAGAATCCTATAATAACCTTTATAACATCCTATATGATTCAATTAATATGAAATATCAAAAATTGGCCAATCTGCAAAAACAGAAAGCCAATTAAGGGCTGCCAGGTAGGGGAGAAGGGTGTTAGGAGGAAGGAAAGAATAGCTGCTTAATGGGGATGGTGTTCTTTGGAGTGACCTGATGTACAGCATTACTCATCTCCTAAATGTCAGGAATGGTAGTTTTATGCTGTTTATACAGTAACCCAATAAAAAATCTAGAATATACTATTTTGCAAAGATTTTCTAATTTTTCTTGTCAAGTTTGTTGAAGTTTGGCAAGATGTTTTGAATCCCAAAGAACATGGGAAATGCAGGGCAAAATAGTAGCAGCCACCATTTGGACATCTATGTGATGAGGCATGGACATCCCGGGGTGGAGATCCTGGGGTGGAGTCCCAACTCTCACTCTACAGCAGCCATACAGGCAGCATTGCAGGGCTCTGGACTGGGCCTATGTTTCTACTGTGGGGTGGCTTGGTTATGTAGCTCTCACATAAAGCCATGGAATGCTATGAGATACTGAGCTATTTAAAACAAGCATACAGGGAACCCAACAGATATAAATTTGAGCTGCAGTGAAGCCAGGATAATTTCAGTTTATGCAATGAAAAGGAAAATAAACTTTTATGATCTGGAGGTACTATAAGTTTAGTTAGAAGTGTATTGAAAGTTTCTACCTACTGCTCTGCATGTCTTTTTCTCTCCTTCCCTCCCTTTCTTCCTCCTCCTTTCTTTTCCCTTCCTTCCTTCCCTCTTTCCCTTCCTTTCATCCATCCCTCCTTCCTTCCTTTATTCCTCCCTTTCTGTCGTGGGGGTATACTACTTGCTCCTCTCAACTACTTTCTACTTTCAAGAGTGAAAGGAATATTTCTCTAGTGCAGAGACCCAGAAATATCTTATGAAAGGAAACAATCAGAGATAATGCCCTTGATGATCTACACAAACTTGTCCCATGATTGTTGTTTTTTCCATGTTATATAGTCACCTATATCTAGAGTTTTATTGGGATCACACTATGCTTATCCATACAGTACCAGCACTACAAGTATTGTTGATACCAAGAGGTATCAACTAATGCTATTGATGCTGTTTCACTTTATGCACCTTCATGAGTATTTATTTCATTGCTAAGGCAGTTAATGATCCAGGTCTCTCCTTGCAAACACTCTCCTATGTTCAGTTAGTCCTTTGTCAGGGATATTTACTGACTCAGAGTTTCTAAAATTGTGTTGACTAAGTTCAGTTCTCAAAACAGAGGTTAATAAGATGCCTTACTCCATTTTTTTTCTATAACGAACTAAGACTTAGTAGTTTACAAAGAAGCATGTCTGACTGAGATGTTTGGAGACTGGGAAGTCTAAGAATATGATGCTGCTAGGTGATAAGGCCTTTCTTTTATTGCACATGACAGATGGTATCACATAGCATGGCAGAGCAAGTATGCTAGCTCAGGGCTCTGTTTTTCCTTTTATGAAGTCACTAACACCTTCTTGGTAGCCCATCGTAATAAGATTATCTAACCCTAAATCCCTCTCCAAATAACAGCAGCATTTATTTGGAGATTTAAGTATTCAACACATGAATGGGGGGATAATTAAATAACAGCATAGACTGCAAAGAGAAAAGTGATCACACAAACTCAGCTCAAGACTGGAAGTCATTAATAGACTTCTAATATATGCAAGGAACTAGCTCTAATTCCTAGCTCTGCAGGCACATACAATTCATTTCAAATCTCTTGTTCTTTAAGGAAGTTTTTTTTCTAAGCCTCTCTTCTATCAGTCTATATCCTGTCCTAGCAGAAGAGTGCATAGAGTAATACACAGGAGCATAGGTTTTGAGGCCAGATACTTAGGTTCCCATTCTAGCTTTTAGAAAACTGAACAGAATTCTTAACATATTCACATCTGTAAAATATGAATAATAATAGTACCAACCTTTTAGGTCAGCTAAGATAATCCGTGCGAAAAGTATCTGTAGCACAGGACCTGGTATATTGCTATTTGTCTTAGTTAGGGTTTTACTGCTGTGAACAGACACCATGACCAAGGCAACTCTTATAAGGACAATATTTAATTGCGGCTGGCTTACAGGTTTCCATCCATTATCATCAAAGCAGGAGCATGGCAGCATCCAGGCAGGCATGGTGCAGGAGGACCTGAGAGTTCTACATCTTCATCTGAAGGCTGCTATGAGACAACTGGCTTCCAGGCAGCTGGTACTAGGGTCTTAAAGCCTATACCCACAGTGACACACCTACTCCAACAAGGCCACACCTTCTAATAGTGCCACTCTTTGGGCCAAGCATGTACAAACCATTACATTATTCTTCGGCAAATTGTGGAAGTTGCTATTGCTATTATTTCTTTTATTTGGCCCTGCTAGCTTGTGGCCTTGAGAGATCTTCTGATGCTTGGAGAACCTGACTGCAGTACAGAGTCTGAGAAATTCAGATGGCAATAGTACTGATTGATTGGCATGAATTACTGAAGTTGAGGGATTCTATTTGTTGATTTTGGCCTCCATTAAAAATACAAAAACTAAGCAGAAAAAGCTCAATAGCCTGAGCTGTATGTAAAATGAAGTTCCTTTGGATAGTGGCAAGATCATGGGTTCCAGACTAGGAAATTCAGATTAGGATAAGCTTGCATTCATTCATTTATATTTTCTCATTCATATTCCCCAAACCCCTTCCCACATGTGTATGTGTGTTTGATATAGGATCTCTCTATGTTGCCCAGGTTGGCCTTGAACTCCTAGCTATTCTCCTGCTTCAGTCTCCTAAGCCTTCTAAGTGTACAACCATACATAACTTTCTGAGATCCTTAATTGATAATTATTATGACCAGAAATATCCAAAAAAACTAAAGGCTATTAATCTGAAAGATCCAACTATGGTAGAAGAACAAATGAAATCTCATTTTCCTGTGTTTATTTGGGACTCTTGAGAACTGAATTATTTCCAGTAAGTCAATTTTCTTGTGGAAGTTTATTCATGTAACCACCATGACATTTTTCATTTTAATGATTTTTATTTAGCTCTTCCTAATGTAGGCTGTCCAATTTATAGCTTTCATGAAGATGATGTGTTGAAAACAGTACAAGCAGTATATTAGGCTTTGCATCCTCATTATCAGTAATATGTTGTTGTTGTTGTTGTTGTTTGGCTTCTTTAGCACTGCTAAATAATCTCAGTGCCATTTGTCTTTTAAAGAGTCAAACAGCTGAACTCTTACATGATTCTTCTAAGTTTTTTCTCATTGCCAGGGTGTATCAATTTTTACTTTTGGCAACAGAAATGTGAACAACTGTTTTTCCTGTCTTCAAAATATCCTTCTAGTTTATTGACTTACAAATCCTGTGCCCTGGGAAAACAGAAACCCAAGTCAGTTACTATTTCTTGTAAGGATTATGACGAGACATTGATCCAAGATATATACTTAGTGACAGGAATTTAAACAACTCACTTCCTCATTGCAGATTGTTCTCAAAGTGAACAAAATATTTTATTTATATAGTATGATGCTTATTATTTTTCATGATAGCATTGGTGTCTTTTTGATACTCCTAAATTGAATATATAAATTAAGTCAAAGAAAACAATTCTCTGGCCTGATAGCACAGGTCTGTAATCTGACCTATTTGGGAGCTGAGGCAGGAGGCTCTCAAGTTCAAGGCCTGCCTTGACTATAGAGTGAATTCAAGGCTAGCCTATGTAAATTACTGAGACCCCCATCTCAAAAGGAAAATCATGATAACAATAATAAGAGGACTATGGTTATAGTCCAATGTTAAAAGGTTTGTTTCCCATGTCAGAGGCCTGGATTCAATTCTTAGTGCTGACAAAGGAAGGAAAAAATATCAGAATAACTGACAAAAATAATTGTCCTCTGAGACATAGTGAAAGTTTTATAAAATGGAGCTTGAACCTGATTAACAGACAGAAAACATTCTTCTATGTCATTTTGTAAATGTTGTTCCTTCCACTTTATTTGCAGAGATATCCTGATGAGCATTACTATGGGAGAGCTCATAGACCAAGAGCTCATAACCATTGCCCGCCACTACCGTGTGCCTGAGATTATGGATCCAGACTTAACATACTTAATTGCACAGGCCCATGAAAAGTTCAAGAAAAATATGTTTGAGAATTTTGACATGTTCATTTATAACTGTGTGTATGAAGACAGAGAAAAGTAAGTTTTGTTTTAATGATTCTAATAAACCACTTAAGTTTATGTGAACTTAAGTAGTAAAGAAATGTATGTATTTTTATGAAAACGGGCAAAGAGAACATTGACAAGCTTCATCATACTGAACATTTTTAGCAAAACTATCTTAAATCATAGGAGACAGGACGGATAGAGGAGATCTTCTATCTTTAAAATTAATAGGTTGCCCTCTTTCATTTTCTTTTGTTTCTAGGTGCTTTTGACTAAAATAGAGTAATCGAAAATGTTATAGGGTTTAATGATGAGCTATCATCTTTTATATTATTTTGGTACTAACTAGGATTTATAAACTGTGGCTTTTATAATACACAAGGCAGAGACCTTGCAAATAAACTCTTTATGGATTTTTGGGGTAAACTATTTCTTTTTTAAAAATAACAAACCTCTGTGGGATCTATTTCTAATGCACTGCTCATATGTGTTCAGTTTTGCTAGGTCATTTAAAAAACTTTTCATTTTAAAAAAGAGTTTTTGTTTTTATTTATGTGTTTTTGTATGTTGGTATTCTGTGAGCATGTGCATATCACTGTAATGCTCGTGGAGGTCAGAAGATGGTGCTAGATCCACTGGAGCTGGAGTTATAGGTGATTGTGAGTTGCCATCATGGGTGCTGGGAGCCTCTGAGAGAACGGCAAGCATTTTTAACCACTGAGCCATCTCTCAAGCTCCAGATTATTTTTTATACACAGCTTGATATATGTTTGGATTCTAGATCTCAGCATCTTTATTGCAAAAAAGGATCCATTTTATTTTCTTTTGGATTCTAATTTTGTGTATTCATGAGAGAGCATTGGTTGACTGAGAACACTGGAGAAATTATTCTGTGTGAAGTGACCTTTGGGTCTCCTGTAGAAAACATGACTTGATTCTGAGAAAATCAAAGTAAAGGCCCCAGTTGGGTTTAGGTACAAGGAAAAGTCCAGAAAAATACCTCCATGTCATATTATACTTCTGTTGGAGGCTCTAAATGCCTGTCTAATTAGGAGTTATTTTCAAATTTCAATTTGACTAGTGGTAAAAAATGCAGATCAATTGCTTAGAGCGACACTCATGGCTACAGTTTTAATACGCTGTACTACTGCTTACCAATAATTGGAATCTGACTCTTGAAAGGCTTTCCTGAGAATAGTCTAGTTACCCTCGAAGTGGAAACCATAGATGAAATGCAATAAGACTGTTTTTCCTTACTTTCAATGCCAGTCCCAGTTTTGATACTTCCATTATAGGTTATATCTTATATTTCCCTTCCTATAGCATGTAACTCTTATTACTATGACATACAATTCATAAAAACACATTTACTTTCTTTGAATACAGAAAAGGTGTATTACCCACCAAAGACATCAAAAGGATGTGCAAGTCTTTTAGGCTACCTTTGAGTGATGACTTCCTAGATTGCTTACTATCCAGGTAAGTGAAGATCCCCTTTTGAAGGAGAATGAACTTTATGTTTTTATTTGGAGGGCTATATTTAATTATCTTTGACTTTTGCCTCTGTCTGTTTTGATCATATCATTGATAACCTGCTTCTGTATAAGTACTATGAAGGAAAACTTAGTCGTGATTTTAATTCTTAAAATGCCTGTTAGGGATTATTATTTCATCTTTTGGACATTAATGTGTACATACACATGGGTTCCTATAGCAAAATGAAATGTATGCCTTTATTGGTTATGATATTGCCATAAAATTTAGGTCAGGCTTTTGAAAACAGTAGTGACTGGTGTCTAAAGACATGTAGTAAGAAGACCTAGGATTATGAACACTTGCTTGCTTCCTTGACTCCTTCTCTAGAGCCAGGCATAGAACAGATGACGATGCCATGAAAAGCACTATCACCATACTGTCATATTTTCATCATTTATGTTTCCTATACCATTAGTCCAAGCTCCCTTGCTCTCTGACATACATATCTTGATCATTCTTACATTTTTTTCCTTTGTGCCAGATATGATTATTACTTTAGATGCAGTATTTCATGTACTTTTAAAAAATAACTTACAGTGGATAGAACTATTACCATTCTTATTTGTACATGAGATGTTGAAGTTTAGAGAAAGATGGTATTTTGCCCAAGGTTACAATATTCTAGAAGGATACCTAGACCTGACTATTGAACCTTCCAGTTCTCATCCATTGTTTCTGATAGTTTTGAATCATTGTCTACAAATAACCAGTATATTAGGATGCCTTGACAAGTCCACCTCCTTTCCCTGCCTTCACAGACTCATTCTTTTCCATTACTGTCACCACTCTCGTTCTGACCCACATATCTTCCTGACCAGTGCAGGGGTTCATTATTGATCTTCTACCAATCTCTGCAGTTCTAGGTCTGTTCTTACACATAACAGCTAAATACATTTTAGAAGCAAAAATATCCTTGTGTTGCCCTTTTTACATGCCTGTGCTATTTCTTTGTTGTGTATAGAAAGATCAGTTATTCTGTCCTTGGCTCAGAACTTTTTGTTGGAGTGTGTTCTCAAACAGGTGTACTAGAGAGTCTTCATTTGAGATAAAACATGAAAGTAAAGGGAAGATAAAAATAATTCCTATGCTGAGGAACTGGAATCTAAAGTATCAAGAGTGGAACCTAGAAGAAGCCCATTCATATATATGTGTCCAGTGAACTGACCTAGAGGAATTCTCTAGAGAACCATCACCACGTATTCTTCACCTTTCTTCTTTGATTGCTTACTTGTTTAGGCCTATTCCCTTTTATTTGCTAGTAGCAGTGTTGAGAGTAAGTAGGTCATCCTGATGTAAAGTAGCTGAAATAAAGTAGACAGCCTAGGAGTCTAAAATCTCTATATTCATCATGTTCCCAAGGCCTTCAATTTCTTCCCCATAATAATCCAAAGAAATGGATCATCTGACACTTACACATATATCCTCTACCTTCCAACTTTTTTTTCTGACTGTTTCTTCAGTAGGAAATAGCAGCACAAACATGAAGCTCTCTTGTATTTGCTTAGCTGGTACAGTGATTTTTTTTCCCTAAGAATTCTTAAAATTCTGTGTTTTTTTTTCTTTTGTTCCTTACATAGTAATAAAGAGTTATGACTTGACCCTTGGTCTATTCACATGTAGACACCTACTTCTAACGTTTATGATTTACCACCTATGAACAGGCAATCTTGCTGCCCACCCAATCTTGCCAGTTTGGGTATTTCATGTTGTCTCTTAAGTTCTTTGAACCACTTATAGCCATGCAATCTTATACAAGAGTTTTGACCTGTCGGAATCTCAAATTCCTTCCCTAAAACGGATTATCAATTTGCATCCTAGTATTTATATACTCCGAGTTCTAAAGAGTCACTGAGGTACATGTCACAGAACTTGATACTATCTCTTGGCTGGAAACTAGAAGCAAAGCTAAGCCAGAAGTCACAGTTCATATGGTAAACCTTAAAATTGAACTGGAAGGAGCCTGTGTCTATTATGCCAGGAGCCCTGTTTTGTGATAGTTGGATCTGGATGCCTTTCATACATTAAGCTATCTCCTAGTCAGGAAGCTGCAGCTCTTTATTAGATTATCTCTTGATGAGCTTGAAGATGAGTTCTGCTAGAAGGCTAGTGATGTGAGAGCCTGGCCCTGCAGGACCCAGAGTTCTTACACAATGCTAAGGCCACCAACCCATCATCCTCCCATTCTCTCAGCAGACTATTTTGTCTTTGCCTTTATGATTTGACATTAAATTCAAAAAGACTATTCTGCAACTTGTTTTGAAATCTGTCTCAATCTCTGTATGACTGCCTCCAAACCTCGCTTAGCCGAGGAGGTCATTCCTCTCTGCTGCTGAGCAGCCCATGTTCAGTCTAACTTTGTTTCTAATTGTGCAGTGACCCTTCTCCAGACTCAGGGGAAACTTCAGACTAATCAGATTAGAAAATGGCTCATTCCCATTCCCCTCTCTATCCAATGTGCCCTGCCATGATTTGGGTCACATGCTTGGTGTTTTGCGTCATCTCCGCAGATTCCTTTCAAAGACTGCCCTAATTCCTAATGGGCCCATCAGCCTGCAGCTTACATTTAGATTCTGCATTCTTATTGTTCCCCACAGACTGCGCAAGGCTTTACAGAGCCTTGATGAGAGTCTCTTTTCTGCATAGCCCTCCTCATGGCATGCTAAACCAGAACCCCGTTTGACGTCTGCAGTCTCCCATGGGAGGCAGGCATGGAGCTTGTTCTTTTTGTTCCATACACACTGTGCCCAGGGTCGGGGACAATTACCTGCCTTATGGTGAGGCTGGGTAGCTGCTGAGATATGTGAATTCAGATCACAAAATGAAAAGAACAGTGGTTACAGGATAGAGCTCTTCCTTTTACCTAATGGCAGCTACCTAGGCATTTTCCCTACCCCTGTCTTTGATGGTAAGATTTCTGTTTCATTCCCTTTGTCCTTAGAACTCAGCTAGGTCTTTTCCTTATTAGTATAACCAAAGATGCAGTGTAGACTTCACAGTGCTCTCATTGGCAGTTGATTCAGGCCCCAGCAGTTTATATTGTAAAAGCTGATATGAATTCATCTTCATCACCACCCAAGTTCATTTCACTAATGCAGAGTATTAGACTTCAGCTCTATGTAGTGGTGGCTAGTACCCATTAATAACAAAAGTAGCGACACTTTGTATTGACATAGTGTTACGAACCTGAGAACACTTGGTGAAGAGTGTGTTAAAAGCTGTATTTTAATTGATGATGGGCATTATTCATCATTTCATAAGTGCAAGCTTTGAGATATGAGGAGAGTCACTGAGAAAGGGTGTTCAATGCCAAGGTGAATTTCAAAGAGTTGTAACTCAGTATGATACTAAACCCTTGCTTCTATTCAAGCTCTTAAAGATAGGACTCTGACCCCTTCATCTTTGAAGGCTTGGAGACTTCTTTGCTGGAACATTGTAAGTGTCTTGAATCCGATATACCTCACCCTAAAATCCAACTCAGCTGCTCCCTAGCTATGTTCTGTGCTCTTTATTTATTCAATGTCCATGAATCTATGTTTAGATGTGAATGTCCTGAAGTACTTCTGAGCAAGATATTTTGCTTCTTAAACCTCAAAAGATGGAAGGAAATCTTAGGTCATTCCATCTTGTGTTCCTTGTAGAACTTGAGAGTAAAAAAGGTGACCTTCTCTAATTTTGATCTTCTGAAACTAGGTGGGGAATTCAAATGCAGTCTTCTCCCAGCAGCTCCGCCACAAGCTAATCTTTTATGGCTGGCTTTGGGTCCCAAGGAATGCCTTACAACTGGCCTCCCAAGAGAGCTGGTGCCTCATCCAGAAAGATCAGTTAAAATGGAAAAAGTTAACAGGGCTTTAAAATCATCTCATTATGCTTTGCCCAGCCCTGCCCCCTCTTAGAGGAAGGGCTCAGTCTCAGGCAATTTTCTCCAGCAATACCTGGCAGTGAGGCTGAAAAGCAAGCATTGAGCCATGTGTCTATTGTTTCACAATGTTTGGTGTACTCTTTGGGGCTTCATAAAGTAGTGCATGTTTTCTCTTACTGTTTCTTCTACTGCTCCCTTCCGTCTGTCTCCTTCACTTCTTTCTTTTATCCTCACTGTGTTAAATATGCATACCCACCAAGGGCCTTTCCATAGGTTCAAATTCGGGTGACCTGAGGTTGAAAAAATTCTAAAAGAATTCCACACCATGTAGAGTCAATCAACAAAGAATTGACTGCCTGTATAGTACATATTTGGCAGCTATTACCCACCTCACTAGGCACCTCTAAACTTTCCATTTAGAGATGGAGCTACTTAGAAATAGCTAATTGCTTACTGTCAGCCCAAGTGATGCTGTCTTGTCAACTGCATCCACCACAGTGGCCCAGAGCTTCTCCTTCCTTGTGCATCTGGCATCACAAACTTCCACCAGGTGTTTCAGAGCACACTTCCTAGATTCTGCAGTAATGGACACAAACTAAGTGTGATTATGAGTCAAAGTGGGGCTTCACTGCCTTTCCCTCTCTTCTGGACCATTTCCTAAGCAAGTGAGGTAGCCAGTGTAGCGAAGAGGGGGCAGCTTCATCTTTGACAAAATACAGTGTCCACTAATCCTTCCACTTCTGTGGAGGGTGAAAATAAAGCAGCACAGCATGATTCCCTGTGGCGAGGGGGTGGATGGCTTCTGCAGATTTTGAACTATTCATCATTCTTGGGAAGGGGGGCATGAACATCAGTCAAACAACCCATTAGACTTGCTTCTAAGAACTCCCACCTAGCAAAGCTTCAGAAGGCATGTTTGGGGGCTGTTATTATGTAGAGAGGAACTAGAGAGATTGCCTTCCCTCCCCCTTCCTCCACAAACATGTCTCTTAGTTTGTGTAGAGAAGGAAATGGTGGATTGTTAGAGCATCAAAGGGAAAGAGGAATTTATTGAGGCTTTAGGAAAACACTTTAGCAGTGTGAGCTGGCCCTTGAATATAAGGAGGCTGACTTTTTAACAAGCATAGAAACACTTAAAAGCCAGAATTAGCCTTGCCCTTTAGGGCAGTCACCCTGGAAGGCTATGCACTGATTTCAACAATGTTGCCATAGAAAGTTCTTCTTTGGAATTGGCTTGAAAGCCCTTTCAAATGAGTTTCTTCCTGAGTGGCAAATCTCCATCCTTTGACTATAGATCACAGTTTTAGCAAAACCAAATGTCCTTTGGTAAGGAGTGAAGTGGAAAACTCAGGTGGAGACTCTGGACCATGTTTTGGATCGAAAGCCTGGTGTGATTGTAAAATGTAATCTATTCTCTATAAGGTTCATAGGCTTTTCTGTAATCCTTTGAAAGGATGTTTGAGACTTGGCAAGTGGTTCCATTAGTCATCAGACAAAGAGGCCTCCATGATGAGTGACAGAATCAATAACCTTTGGGGGTAGCTTTTCGGTTCGGAGTGACCTGCTTGGCCTCACTCCCCCGATATTCAAACCTTTCTCCATCTCTGAACTTTCCTTTCTCCTTCTCCAACCTGTCCTGAGTTTATTGCTGAAAGGGCCTCATCTCTAGATTTTCCCTTACATTCTTAGATGAAAACATGATAAATATAAAATGAAAACATATACTATAATAACAAAAGATGGCATGAAAAAAAATCTCACCACATCAGTGGTCGAAGGAAGAAGCTATGCTCAGAATTGAGGAGCAGGAAAGAACACAGAGAGACTAATTCCAAGGGAACAGGATCCCAACTAGGAGTGTCCCTGACTTTCCAAGACTGTTACTCCTACCTTTACTACTGGGAGAAGCATGCTTTTGGGGTCACTTCGTCTGTTTTTAATGCCCTTTAAATTTTTATTTATATAAAACTGATACATGCTTAGAATCAGTGTGATATAACCATCAGTGGGGCTTTTTTAAAAAAACAACAACCATACTCTGGCTGCATTAGCAGCCATATTAAACCCTTCTAACTACTTCCGCAATCAATAGAGTAGCATGCACATACCACTGTATTGTGATTTATCAAATTTGTCAATAATACTTACTAACCTACTAGTTTGGTGATGACTAAAAAGTTATCATAATTGTGATTCTATTATTTTTATTTCTGCATGCTCTGAAGATATTTTCTTTACGTGTGATGTTCTGGAAGTTTATGGCGGAACTTAGTATGTGTAGTATGTTTACTACCTTTTGGACTCTTCTAGCTTGGAGATATTTCCTTCTGTTGCTAATAAATTTTCTACAAATAATTTTCTCTATTCCTGCTATGATGAATTTCAGTCTAGCAAGTTTGGATATTTTGTCCCCTCAGTTTTCCCATTTTAATTGTGATCTTTTTTTAATTAACAGATTTCTTTCATTTTATATTCCAACCTTTCTAAGGAGTTGTCTTATTCCTACCATATTTCTAATGGCAAGAACATGTGTTTAGGTCACATGTTCCTTTCTGTAGTCTTCTGTTTTGTTTTCAGGAACGCAATGTATTTCCTCATTTCACATCTTGCTATCTGCTTCCCAATCAGTTTTTATTTCTCTGGTCCATTTCGTTCTTTTTTTTTTTTTGGTTTTTCAAGACAGGGTTTCTCTGTGTAGCCCTGGCTGTCCTAGAACTCACTCTGTGGACCAGGCTGGCCTGGAACTCAGAAATCCGCCTGCCTCTGCCTCCCAAGTGCTGGGATTAAAGGCGTGCGCCACCACTGCCTGGCTTCTGGTCCATTTCTTTTCCCTTGTTGTATATTTGATTTCTGTCCTTAATGTTGGATGATTAGTAGGGACAGGAAATGTCTTGTTGACAATGAGCTTCATTGCAATTAGATTCTGTCACTCCATCTTCAATAGGGAGTACCCAGAAATTGGAATCTGGAGATTTCTCCAGAACCATTCATGGTATTGCAAGAAAAATCATATGTGTGTGTGTGTGTGCGCGCGCGCATGTGCACGTGCGCACGTGTGTGTGTGTGTGTGTGTGTGTGTGTGTGCGCACGTGTGTGTGTGTGTGTGTGTGTGTGTGTGTGTGTGTGTGTGTGCGTGCTTTCTGCTGCAGTAAGAGGGAGGATGGATTGAGAGAAAGAAGGAGAGTCTAAACGTGGTCATTGATGTTCTAGAAGTGTGAAAGGGGTAGGAAGGGAGCAGATCATTCTTTTTTGTTGCTTCATTTAAGTTACATTTTTAACATAGTGCTTACATTTTTCTAATAATTTATTTTTTCATTCTCTTTACATGCCAATCACAGCCCCCTCCCAGTGCCACCCTTATAAATCCATATCTCCACATTACTTCCTTCCCTTCTTTGAGGGGGAGACCCAGTAGACTAGGTACATCCTCTCCCACTGAGGCCCAACCATGCAGTAGGGAAAGGGGATTCAACTGCAGGGAACAGAGTCAGAGACAGCCCCTGCTTCACTTCTTAGGGGACCCACATGAAGATCAAGTTTCACATTTGCTACAAATGTGGACCTAGGTTTACCCCTGCACTGGGAGTTGATAATTCTTAAATTCAGGACATAATGTTCTCCTCTGCCTCCGTATGCTCCACCTCCCTAGGACTGGCACTTCTTTAGCTTTTTTAATTTCTCTGAAGCTAAAACCTTTCCCCACTACTACACAGGGAAAGATATTTACAGGTTTTTTGTTTGTTTGTTTGTTTGTTTTTTGAGACAGGGTTTCTCTGTAGCCCTGGCTGTCCTGGAACTCACTCTGTAGACCAGGCTGGCCTCGAACTCAGAAATCCACCTGCCTCTGCCTCCCAAGTGCTGGGATTAAAGGTGTGCACCACCACTGCCCGGCCACTTGTGCCTTCAGCCAATCCTTGGCTTCAGTGCCAGGCTTTATTCTGCTTGATTGATGCATAGTTTATTCCCTGAATCTCTTGGGACTTCTTTGGTTTCTTAAGTACCTGGGCTCTCCTCCCTGGTCACATAGCACTTCGGCTTCCTTTCTTCCGCTCTGCTCTGCCAAGTCTGATGTTAATCCTGGATCTGCTTTTCATCTTGCAGAACATTTAAAATCATTTTCCATTGTTGTCCTCTCTGCTCCCCAGCTGTCTTTGCCATTATGAATATTCCTTTTGTATTCCTGGGGTTGTTTGGTTGTTTTTTTTTTAATTTATTTCTTTATAGGTAAAAGGTGAGACTTGGTATAAAAGAGAGAGAAAAAATTGTGTTGATCCATTCTGATTGATTGTCTACTTCCCAAGAACAAAATATTCTTCCCAGAAGCTTCAGCCAGTCTTATCTCTTTAAATTGAAAGATTATTTGTTTGCCCCCTCCCGAACCCTTTGGGGGTATTCCCACATACACAGAGATTTTCTGAGAAGAACTAGAAAGGAAACCTTAGAGTATCTTACCACATTAATTGTGTTTATGCCTGGCTTTGGGACTCGGGAAAAATAAAGCTTTTCATTTCATTACAATTTTTATACATATCTAAGATATATACACTTGTATAATCAGTTTTGTTCCTTCTTTCTTATCATTTGATTCAGAAGTATGTCTCATAAATATCCTTCTAAGTAGATAAATAATTAGATGTATTGAATTTTACATATCATGAGGTGGGCAGGAAAGTGGGGTGCAGTTAGGAGATAACTAGGAAACATGAGCAGACATCAAAGTTAGTTACAACAAAAATCTAATAAATAGGTCTTCCCATAGTAACTTGTAGAAAAATTTTCTGAGTTCCAATGCAAATAGAATTCAGACAGAGGGCTTCAGCTAAGGTGCACATAGGGAAAAGACCTTATTAAGGTTATTTGAACTGGTTTTACATGGGCAAAAGGAGCAGAAGGTACAGAAGGCCAGCAGACCTGAAAGACCAGACAGGGAGAGAGTTTTCAGGTGATGTTTGTGATCAGAAATGTCAGCAGGGGCCAATTTAAGTCAGCTCTTATACACCCTGTTAAGGGTCTCAGGTTGTATTCTAAATACAAAGGGAGGATTTCAAGCAAACAAGTAAGTGAATGGCTCTCTATTTTAGAATGAGTTCTCTGATGGAGGATGAACTGCTGCAGCATAAAGAGTAGACAGAAGGAATAAGCTCAAGGTGGGAAACTTGCTCTAATCTTAGTGAGTAGTGGTTTGAGATTAGAGGTTAGTAAAAGACATGGGGAAATGAGGTACATTTGTAATATGTAAAGACTGCTCAGTCGATTGTGTGTGAAGAGTGAAGTTGGATGTGGCCCTAGATCTAGTTGAGAAGTATATTGACTGGTTGCCAAATTAGTGAAATACAACGATTCTCAATTCTAGGATTGAATGAGTGCTCTCTGGAATTCATGCTGTGGAAAATTTCCTGATAATTACATTGTCTTTTGTAAGAACAAATAGAAACAGTTATTTTATTGGTGATTGCATCTAGTTTCCCAGTCTTTGAAAATAGCATGCACTTTTAAAATATCATCTACATAGCAAATGACTACCATATCTTAAATCTTCAAAGGGACCCCCTTGAACTCATTGCTCCTATTTTTTTTACTTCTCATTAAAAAATAATATATCTAGCCCAAGAAATGGCTTAGTATTTAAGAGTACTTGCAGCAATTCCAGAGGACCTGAGTTTGTTTTCCAACACTCATGTTGGGGGAGCTCACACCTCCTTGTAACTCCAGTTCCAGAGCATCCGATGCCTTCTTTTGGCCTCCATCAGCACACATACATGTGTTACACACCTACACAGGCAGACATATACACACATGCACGTACATTTTAAAAGTTTTTTTTGTTGTTGTTTTGTCATTGTTGTTTACAAAGTCATTTCTAAAAGTACCACACATCTAAAACTAAACACTGGGTCTTGCCTCATTCTTGCAGCCCTGTCTGGCTAGTTGCTCAATCAGAAGCCTTCAAGTCATTTTCAAACAAACATCCCCCACTTCTATTTTGTGGGGGTGTGTATCTGCGTGTGTATACATGTATATATGTGTTTCTGAGTGTATGTGTATGTGCGCATATACACACACGCATACTCATGCCCATGTGTGTATAGGCTTTTAGGAAGCCTGCATTCCAAGTGGCACCCAGATTGGACAACTCTTCACTATTAGCCCTTTTGTCTAAACTACCATCATTTCTATCTAGACTACTTGAGAGAGATTACTAACTACCACCTGCCATTTCTGTGGTGACCCCAGTATTCTACTCATAGCAGTTAGATTGTTTGAATAAGCTTAAAAAATATATTAGAGTCTATTTTAGTCTTGTTAGGCTTCTACAAGAATATACCATAGATTAAAACTGCTTTTTAGAGTTCTGGAAGGTGAGAAACTAAAAAATAAAGTGCCAACCAATTGACTCTCTGGTTGAGAGTCCTCACCTGCTTCTTGAATGGCTCCTTCATGCTGTGTCCACACATGGCAGAAAGAGTAAGGAAGTTCTCTGTAGTCTCTTTGCTTCTATTCCATATTCCTATGTATTTCTGGTAGTTTGTGACAGGGGGTTACTATAGAGACCAAGCTTGCCTCGCACTCATAATTCACTCTATCACCTTTATCTACCTACAGGGTGCTGAAGTTACAAACATGTGCTACTGTGATATACTCTTGTGAACTGATTTCAGGAAGGCTTTTCCCTATATCTCACTTCTGTTATCATCACATTGGTGCTTAAGTTTCAGTGTAGGTATTTCAAAGGGGCCTGATCATCCAAAATGTTGCAGGTTTTATAAGAAAATAGTCTAGTAGCTCCTAGATTTTTATTAGAAAAAAAAGTCAAAAATTCTGTATGGTTTTCTTCTCTGACCTCAGGTCCCACTCAGACTATTAAGAAATGTTTTCTTCAAGACTCTCTATAATGGAACGGTTCTCACCAAACATCTTTTAGTTGAGTTTTAGTAGTTCCTCGGAAACATACACAAATAAAAGATATAATGGCCCCACACTTTGACTATAAATATGCTCATAAACAGAGATGTCCTTTAAAAGAGTTGAAATGTTGATTGAATGAGCCAAAACTCAAAGGATAAACAGTGGTAGGGGACAGCATGTTGAAGTTGTATCCCAGAATTCTTGGCCAAAGGAAATGTACACAAAGAATTACAGAATTCCCTTTCCTATATTTTAGTTACTCTGTTTATTCTACTTTGCTTAGATGGATGAATCTATTTTACTTCAGCTTGTAATATTTTGTGACTTTTTTATGAATATGTAAATATGAGCTATTGTTTTCTTAACACTTTGAAAAGAAAAGGGAAACATCTTTTGATTACTTGTGTACATGTTATTTTAAGAGTAGAGTCCTGGAGCAGTGTGCTTGGAATGATATCTTTTTCATAACTTTATCATTTCCTTAAATGTTGTTATAATGAGATCAATAAGTAATTCGCCTTAAAATTTGGCACGATGTTGCCAAATTTAGGAAAAAATGGCTTGAGGTACATTAAGAAGTAGTTAGGCACTATTTGGGTCATTATAACAATTATGTTGAAATTATTATCTTAGTGATCAAAATTCTGTTATGTGAAGTTGATGATGAATTTAAACCAGTATCCATAATTTAAGATTCATTAGGTTTGACCTAACTTTTATGATGCATGATAATAATTTGTTATCCTTTGTTCCAAGTAAAAATTGACTTGTTTTTCTGATTATAAATTAAAATCAATTCAGATGATACAGATAATAATAAGGCAAAAGTATCATTTGACTTTTTAGAGATGGTTTTCTTATTATATAAGTATATTGTTATCTATTGTCTCTATTGCTTTTTGTATAAATATAAACCTAAAGCGGAATAAGAACTGTGCATATAGGGCTAGAGAGATGGCTAAGTGATGAAAAGTGTGTATGTAGTACTCTTGCAACTGCATTTGCTTCCTAGCGTCCACATCAAGCAGGTCACAACTGCCAGAAACTTCAGCTCTAGGGTATCTGATGGTATCCTGGACTTCATGGACACTATACTCACATGCACATACCCATCATAGACTCACACAACACACATACACGTATAATTAAAAATAATAAAAACAAAAGCAAAATCTTAAAAAGCTATACATACTATTTTATAACCTTCTTTATACTCTATGTCAAGAGCATATTTCTGTTACCTTTAACATGGATCTAAATAACCCCTTTTAATGACTACATAATAAGTGGCAAAGATACCATTTACTTTTCATAAAAATCTAGTAGTAGTAAAAATTAGTCTTAAACATTTAAATTGTATGTAATTTAAGAACCACAAGAGAGCTTCGTTTTATTGCCATGTATCAACCATTAAAATAAAAAACCCTTCAAATATTCTTAACAAAATGTAGTGGTGGTCTTAGCTACCAAAATTTGGAAACTATAAATGTTTATTGAACTTCTACCAACTACTACCACTGGAAAATTAGGTGAGATCCCTGTTTTCAAAGAATATATATTCTGGGTGGATTAGAAGTAAACAATCAGCTAATAAGAAATGATGATAACATTAACTACTAGAGCATGCATGATAATATGTTTTAAGGTAAAAGTTAAGCTGTCATTGTGATCCTATATTCTGTAGACTGAATCAAATTATATGCTTTCAGGTTTGAAGACAAAGACCAACAAATAAGTTATGATATATTTTTCTCCCTCCTGAACTGGAGAATGAATCCAACACCTGATTTGCAAGCCCCGCCATACCTTAAAGAGGTAAGTTTTATGCTCATTTTAGAAATAAGCTATGGCTACCTTCCTTATATTTTTAAGATCATGTATCTTTAATTTATTTTTCAATGGAATGTAATAGCAACATCATTGCTGTTAGAAAGAGAATTTTCTGGGTATTTCTGTTGAAGGCTAATTCACTTTCCATGCTGAGCATACATATGTTCTAGAAGAACAGGACTTTTCTCTTACAGTTGAATAGTTTTTAGCCCCAGTTACATCCAATTATATAGAAAATGGGATGATAGGTTACACTTATAAATAGATACAAACATCTTATCAAGGGATTTTAATATAATTATAATCTATAACAGCAAATTTCAAATGATGTCTATATCAATAACCCTTAGTATATCAGTGGCTTTGTGTGCAGGTTTATCCTGTGTGAAACAATAATTGAGTCTGGAAATTCACATTTTACAATGGAACCAATCTGAAGAGAAAAATTCAGTATAAAAAAATGCTTGGTTAGGAAAAACAAAGTTCATGTGATCAGATGGGGGCCTTTTGCATTGTGGATTTATCTGCATTCTCTAAGATATCTTTAATTGTCTTTAAGGAGAGGATGGGCAGGTAGTAGTTTGTTTGTATTTTAGCATGCTCCAGAAGTTTATTTTTTTGGGAACATCTCTTGATAAAGCAATTGTCATGTAGTTGATAATCCCAGAAAACAAGCATTTATTCTGTCTCTGCTGACCAGGTCATTCTGGCCTGAGCTTGCCTAGTGCCTCTGGCAATAGACCTCTTAAGCATATAGCTTCTCAGGAGTATTAGGGAAAACCTTAGAACTTCCAGTTGGTTGAGGGACAGTATTGGCCAATAGAAGTGGGGTTGAAATCTAGCTGTTCAATACACTTGCTTATCTGAAAGATGTCAGATGAATTAAATTTCAAACCTCATTTACTTATAGATACAACATTCTGATAAACAAAGGATTCACTCTCAGCACATTCTCTGCTTTAGTCTGGCATTCAAGGATAATATCATCACTCGCTTTGAAGGAGCCTTTTCCTGATGTGAAATCAGTACACTCATGTTTGGGGTTTGACTTGATACAGCCTGCATAGCATGCTGTAGAATGAAAGTACCTACTTCTAAGTCATAACGAGGAATAACACATCATCTTGAGGAGGTCTCATTTGACATTTCAGAGATGAATAGTGAGTTAGTAAGGTAGAGTAATAGGATGGTGCGGTGGCATACAAAGGCATTCCTAAAGGAGTGTTCTGGGACATGTCCCAGCGTGGCCCTGGAGAAACTCCTGTGGCTGGAGGGAAGGCTTATGGGGAAGACTGGAGAAGAGTGAGGTTGGAGATGCCTTTAGGGGTAGGTGAGCTTTGAATATTATTCTGGAAGGACTGGAGGCCACTAACAAATATCTATTTTTATTTCTGGTTTTAAAAATTATTTTAATTATACACATTTATGCAGTATAGTCTGGGAATTTGATATGTGTGTACAATAATCAAATAATGGCAATTAGCATTTCCAATGCAATCATTATTTTAAAAAAGCAAAACAGGTTGCAATGCAACCTAGGTTCAATAAGTAACTGAGAATAGCCTTGAATTCCTGATCTTCGTGCTTTGTGCTAGCATTATAGTCACAAACCACCACACACACCTGACTCCTTAAATTTTTTTCAATTATTTGCTACATTTTGCAGTACTTGAGATCAAATTCAGGGCTGAGCAAGCTAGGCCCATGCTAGAGGCCAGAAAGTTAGGAAACAGCAAGTATATGGTAGAACCATCATTTTAAGTCACATCTGTTCTACTGCAAAGAGTAAACATGAAAAATATTGGCTGGGAGTAGAGCTCAGTGACAGTGCATGTGTGTGACAAGGCCCTGAGTTTGTTCCCTAGTACCTTTTATTCACTGCCTCCCTATCATAAAAAGAAAATTTGTATTGTTGGAGATATTATAATCAGTTAACCAAAGTCTAAGACACCAGAAGAGAAGAAAATCAGTCCTGACATTTGCCCTGGTAACCTGGTACAATGCTGGATATGGTCAATATTCTTCTACCTTTCCATAAAATATTCTTCTATTCTGTGTTAACTGTTATGCACTTGTCTCATTAAGACAGCTTCCATTGTTCTGAGCCTGCTTGGTCATCCCTGGACCTGACCTTTCTAACCTGAATCAATTGGCTCCCTGGCCCTTATGCATCCTCAGCTGCATAGCCAGAGGGATGTACTGGCAGGGAAGAGAAGGGAGAGAGATGGGAGAAACCATCTCCCTTCTTGCCAGTCACATCCTCTAAGTGCATAGTATCTGCTCAGAGGTTCATATAACTGCTCATCTAGGTTCCAGTAACTGCCCTCATATGCTTCTTCAGACCCAGGGGGCTGCACTGACTCTTTGCTACTAACAGTCCCTAGGAATTGAAAGATTTCCTCTTTTGTTCCACACCCCACCTCCAATCCATCCTACAACATTGTAAATCCTGTCCATCCCCTATACCTGCAGATTCTATTTCTGTGGCCTCAACCAGTCACACCTGGAAAAAAATCAAGAAAAAATGTCTGCCCTGAATATTTGTAGATAATTTTCCCTTGTCACTGTTTCCTAACTGTAATGCAACTGTTTTTTTTCATAATATATACATTTGGTTAGGTATAAGGTATCTAGAAGTGATTTTTTTTTCTTTATTTTTGATACTTTATTTACATTTCCGATGATTCCCCTTTTCTTTGGAAACCCCGTGTCCCCTCCCCCTCCCCGCCTCTGTGAGGAAATTCCTCCTCCCACCTACCCACCCACCCATTCCCTTTTACTGGGGCCACTAGCACCCTCAGGCCCAAAGTCCTCTCCTTTCTCCCTGGTGGCCATCGAGGTGATTCTT
>CM052722.1:3003273-3025977 GCA_028551405.1 Uromys caudimaculatus
GTCAATTTTGGAGAAGGTACCATGAGGTGCTGAGAAGGTATATTCTTTTGATTTAGGATGAAATGTTCTATAGATATCTGTTAACTCCATTTGGTTCATTACCTCTGTTAGTTTCACTGTGTCTCTATTTAGTTTGTGATTCCAAGAAGTGATTTAAAGTGTATAGGAGAGGGCTAGAGAGATGGCTCAACAGTTATGAGCACTTGTGGCTCTTGTAGAAGGCACAGGTTTGGTTCCCAGCACCTACCCATTGGTCCATAACCATCTTTATTAAACTCCAGTTCTCTTATGACCACTCTGGGTACCAGGCCTGTATGTGGTACATTTATATGCGTTCATGAAGGCAAAGCACTCATACACATGACATAAAGTAATTATTTTTAATATTAAAAGTGTATGGAAGGATGTGTGTAGTGTAGGTTCTATATAAGTACAGTGCCTTTCTATGTAAGGACTTGGGCATGTATGGATTTCTGTATTATGGGTGGGTTATCCTGTAACTTATCTACTTTAGATACTGAAGGATGAGGTAGTCACTGTGTTAAATTATTTGTCACTTACTCTGGATGTGGAAATACTCTTTTTTCCTAAGGAATTCTGAATGATGTATATCCTTATTTTTACTGACTGACAACTTTTCTTGTTCTTTGCCTTGCTTCCTTTTTCTCTTTTTTCCCTTCCTCATAGTCTACCACCCAATTAACTGTTAGTTCAGGATTGATGATTTAGAAATGTGGTCATACCATATGTATTTATTTATTTATTTTCCTACTTCATTTCTTCCAGCTCAGTATGCATAGACCTAAGTCATTCTTGATAGGTACAGTGTGGTTATGTAACAAACAATTTAGCCAGTCATTCCCTGTTGATAGGCATTCAAATTGTTTCTACAATTTCTTGCTTCTGAAAATATGGTATCTTGTTACTTTAACTTTTATTTTCCTAATGACTATTGAGCTTGAATAAAAATTAATCATACAATACACAGTAAGAAAAACATTTTTCCACAACTTAGTATGTACATTATAGTAGAACAAAAGTTTCATGGAAAGTTACTATTTTCACTACACATGGAACTTCTTATTTTCTCCCCTTCTATTTGCATTTCTCTTCTTCTTCCCCCATTTCTTATTTTCTCCTGTTTGAATGTTGTTCCCAAGTCATTAAGTTGATTTCATCACCCACAGAAGAATCACTACCCTGTATGGGAAGGTCAAAAATGTTCAGTAGTTACATTTCCACAATGTTACCATCTATTCTCTCTGTTGTCTGGAACCATTTCTGAGCCCTGTACCTAAAGAACTTCAGATAATATAGAAAGTGCAGTGTCATAGATTTGAGTTCAAATAGTTTTTCCACTGTCAACTAAATGACTATGTACAAATTTCTCAACCTTTTTCCATTTAAAAAAAAAAAAGGTGTTAAAAGTATTTCTTCCATTAAGGTTGTTGTAGGGATTAGGTTGATATACATGGGCACTTGCAACAAGAGTGAAGGCTTAAATGTCATGTCCTCCCATTGTTTATAACATGGGGCTGTGTCATAGTTCTGAGTTTGGAATGATGAGGCTAAAGTCAAGGAATTGCAGGCCAAGCACCTGTGGGGGAAAAGGGTCTGGGTGGATTCCCAGGGTCAGAAAACTGTTCATTTACTCTAGTGTAGGAAATGGCCAGTTAGCTGGCTTTCACTAACTTCCAGAGGTGGTGTGAGTAGCTCTCAGGAAGTTATCGGTATTGCCACCATTCAGAATCTAGATGTTTTATCCTGAGTTAAATGTTTTCCTCGGCATGATTTCTTCCCTGCGAGAGCATCGTATTTTTAAAAAGGTCTTCTTGGCTGATGGAGCTGAGTAGGCCTTAAATGTCTGTATCATTGTTAACTGATATGATGTCTTACATTCTCCTGTTATTGTGACAAAATACTCTGATAAAAGCAGTTTCAGTTAGAATGGGGTTACTCTAGATTATAGAGGAAATCGGGGCAGAAAGTACTTCAAACAGCTAGTCATATTACATCTACAGTCAAAAACAGTGATGACTACAGATTGCTGCCAAGCTCCCCCTCTCCACTTATACAGAACCAAGACCCCAGTCAGAGGATGGCAATACCCTTCCCACTTTAGGTAACGTAATCAAATTTCCACCATACACATGACCAGAGACCCATTGCCTAGGTGACTCCAATTTCCATAAAGTTGTTGACTAACACTAACCTTCACAATGACATTTTGGATAGAAGTTTGGAACATTTCTTTATTCTAGCCTGATTAACTTAGTGTATGGGGTAGACAGAGAGAGGACAAAGGCCAAGGATAGGAGTAGTAGCTGTAGTTAACTAGAGACTGAATAGATATCTGGGTACATATGATGTAAGATTGGACAGATGGGTCATCTAGGAGTTCCAACAAAGAATTTAGGAGTTAGCACCAGTCAGCAATCAGAAGGGTCCATTTAGCCAGCTCTCAAGCTTTTGTGGGGATCATTTAATATTAGGGACTACTGACAGAAGTGCAGATAGGGTTAAGGTAATCAAACCGGCAAATTAAACAGTTGGGTACTAGCAAGAGGGCAAAGGCTTCATTTACCATGCCTAGATCCTAGGGAAGCATGGAGGAGGACCCAGTGGTACTGAAGGATAGCTAGAACTAGAGCTGTAGGCAGAGGGGTCCAAATACTGTCCCACTGTGGATACCAGCAAATCATCGCCCGCAGATAGAGCAAGGGGAAAGGGAGGAAATGAACACTTTAATCTCTGACTTAACTTACTTTGCCAGACTCTGATAACACTTCTCTTTGGTAGACTCCACCTTGAAACCAGAGAACACAGGACCTCAGTGATGTGGTCTACATGGGACTGCCTCCCAGGACAGAGAGGAGGATGAA
The DNA here is from genome assembly GCA_028551405.1 of Uromys caudimaculatus. Classification (NCBI taxonomy): domain Eukaryota; kingdom Metazoa; phylum Chordata; class Mammalia; order Rodentia; family Muridae; genus Uromys; species Uromys caudimaculatus. Next base: position 3,006,156 of record CM052722.1, read on the forward strand.
TGAAAGGTCTTAAGGGCAAATAGACAATGGTCCAGTCCACTCTGTTGCCATAATAAAGGAGCAAGCATACGAGAGCAAGCCCATTAGCCAGATCTGGCTTCTGTAGCATGGTTGTGTTGAATTTCTTTTTTTTTTTTTTTTTTTTTTTTTTTTTTTTTTTTTTTTTTTTTTTTTTTTTTTTTTTTTTTTTTTTTTTTTTTTTGGTTTTTTGAGACAGGGTTTCTCTGTGTAGCCCTGGCTGTCCTGGAACTCACTCTGTAGACCAGGCTGGCCTCGAACTCCAAGACCAGTTCTCCAGAGTCAGATGTGGCCTCTCTATACATGATGGTTAAGTGGCTTCAGTTAATCCACGTAAGGTCCAGTAACAAATAAGCAAACCTTGTTATAGCTATTTGGGCTATAATTAGCCCTACTATCTTATGGTGAGAAGCTGTTCCTGTATGGATAGATGCAAGTTGAATATCACTAACTATCCTGACTGCTAGCTGTGACCCACAGCCACTTTCCTGTAGCCTAGTTGGGAGAGGAGATATTGTTTGTTTGCCCAGCCACTCAGCACTGAGAATGTTGCCCAAAGTATTATCATAGCCTGGAGACCTCAATTTCCATTTTATTGTGCTTGCTCTCATATGGTAGTTAGAAACTAGCAGACTGACTCTCACAATTTAGAGCCTGTCTGATTAACCTTGTAAGTCACATTTTGTACAATAACACTCTATCAGTTCTTGTATAAACTTTGTATACTGTGAGACTTATCTTTCAACAGTTCTGAGAAGGATTGGACATATATTCATTTTATGAGGATTATAACTGCAGAAATATCAGTTGACACAAGGGCTTCCTCCCTCTCATGACAGGATGGTATACGGCAGTAGGAAGTAAGAGGTTGGGTACACCTTGGGGTTTTTAGATACTCCACTTGTTAAGGAACACCTTTTATGACATTTTATTGCCCCCCCCCCAAACCTTGCCAGATAAGTATCATTCTCATTTTGTAGCTAACAAAGACTCAGGCATTCCTAAAAGGAATGTATTGTTATGGGTAATGCCAACCGTTTTTTTGTTTGTTTGTTTTTGATTTTGGTTTTTGGTCAGAGTGTTATTATCCTGGAACTTAGTATACACATTAGGCTGACCTTGAACTCATAGCCATCTTTTGCCTCCTGAGTGTTGTGATTCAAGGTGTACACTACAATGTCTGGCAAATCAATGGTTTTGGCTCTCTTTTTGGCAACTTTTTCCAAAGTTGTTTCTAATACCTGTGGTAAAATTTAACAGTTAAAATACAGGGTTAATATCTGTTCTCATTATGTTAAAAATAACTAGCAAACTCATACTGATTAACACCAAACAGTGGCCTAGTAGAAAATTATTTTTGTGGGAGCTTTGACTGATGCCAGGCAGTGGTGGCGCACACCTTTACTCCCAACACTCGGGAGGCAGAGGCAGACGGATTTCTGAGTTCGAGGCCAGCCTGGTCTACAGAGTGAGTTCCGGGACAGCCAGGGCTACACAGAGAAACCCTGTCTCAAAAAAAAAAAAAAAAAAAAAAACATTGACTGACATGTACTTGAGTAATATGCAAACCTATCACTAATATTTACAAAGAACTCAAGTCTCTTTAAAAAACCTACATTTGCCCAAAATGCATTTTTAAGAAAAGAATCCCTGCTTGGAAGCCACACCGATGTTCAGCTCAGACACAGATGATAGCGGAGCCAAAGAAAAGCAGCTATGAATCATTGGATGCAAGGAGACACATGGGTAGGAGTATTCGTGAATCTCACTCCACATATGAACTTTTTCTCTTATTCTCAGAATATTCTTGATTAGCTTAAGAAGTATTTAGAAAATCCTCTTTTCAAAATGAATTTCCATTTGGTTTACTAAAATTTTATTGCTTTTATGGTTTTATACCTAATGTGATTATTTCTAAGGCTGCAGAAAGTCCAAGGAAGGAAAGGAAAGGAAAGGAAAGGAAAGGAAAGGAAAGGAAAGGAAAGGAAAGGAAAGGAAAGGAAAGGAAAGGAAAGGAAGGGGGAAGGAAAGATAGATAGAAAAGGAAAGAAAAAAGACAGGGAAAAATCTATATATTTGTAGATATGTCCCAGAGAAATACTCTTTTCTGAAAAGAAAAAAAAAAAAGATCTTTTTTTCAAGAGAGTAGAGGGAGTAACATGGTAAAATCACTGACATGACTCTATCAGCCTTCCATTTGGAAAGAATAAAAATAACCCTATTGCAGTGAAGCATGGACTTTAATTGGCTCCCAATCTTTAGCCCTTGTGCATCTGGTGGCCAGTACTACAGTAGAAATTTTTAAGCTAGAAGACATAATCCAATTAAATTTCCTTTTAAAAATGTCAAAGCAAATAAATCCAGGGCCTATTAGCTCACATGCAGTTTTGCTATTCCCACTGGGTTTTCATCTGGGCTTTGCTATTCACTGGGTTTTCATATGTTGCCATCTTCTCTTCTCATTTCAGGGTGCTGGGTTGTGTGTGTGTGTGTGTGTGTGTGTGTGTGTGTGTGTGTGTGTGTGTGTGTGTGTGTGTGTGTACGTGTGTGTACATAGATCAGCAGCTACAGTTTTCCCTGTTGATGAATAAGTAATTTACTGCTAACTTCTTTGACATCCTAAGTAGCTTTAGTGACAGCCAGTTTAGATTGTTATAGGACAGTCTTGGAGGCATTGATTCTGAGCCATTTTAGATTTGTGATTTTTCTGTCACCAACTTTCACTGTGTGTTCCTTAGCTCTTCCTTCTAGCAGAAAATGCTGTGTGGCACATACTATTTAATGCTCTCTGTTACATTAAGTTTCATTGTGAGATTTGAATGTTGTCTCTCATTTTATCTGTAAGTAACCTTGGAGACTGGATTTACCCATTGTTTGCTGGGAACTTGCTTTAGTCCAAGATCTGTAGGTGACTTTCACATACATGTTCTTAGCTTTGATAAATACAAAGCTGCTTTTTGCCTTTGGAAGCAGAGGTGGAAACAAGGATTTTGTTGTTAAGTAGTTGAGGGGAAGAAATTAAAACACCCAGAAGAGATTAGAAAGAGTGGCAGAGGAAGAGAGGGAATTACTAAAGCGTATAGTATTAAACTAGTTACATAGGGAGATAGATGTTGCTGAATTGTTGTAGGAAGTGCTAGGATCTAACAGAAACTTGTACCTCAGAATTATCCTGGTCAAAGTATAAGGAAACTATAGTATTGATCTGTCAGTCTCCTTTAGGCATTCATTGATAGAGGGCTGCTCTTCAACATAGAGGAAAGGAAATAATTCCCTGGCACTTGCTGCTTGCCATAGGAGCAGCCAATTAAGCCTCAGAGGCCAACAAGAAGCTTGGGGCAAAGAAATAGAGAAGCTGCTAGTTGGAAGTCAGACTGGTATGAGCTAGATTTGGAAGAGGAAGAGGAAGAGTCACTAGCAGAGCCTATGACACAAAGGATTCTACACATGTGCTGTCAGGAGCCTGTCTTATAGAGACACAAGCAGACATATCCTCATCTGCAATGGAAGGCATCATTGATGTGTTAGAATAGCAGCTCCCATCTGGACAGAGCACACCAGGCCAAAGCAGTTCCACCTGGGGACAAAGAAGAGAGAGAGAGAGAGAAAGACAAAGGGAAAAAGAGAAGGGGCAAAAGTGGGGAAAGGTCTATCTTTTATATAGGCTGTGATGTAAATTCGCAGGTTAAGTGTGGAAAGTGGGCTCTGGGAAGGTATGTGGTTGTCATAGCAACAGGTGTTACCTATGTGTGACATTCCTGAGTTTGGAGCGGATCTGCAAAGCTAGTTCTTTGATATCAACAATCATTATCTGTGGATGAGCCTTCTTTTTGTTGTAGGATTACCATGTGCATATAGTTATTCCCCTGTTCTAGTCACATGCATGGGCTGGGAGTGTAGCTCTACAGTAGAGTACTTGCCTAGCATCTGCAAGAAACAATCCACATCAAAAACTTACTACTGTAAACACTGTGTGATCTGTAGTTTGCATTTACTGACTAATTTAGAAGGAATAAAAAGTCACTATTTTAATTCAATACCAAGATTTTCATAAAACTTCTGTAACATTTGGAATGCTTGCAGATTTATTCAAAAGAACAATAGGTTGTTACTAGTTTGGAGATTTTGTAGATACTCCCAAACCTATTTCTTTAAAAAACAAACAAACAAACAAAGGGACCAGCCATGTGCCAAAGTGTAGGCAAAATTATAAAGGTGATGCCTGTCCTTCTGCTTCAGGGATGTCCATAATTCCATTGCCTGGATGTTTGAAAACCTCCCTGCATCCGATCGTCTTTTCCATCCCAAATTTGATTCCTGAGTCCATTTTCAGATAATACCTGAGACCACATCCCTAAAATTGGTGGGTGTCAATGGATGAATCCTATTCCATAGGATATCCCACATGTCTCTGTGGCATTTATCAGAAGTCACTCCAACTAGGAACCTAGGGATTGGTAACAAAGGCGAAAAAGAAATGATGGTGGGAAATGGTGTTGAACTGAAACAAAGGACCGCATGAGAGAAGTCTGAAAAGCTCTGCAGGGGCCTTGGGGTTCAAAGTGGTCAGGATTTAAAGAAGTAGACTACTGTTATATTCTTCCCTCAAATTACCCCTCATTTGAAATCTGGTTATTTGTTTGCATTTCATTTTGCTTATTAGCTTGTTGCTAATAAATTTGATTCTCATATCCAAATTCTTGAGTTATTATTTCAATATAAATTCATACCATTTTTCTTTTTCATTGGTAGCATTTACATCAGAATCCCCTGCTAAAAAGCAACATAAACCACAGCCACTTTTTGTGACTAGTAAGATGAAGGAGAATTATTAATACTGACCTATTTTATGAGTAATAAGCCCATCACAACTATATAAGAGATATAATATGTTTTATTTTTTGTATTAAATTTTTATTTTAAAAACTCCCATGAAGGAATAATGCTTTGAGTGTATGTTTTTGTTTTGTTTTGTTTATCATTCCTCTATGCTGAGATTAAATTCTAACATGCCACCTAAGAACAGACATTGGTTTAAATTTTGGAAAACTCTTGTGGATGGGTTGAATATTGTACTTGAATGATTTATTGAGCTCATCTTTCATTGATTAAAATCCTGTGTTTACTATATCCAGGGTGACTTCCTAATAACTGGTATAAGGGAGGGCATGTCACTAAGGTCCATGCGGTATGGACTGTACAGAAGACCCTTTCAAATCTGTATTACCATCATCTCTGAAGCATCACTTCCTTCATACTGCCAATTGGTAGTTTGGACTCTACAACTCCAAAAGACCCAATGCTCTCTCTCTAGCCTCCTAAGGCACCTGCATTCACATAGCTTCCCCTCCCTAATGCTTAATTAAAATAGTTTTTAAAGAACTACATTGTTTTCTACTTAACTTTCCTTAGTGAAAATTGTAACCAAATGTCACTATGTAGGATGTGAACCAGATGCTTGTGAATAGGCCCAGTCCATTTCATGGAAGGTAGCACAATACATAAACATAGCTGTGGAGCTTCATTTCAGGGGAGACCATTCAGTTTTCCCCCTGCTGACTTGTGATTTAGTTGCAGAGGAATTAATTCATGCTATGCCTCCGTTTCCTTTTTTGCAGATAGGTATTACAGTAACACCTACCTGTTAAGGGTTTTCTGTGGCAAATAATGTAATGCGTGTAAAACACTTAATAGTTGTTATCATATAGTAAATGTCTAATATATTTCTTGTTATTGCTATATTAGGTATTTATAAGATACAAACCTGCAAAAATCTGTGACTAGTTCACAATCATAACATATCTCTTAGATTCAGATTTTTGTTCTTCTGATTCTATATTAGTGTTATTGGTTTCTATAGCTTGACAGATCACCCACATTCCAGTGACACTGGAATTTTTGTACAGTTCTGAACTCTAGCTCTATGCTATATAGAACTGTGTTTCCAGGATTTACCAGAACCTCTCTCTTTTTGGTGTCCATTTTTAATCAGGTCTTTGAGAATTTCGCACAATATATTTTAATCATATTCACCCATTCCCCCAATTTTCCATATCCCTATCCACCCAATTGTGTGTCCTGTTTTTCTTTTAAAAACATCTCATTTGTATTGCCCATATATTCTTTGATGTGTGTGGCCTTCCACTGGAACAATCCACCTACTGAGAGCCATACCCTTAAAGAAAACTGTCTTGCTACCAGAAGCCAACAGTAGCTAATAGCTCTTCAGCTAGGAATAAGACTTTGTCCCTACCTCTCCTCTACATGCTGCGATTTTGTCTGACTTGAGCTTGCACAGGTTTTGTGCCTGCCATCACAACCACTTTGCCTTGACAAGTACCTGCTATGTCTGAAAAACACCATTATCCTTATAGTCATTCCACTGCTTCTGATTCTTATAGTCTTTCCACCCCCTCTTCCTCAATGATCTCTGCACCATAAAGAGGAGGGGATGTGACATAGGTATCCCATTTAGGGCTAAGCACAGACTCTATCTTGATGTCCCATGAGCACATGAAATAAAGTCCAATTTTGTACTTAGTTTCTCCCTCTGATCCTCATTTCTTCACTTAAGATAACTAAAAACTCCTATCCTGCTTTCCTCTATTTAGTGCTTACCCTATACCAATATGACTTCATCTTCTTCAGCTTACCTATTTACATTTGTAGTTACCTTCTGGGGTATAGAGGGTTAGGTTGTCAGCATATCTTTCTGTGGGGGCATATAGTTCAACCTTGACATTCCCCCTTTTCTTTTCCTACCATTTCATGTCTTAGACTTTGAGGTGTTCTGCTCAGAATCCTTCTGAGATAGCTCCTGATTTGGAGCACACTTCATCCCTCCTGGTTCATCCCTCTTGGTTCTGGCAAAATCTGGTAATCACTATAGAATTGATTTGTATATATTCTCCCAACATCCAGCAAGTTATCTGGTCAATTTCCAATCACATTACTCTTATTATTCTGGCTATGACTGATTAGCAGCTTCCTCTAGTTATAGCCTCAACTATGAACTAGTACAAAAGGCTTAAGCTTTGACCCCAGATTGTCCTTTCAACTACCTGTTGCCACTTTGCATTATGTGCCTTAGACCAAACTGGACTATTCGCCATTTTAATGCAAGGAGTTATTGAAGTCTCTGGGCCTTTGCTTATACTTTTGACTATAGATAGACCACCCTTTGCCGCTTCAACCCTGTGCTGTCCTGATGCCATAATCCCTAGCAGTAGCAGCATTGGGTCAATATACCCCTAGAACACCATCACAAAAACTTATCTAGCCTTTGCCTGTGCTTCTGCGACACTTTGTGATTCTGGATATTAATGGAATGCTAATGAAGGGTTAGAACCTCTTATATAGCCATGGGTGTAAGTTAGTGCTTGTCTAGCATGTTCAAGGCTCAAAGGTGAAACCTAGCACTGAAAAAAGAAAAATTAAAATGAAGAAGAAATAGAGAATTGCATATAAAACAACTTTGACAGTAGCACTAGTTGTAGACTTTTTCCGTGGTTGGTCCTAACATTGATTGTCCATTACAGCTTATGCAAAGAGTCTGTGTGTATTTGTATGTGTACACATACAGACACACTTAGCATCACTTAATGATGAATGATGTTCTGAGAAGTATGTCATTAAATGATTTCATTGTTGTAAATACCTAGAGTAGGCTTTACATGAACTGAGATGTTGCAACACAGCACATACTGGACTATATGGTATTTGAGTACATGTGGTATATATATGTACTCACACACACACACACACACACACACACACATCTCCTATTGTTCTAGGGCCACAATGAATAACATAAGACAATTATGTAGTCAAGACATGTAAACACAAGATTATGGGGCTGATTCTGGCCTGACAACCTGAGTTCAGTACTCAGAAACCACAGAATGGAAGGAGGGAACTGATTTTCACAAGTTGTCCTCTGAACTCTACAAGCATTCCATGGTATAGATTTGTGTGTGCAAGCATGTGCATATGCACATAAATACAATAACTTTTTTAAAAAGTGAATTATAATTGTGTTGTACTTTTATTGACTGGCAGAGGGGCTGTGGTTTGCTTACATCACTATACACATGTGAATTACGGGTTGTGCCACAGCATGCCTCATGATGATATCCACAGTAGCACTGCGCTACTATAAGAATATATCAGCTCTATCATGATTCTTCAGATTTTGTTGTTTGTTTGTTTCATTTTCTTGGTGTTTTTTGAGGAGGGTATGGGATTAGAAAGCTGTTTTGTTTTGTTTTTGTTTAGATATAACTATATATAGTTTGGGCAAGCCTAAGACTTACTGTGGAACACTAGCTAACTTCAAACTCACAATCTACCTGACTAAGCCTTCCAAGCCCTGAGATTAGAAGTGTATAGCACCAATCCTAGCTACCATCATAACATTATAGGACCACTTTAATTTGTACAGTACACTATTGATACAAAACATTATTTTGTAGTGTTCCACTGTATATAAGATATACCTAAGCATAGCATGAGTAACCTACTACTTTTAATGGTTTATTGAAGAAACAGTAACCAAGCAACTGATAGAAATACCATCTTGGATATAAAAACTTGAATTCTCAATACTGTGCGAGACAACCACTACATTAATGCTGCCTAGCTCCCAGAATTTCATTGTTTCACAAGATTAATTGATTTTTTTCTTGTCCATGGGCCTGTAAGTCAGCCAGCTGGGTCTGGCTCCTGATTGTAAGTTGGACCTTGTCTTCTCCGTTTCTGTTATTCTAGAGTCAGCACATCTACCTTCCAGGCAAAAGTCATAGCCTTTTGTGTGGTCATGTCTCTCTCAGAGGGACAGGAAGACTCTCCTTTTCCCCTTCCCTCTTTCTCTTTCTCCTCTTCCTTCATTAATTCATCATTTCTTCCTCATGGAAAGGGCTGCAGTTACATGGTAAAGATTGGGGACATGTAATTCTAATATAGGGAGGAAGCAAACAAAAGCAAGACTATGTTCTTCCTCAGTCCTTCTGATATCTAAGTAGAATGTATAAAGCTCTATTCTTTTCTTTTAAATGAATACTGTGTGTGTGTGTGTGTTTGTGTGTGTGTGTGTGTGTGTGTGTGTGTGTGTGTGTGTGTGTGTGTGGTGTGTGTGTGTGTGTGTGTCTGTCTGTCTGTCTGTCTGTCTGTCTGTCTGTCTTAGGAGCCCGTGAAGATCAGGAGACAGCATTGGGTCTCCTGGAGCTAGAGTTATGGGCAGTTGTAAGCTACCATATGTATGTGTGCTGGGAACTAAACCCGGGTCCTCTGCAAGAGCAGTAAGTGCTCTTTCCCACTGAATCATCCATCTCTCCAGCCCAGAAACAACTTCAACCAAGGTTTATTTAAAGATTAAAAAATGTTGCACTGAATTTTCAAACCTGAACTTTGAAATGTGGCTTTAATTGTGTCCATGTTTGTTTTCTTTCCAGAAATGTGAAGACGTTTGGGTGGGAATGCCATCACCTATTCCTGTGAAATACATTAGGTACTTAGACTTTTTGAAGGATGTATACGGCCTAGAGGAGAACATGCCATGAAGGTTTTGATCAAAGAGGATAACATGCCATGAAGGTTTTGATCAACTCTCTTTGATTTACTGTTCTCATTATGCCATGTTTATTTTAATAGATATAATTTCATCAAAAACAAACAAAAAATAAGAAACAAGGTTTGTATTAAATGGAAATCCATAAACCACAATTAATTTTCTTTGTCACTGTAGTTGCTCAGAACAGCTTGTTATATTGCTAATGTACTAGCACTATTAAAAATGCCATTTAAAACATTGTTGACCATTTTATTGTATGTATTATTTATGAATGCCAAAGAACCTTAAAATAATTTCCATCTAATAAAATTTGATTCATTTCAATGTGAACAGAAAATGACTTTTGACAGCTATGCACGACAATATAAAATCAAATTATATCGGAGCAATAAGTTGTGATTCTGTTAAGCATTTTTGAAATCTTTTTGACACATGTTTATTACTTACATAATTAAGTTTTCTAGCAATACACCTCATCAAAATAATTCTCAAACCTCTCTAGAGTGAGTGTGTTTATTTTCTGAAGTTAGCGAAGTTATGGGGAAAAAAGAACCTCTCTGCTAACACACACACACACACACACACACACACACACACACACACACACACACACACATGTGCACGCACATTTAGGACAGAAATTAAAACATATGCAGTGTTTATACTTTTAGTGTCTTTTAATATCTAAACTCAGCCTCTTAGCTTAGGAATATATGCATGTGTATATAATTAGAGCATGACCAAAATGTATTATACCTAAAATATTTAGGGATATGATTATGGAAGTTTTCAGGGATTTGTTTTGCTTAATTTTACGTACTTACTACCAGCCTCTCAACCTCCAGCCCAAAGGTTTAAGTACTTTAAAATTGCAGTGGATCTCTCCTGCATTTCCCTGGTTTGAATTTTTCCGGCACACGGCAGTACTCTTGTCATCCAGCATATATCTGATTATCGTGGAGTTTCAGTGTCCAGAAGTCTTCCCTATGCCATGCCAGCTCCAAGTGCTGGGTGCTAAATATTATAAATGTATTTGTCTGAAAGGCAGTAGGAGTCTATCAAGAAAGGGCTGTGCTGGTTAGGGGTCATCCTGAGGAGAAGAAGAGGAGTCAAGGACATTTCAAGGTCCCCTTGATAGAAGAAAGAGAACTCTCTTCTCCTTCTTTCATTCTACATTTGGAGCATTCCCTTGTCCCCAAACGAGTTGGCTCCTTCTTACATGATCCAGTTTGCTTCACAACAATGGCTCTTTCATTTTCTTTTAATCAAAACTAGCCAGTAAATCACTTCTCTCCATAAACCTAGGATAATTCCTCGTGCACCATTAGAATTGGTCCCATAGAGCCATGTATTAAATTAGTATTCACAAGTTAGATACTAGAACAGTGGGCCCATAAAACTCTAATTTTGATGGCTTGATTTTTGTCCCAGTTTTTTAAAAAGGCAACCAAACAATGCCAAGCCATTTTGTCATTTTAAGGTTTTTCTACTTCCCAGAGAACCAGCTTTTAGAAGGGATGCCACTTGCCTAGAAATTTTCAGGCTGACACATCTGTCACCTACCTATTCAACCCCTCACTCAGTTATCTTTCCCTCATTTGACTGTATAGATAATTTAGCCCTTGTGCAGACTTCATAAGTCACTCAAGAAGCTGGAAGCAAAGGAAGTAAACCAATGATAGTGTGCCTGAGTTCACGGGGTAACAACTATTTATCCTATGGATCTGTGTTCCTGCCCGGGTGGTTCCTGGTTCAAGCTCACAATTAACAATAAAATGGCCATTATAGGAATCTTGCCGATAAACATGATACATTACAGCCATGCAGACACTTTAAATAATTATTTGTTTTATAACTAAGCCATATACTGAAGGAGATTTATAATTCAGAGATAATATCCCCATTAGTAAAGTTTATGACCCAATAAACAGCTCCCACTAGTTAATAAATGCCAAAGCCATAAAAACAAAGACTATTAATGTAATAGAATTTCTGTGCCTCCCTCTCTTGCTGGTGGTCTGAAGATATTGAAGGGAAATGCTATCTCAGGAAAAACATTTATTCTCATTATGTAAATATCAATGAATAGTCTTACACTTGAGTAAGAAATTTCCCAGCTCCCCTTGGTCCCAGGTGGTCCCAAAATCTGGTACATTCTGCTAAGGTTTCAAGCAGTAGATAACCAGTTTCAACAAATAAACTCTGTGACTCAGATCTTTAGGGTAGATGGAGAGGGGTACCAGAGTTTCTGCCTCTTCTCTTTATTTCTGGAAAAGAGAAACTCTATCTAGTGTCATTGTTCCAAGGTAATACTTTTGAAAAGTAGTTTCTCAACCTTTATGTAGACCTATTTTTAAGTGTTAACATTTTCTTCCTGTGGTGGTGGAAAGCAAGAGTTACATGCATGTGTCAGGGTGAGTTGAAGGTTAATATAGGCAAACCTTTTGTCCTATGAACTAATTGTTTTTTAGTATTCTTGGAGTCCTATGAATGATTGATAAAGTGATTTGGAAGCACAAATCAAGTCATGTCTTTTAGTGCAAAACTAATTAAAAGCTGTTGAAGTTCAGAGTAGTGACGTGCTGAGTCACTGTGTGAAGAAGCATGCTACTGTCAGAAAATGACTAATTGGCAGTATTACTTGGCCTTTTCCTTGTCACCTTTTTTACCTATTACCTAACCATCTGAAACAGAGTGCAGATAAGTCTATTGCTTGGCTTAGCAGTTACTGAATGGGTAAGATTTTAGACAATAGGAAGTGGAGAGCACTATAATTTTGAACATATAATAGTTGAAGCTCTTTGCTTTTTTCTATATATTACCTTTGATTCAACTAATGTCATATATAACATTATTGGTATCTTTATATTGTGCTACTGAATTTGTTTCCTTGGGGTTGTAGAGCTTCTAGGCTTTCTGGATCCCTCAATCACAAATTTAGAATATTTAAATTGCCCTTTCTTTCTTCCTTCCTTTCTTTCTGTCTGTCTTCCTTCCTTCCTTCCTTCTTTCTTTCTTGCCTTTCTTGCCTGCCTTCCTTCCTTCCCTCCCTCTCTCCCTCCCTCTTTCTTCCTTCCTTCCTTCCTTCAAATATCAGGGGATTATTGGTGAGTAAAACAAGACTTCATATTTTTCAAAAGCAGAACAAACAACATTTTTTTAAAAATTGGGAAAAAACCTTATCTTTCCAACTTGGATTTTTCTCAGTTTGATTGACACCCACTTTCCTAGCTTTTTCAGATGCTTTTATTCCAGCTGCTTTCTTCCTTCACCTTGCTCCTTGTCCATGCATTATAAATTTTCTAGTTACGACTTCAGTGCTTGAAGTCTTAATGAACAAGTCATGTTCCTCACAAAATATTTATGCTATTGAATAATGTAGAACCCATCCAATAATAAAATGCCATGGTCTTAATGGTTTGGGTATTCCCTTTAGTTATTAGTCTAGATCCCTGAATTTTGAATGTCCTTTAACATTGTTCTATAAATGGCCTTTCCAACTAACAGCTTCCAAATGATGGCAAAACCCACTGATCCTAGTGATACATCCATCTCTGCCCTCAAGTTTACTTGGCCAAAGACTGAATTGCTTTAAGCTAAAAGCAGGTTAAGACCTTTTCAAAAATGAGTCTTTTCAAGTTGACTGAGCATCTTCAGACACACAGTGCTTTTCAATTCCCAAGAGAATGTAATGTGTAAAAACTGGAAAGCCTACTGAGGCAAGATCAATGAGGCTATTGAGCAAATAATCAACCTGGGGCAATAATGGAGCAAACATCATTCTCACAAAGGGTAGCACTGATGGCAATTAGTTTAAGAGAATCTTGCAGCTTACCTCTGCCCGCCTTCTACCAGGTTAGATGTTGGTTTAAATATACATTCGTACTTTGTGTCAGTTAAGTTCCCCTCAGAGTTACAGTTCAGAGACACCTTTGTCACAGAATGACCAGCATGCGTACCTTTTTTGCATCTGTTTTCTGTTCCGCAGTAAAATTCTTTCCAAGGGCACTTTAGAACCTATTGTGTGTCTTGTATGTGAAACACATAGGAGCCCAGGGGTCAGTTCTACTGCTCAGAAATAACTGATAATGGCTAAGAAATGTGCCCTATGAAAAACTCCACAGTGGCTCTGCAAGCAGAGAATTAATGGCTCCCCAGAATCAGTGGGAGCTTTGACTTCTAAACACTCATTAGTTAAAGCAGTGAGGCCTGATGTTATGCAAGTTAGAGAAGGAAAGAGGGACCGCCCCTCCCTATTGTCTATTCTGAACAGAATCTGCACATTTAACTCAAAGTGCTGAATGGATCAAATACATCAAACCAACTATTCATCAATCTCCCAGCTTCCAGAGCACCGCTTTGCATCTGTGTAAAGCCAACAATAGAGGAAATTCTTGTTATGACCCCTCTGTAATATTAAAATCCAGAGGAGTCCATGGCTTGGTGAAAACACAGAAAAATGCATTCTCCTTTACAATCAGTCCACCAAAGTCATCTTTCTGTTTCCTTTTTCCTTCACTGCCTATACAAGGACCTCTGACTGCCATAGGGACTTAGCAGAAATTACTTTTGCTTGCTTTTTCCTTTTCTCCCATACCACTCTGACTTGTCATTATTATTGTGAAGCCACCCATGGAATAGAGAACAGGAGCTGAAAATATTGCCAGTTTTATCTATGATCAGACCCTGCAGGGAGAGGAGAAAGGCAGCAAGAAACAATTGCAGTGAGTAGAGCAGGGCTTCTGGAGGAGAATGGAGATTACCTGTGTGTGTGACTCACCTTAAAGAATTTGACCTTCATCTTGAGGGATGAAATATTACTGGAAATTTTGAATCTCTGGCCTGAATAGATCATGCCTGGATTTGAATATTGTTGGCTGTATTTGTGTGTGTGTGTGTGTGTGTGTGTGTGTGTGTGTGTGTGTGTGTGTGTGTGTGTGTGTATACGTACCTGTAGAGCTAAGTTTGGGAGGTGAGAAGGTTTGATTAAATTACTATTGCTGGAGACTTAACTGATGACTTGGATTAATGTTGGTAAGATTGTTGAGAACTGCAACAATTCATGACACATTTGGGATGGTGGAGATGAAAGAAGTAAAATCACAATTATGATTGACAGCTGGGTAGATAATGTTGCTGTTCACTGAACTGGGATGCATCAGAGAAAACTTGGATTGAACGAAATTAAGATTTTTCCCTGGGGCTGGCAAGATTGTCCAGTGCCAACAAGCTTCCTCCACACACTGCCCCTCCCCTGCCCCTGTGCCCCAAGTTAGATCCCTGTAACCTACATGGTAGAAGGAGTGAAACAACTCTTGAAAGTTGTCCTCTGACTTCCAGATATGCCCATGCATGCATATACATGTACAGACAAAATAAATAATTAGAAAATAATGATTTTACTTGAAGTCAGATGTGAGACACACGATGATTTCCACCCTAGTGAGTTGAAGGCCAACCTGAGATATGAAATAAAATTCTTACTTGAAAGCTAATAACACAACCAAAGCTGAGATTTTTTACCTTAAAGTGTGGGGAACTTGGGGAGCTGGAAAAATGGCAAGTTTTGATAAGGCAACCTGATAAAACAGGTCTGAGTTTTTTACAGAATGGTATGGGCTAGGGATGCATTATTTGAGTCATTAGAGTGCTGATACAAGAAACACGGTGCTCATTTTAAAGGTGTTACTAAAGAAAAATCCATGCCAGGCATCATTAGGCCACAGAGGCCCCCCAAAATAATACAGGCTTTTCCCATTACCCTTGGTTACCTACCATAACTATGTGGTAAGACTCTGTTGCTGAAGACACCACACACTTTGGTTGCAGGACATAAAAAAGTCAATCTTGAATTGGCCAGAGAACTCTCTAAGCTGAGCAGCTTTAATTTTTTAATTTTTTCTAATGCTGGCAGGCGTTATGGTGGTTGCTGGGGAGAATGACATCAATGATCTTATCCAGCACTGGACCCTGTGTGCAGTACTGGTCTATAAGGCAAGATGTGCCCACTGATGCAAGACTGTGCATGGGATAATCTTCCTTGATTGTATTTAAGGCCTGTACCCGAGGAGGGAATTCATGCCTGGTACTATAAATATGATCAAAACCCAGGATCAATGAAATCAAAGGCCTTTGGGGAAACACTTATGATGTTGTTTTTCTAAATGACCATGCTGGCAAACTGCCTTCCAAATATTTGTTTATGTAAGTTTGTGCTGTCCCCAGCCTTGGTCAGTGAGTAGTGGTTAATATAGGGATGCATTACTATTCAGAGTGCTGACATAAGTGATTGTGAGAGCTCAGCCATAGATGGTATCTATTTCAACACTTTCTCAAGGCTCAGGAAACATGATACAAGAGGGAACAGAAAGAATGTAATTACCAGAGGATGGAGAGAGTTGCTGTGAAATGCTGTCCACTAGATGTGATATGGCTGCTACACACATGAACTCAGCAATTGACGTTACCTACATAAGACCTGCACAAGATCAATAGAGTTAAAACTTTGAGCATTGAAGGGGCTACCAAGGCCTTATCCATAGCCAAGGAGATCTTGGCAGTTGATGACTGCTGGGGTGGGGGGGAGTCATTTTTCTATAGGAATGAGGCCACCAATATGTTCCTGGTATTCCAATAAATGACCCCATGCCAATATGCATATACCCAACACTAATTGGACTTCGTTATCAAAATAAATAACTAAAAGAATGTATGAAGTTGGGAGGAAAATGTAATGGGGGACCTGGAAACTTTAAGATAAGAGTTCATTATATAGCCCTTGCTGGTCTGGAACTCACATGGAGATATTGGCTGTTGATGACTGCTAGGACAGGAAAGTCATTTTTCTTTTTTCTTTTTATTCACTTTATATCCTGATTGCTGCCCCCTCCAAGTCCCTCCCCTATATCCCTCCTCCCCTTCTCTGAGAGGGTGGAGGCCTCTACAGGGTATCCCCATAAGCTAGGTGCTTCTTCTCCCACTGAAGCCAGACAAAGCATCCCAGTTAGGCAAACATATTCCACAGACATCTTTAGGGATAGCCCCTGCTCTAATTGTTGGGGGATCCACATAGAGACTGAGCTGAACATCTGCTACATATGTGCTGGAGGCCTTGATCCAGCCCGTGTAGTGTATGCTCTTTGGTCTGTGGCTCAGTCTCTGAGAGCTCCACGGGTCCAGGTTAGTTGATTCTGTTGGTCTTCCTGTGGAGATCCTATCCCCTTCAGGGCCTTCAGTCCTTTCCCCAACTCTTCCATTAGACTCCCCAAGCTCCGTCCAATGTTTGGCTGTAGGTATCTGCATCTGTTTCAGGCAGGTGCTGAGTGGAGCCTCTCAGAGGACAGTTATGCTAGGCTTCTGTCTGCAAGCATAACAGATTATCATTAACAGTGTCAGGGATTGGTGCTTGCCATGGAATGGGTCTCAAGTTGGGCTGCTTATTGCTTGGCCATTCTGTCAGTCTCTGCTCCATCTTTGTCCTTACATTTCTGTAGACAGGACAAATTTTGGGTCAAAAGTTTTGTGGGTGGTTTGGTGTCCTTATCCCTCCACTGGGTGTCTTGCCTGGCTACAAGAGGTGGCCACTTCAGGTTCCATATCCCTGAGCTGTTTGTCTATCTCAGATAAGGTCATCTCCATTGACTCCTGGAGTCTACCCTATCCTAGATCTCTAGCATTTCCTAGCGATACCCCCACCTTCTACCCCCACCAGCTGCAGATTTCCATTCATTCTCCTGGCCCTCTGGCCCTCTCTCCTGTCTCTCCCCACACCCGATCCTAAACCCCCAATTCCTCTCCCCAACCCCTCCCACCCAGTTTCCTCCCTCCCTTTGCCTCCTAGGACTATTTAATTCCTCCTTCTAAGTGAGATTCAAACATCATTGCTTGGGCCTTCTTCTTGTTAAACTTCTTAACATCTGTGGGTTGTGTCATGGGTATTCTGTACTTTTTGGCTAATATCCACTTATAAGTGAGTACATACCATGCATGACCTTTGGGGTCTGGGTCGCTAAGGATGATATTTTCTAGCTCCTCCATTTGCCTGCAAACTTATTTAGAGTGAAGCCATTGGGATGTTCCCTGTGTTCCCATCTAGCTTTGCCTCCTGAGTGGCATATTCCACCACACACCTGGCCTTTCAGGAACTTTCATTCAAAAGGCTTTGGGTAACAATTGTGGCCTTTGATAAGGTTGCTGGGTAACAACAGTACAAGAATATTAGGGTGTCTTTCAGAATGATAAAGCCTTGAAAACAAAACCTGTGGTTCCAGAAATTCAACTGCTGCCAAAGATCTCCCAAAGCCAGTGGCTTTATGTTTCTTGTGTTATAAATTCAAAGAATGAAATTTACAGACAACAGAGGATAATTTTTAGAGGGAAGTTTATTATAGATTCATAGGTATAATCTTAAGGGAGGGAGAAGAGAAGAAAAAAAGAGAGAGATTGTTCTTCCAGAGATTGTGAGTTCAATTCCCAGCAACCACATGTAATGGGATCCGATGCTCTCTTCTGGTGTGTCTGAAAAGAGTAACACTCTACTCACATAAAATAAATAAATCTTGAAAGAGAAACAGAGACAGAGACAGAGAGAGAGGGAGAGACAGACAGAAAGAGAGAGAGAAGAGAGAGAGAGAGAGAGAGAGAGAGAGAGAGAGAGAGAGAGAGAGAGAGAGAGAGACTAGTGATACTGTATAGCAGAAAGGGTCCCAAGAAATAGAGTGCCATTGAGCTGCTAGTCTGGGGATTTGCAAAGGACTAGGGTGAAGCATAGGGAAGAAGATAAGCAGATCCATCCAGCTTGGTCCAAGCACAGGGTGTCCAGGTTCTTCATCTCAGTTTCAGTCAGGTAGTCTCATATAGCCTTTTGGACTTGCTATATTTCTGAGCTCTCCACATCTTCTAGAAATGACAAAGGTAACTAAATCTCTATGTTGGCACTCCTGGCCTCCAACAAGGACATTTTCAGAATTGCTGCTTTGGGTCACTGTTCTGTCTAACCAATTTCTTTCCCCTGCTTTTGTTGTCACCAATACTTGAGGTGGTTAGTTCTGTTAGCTGTTGTGCTAAGTGTGTAACGCTATCTCATTGTGATTATTTTTCTATCATTGAGCTTTTTGAGTTCTTTGTTGTTCCAGATTGGGTCCAAATATTTCTCTCATACTCTCATTGTCTTTTATTCTCTTAACAAGAAGGCAAAACCTTTTAAAAAATATTTTTATTTATTTTCTGTGTTTTGTATTATGCCTGCATACACACACACACACACACACACACACACACACACACACACTCACACACACACACACACACACACACACACACACACACTATGTGTGAGCCTTGTGCCCACAGAAGTCAGAGGAGAGTACTAGAGTCCCTGGAACTACTTACCAATGGTTGTGAGCCACCATATGTGTCCTCTAAAAACCAACCAGTATTCTTAACTTCTGAGCCATCCCTCCTGCATCACAAGAAAATAAGGTTCTGTTCTAATGGAGACTTTTTTTTCAGTATATCACTTTACAGACTGCTGGTCTTGTTAGTAAACTTTTGCCCAAACCAGTGTTAACGTTTTCTCCTGTGTTTTGTGTCTAAAAGTTTTTATACTTTTAATTTTGATATATAATTCTTTTCAAGTTTCTTTTTTTATATAATTCAAGGTATGACTTCAACTTTACTTTTTGTTGTTTTTTTTCATTATTATTCTTTTTTTATTTATTTTTGATACTTTATTTACATTTCCAATGTTTCCCCTTTTCTGGGTCTCCTCTTTGGAAACCCCCTATCGCCTCCCCTTCCCCGCCTCTGTGAGGGAATTCCTCCTCCCACCTACTCGCCCACTGCCCACCCATCCCCATATTCCCACCTTGACATTCCCCTTTACTGGGGCCTCTAGCACCCTCAGGCCCAAGGGCCTCTCCTTTCTCCCTGATGGCCATCGAGGTCATCCTCTGCCACATATGTAGTCTGAACCATGGATCAATAGATGTGTATTCTTTGGTTGGTGGTCCAAACTCCAGGACAACCAGGGGGGGTTCAGGCCCATTGTCGCTCTTGCTCCCTCCATGGGGCTACAAATTCCCTCAGCTCCTTCAGACCTTTCTCCAACCCCTCCATCTGGGACCTCACTCTCGGTCCAGCGGTTACTGTTAAGTGAAACTTGGACATTCTGAACTTGTGGGCTAATATCCGCTTATCAGTGAGTACATACCATGTTCATTCTTTTGTGACTGAGTT
>CM052722.1:3026477-3075780 GCA_028551405.1 Uromys caudimaculatus
GTTTTGGGGTATCCAGGGCTTGCTGTGGTGGGAGAGCTGGGTTCTGATGGTGCAGAGTACTCCTGGTTTCTGTTCTTTATGTTCTTACCCTTGCCTTTTGCCATCTTGTTGACTCTGTTGTTAGCTGATCTTACTCTGTCTGGTTGTGGCTTGCCCCTCCTGCAGGTCTCTGTGTCAGTACTCCTTGAATACCAGCTCTCTCTGAGAGGTGTTTGGGTTTGGAGAGCTGTGGCACCAGGTCTGATCTAGGTCCCTGTGTCTCTCGGGTTCGGGGCAGTACCTGGTGAGCTGTGGGGCGTGTCTTTGGCCCTCTCCTGGGTCTTGCGATCTCCTGAGAGGGATCTTTGTCTCGGCACTGATTAGCTGTGGAGCCCTGTGACCCAAGCTGAGGTTCCCGGCCGCCGCCAGAAGTTGCTGACCGTCAGTCTCTGTGGCCCGCGGAAAGCGGACGGAGTCAGTGAGCTCTGGGGCTTGTGTTGCCCCTGCCAGGAGCTTTTCCGCGTTCCTGGGAGAGAGAATTTTCTCCCAGAGCTGCTTGTCTATGGAATCCTAGTGTCTCAGGCAAAAGTTTCCTGCCTCAGCCGCCCGCTTTTGGGATCCAGGGGGGTTTCTAAGCCTGCCTACCTCGGTCCCTGTGTCTCGCGGGTTCCTCTCTTGTATTTCTTTAAGGGTGTTATTCATTTCTTTCTTAAAGTCTTTTATCATGAACATTAGAAATGATTTTAAATCTGCGTCTTGCTTTTCTGGTGTGTTGGGGTATCCAGGGCTTGCTGTGGTGGGAGAGCTGGGTTCTGATGATGTCAAGTAGCCTTGGTTTCTGTTCCTTATGTTCTTACCCTTGCCTTTTGCCATCTTGTTAACTCTGATGTTAGCTGGTCTTACTCTGGTTGTGGCTTGCCCCTCCTGTAGGCCTCTGTGGCAATACTCCTTGAAGACCAGCTCTCTGAGAGGTATTTGTGTTTGGAGACCTGTGGCACAGGGTCAGCTCTGGGGTGTAGACAGAAACCAGAAGGATCTTGTGCCCAGCTGTCCCTTGGTTCCTATGTCCTGATGGCTCTGCAAGGGTCCCTCTTGATCCAGTGAGTTTGAACAGAAGTGGTGGTTTTGCCTGTGCTCAAAGTTGTGTCAGCACTCCTGGGATAACAGCTCTACCCGGAGCCCTGTGGCCCAGGCTGAGGTCCCCAGGCACAGATGGAAACCGGAAAGTTCCTGTCCCTGACTTTACCTCAGTCTCTGTGTCCTGAGGGTTCTGGGAGGGTACTGGTGAGCGGTGGTGCTCACCTTAACCCCACTCACGGCTTTTTCATGCTCCTGGGATGGTAGCTTTCTCCTGGCGCTTACTGGCTATGGACCCCTGGTGGCCCAGGCAGAGGTCTCTAACCACAGATGGAAACAGGAAGGTCAGAGGGTTGGTTCCTGTCCCCGAGTTTTCCTCAGGCCCTGTATCTCGCTGGTTCTGGGCGGGTCCAGTGAGCAGTGGTGCTCACCTTAGCCCCACTCCTCTATTCTGTTTCACCGAGTAATATATCTATCTTTACAGTAGGACCAGACTGTCTTATTTAATGTAGCTTTATATTGTTGACTCTTTCTTCTTTGAATTACTAGTTTTGGCTCTTGTAGGCCATTTGTGTTTCCACATGAATGTTGGTATCAGTTTGCCAATTTAAAAACCTTGCTAGGATTTAGTTTGTAATTGCAGTGGTGTCAAGGGATCAACATGAAGATGATCAATATCTTCAAAATTCCAAGTCTTTTGACCCATGAACACAGTATAGCATCTCAGTTACCTGTAACTTCTTTATCTTGGTAGTGTTTTATAGACTTTAGTATACACATGTTGCACATATGAGATACATGCCTTTGTGGCATTTGTTAATACTGTATGGTTTTTAGTTTTTATTGAACTAATATAGTAAATGACAGTGATTTTAAAAGTATAGTATTAAGATGAGATTCCCATCATGGAAAAATAACCATTTTAGATTATATAAGTTACTGAAACATATACACTCACACAAACACTGCCTCTAGTTCCAAAATATTTCATTGCCTCAAACAGAAACCCTGCCAGTCATTGTAGATCAATTTCTTTAATCCCAGCACTTGGAAGATAGTGGTAGGCAGATGTCTGTAAGTTTGAGGCTAGCCTGGAATATATATTGAGCTGCAGACCCTGTCTCAAACAAAACACAAAACCATATATCTCATATCCATTAAGCAGAAAGATACCCTATTCCCCCAGTCTTTGCCTATCACCAATCTGATTTTTGCATTCAACTTATTTTATTTTAAATAAGTGATATAAATTGAATATATCTGAACTTTCTTGCTTGCTTCTTTCAGTTAAGGTACCTTGGGTTTATTATTGTTTTAAATAGTGAAAGAGAAAGAAATCAAAACCCCTACCATTGAGCTACACTCTCTCCCAATATTTTTCATGCTATCCAAGTTGCAGCATATATTGACATTTTATTCTTATTTTATACTAAATATTATTTCACTTTATGACTGAATATTATTCCTCTTATTGACTCTACTCCACAATTCCACAGTTTATTTATTCATTCATCCATTGATGGACATTTGGGTTGTGTCTTAGTTAGGGTTACTATTGCTCTGATAAAACACCATGGCTAAAAGCAAAATTGAGGAAGAAAGGCTTTATTTGGCTTACACTGTCACACTGTAGTCCATCACTGAAGAAAGTAAGGACAGGAAATCAAACAGGAAGCAGGAGCTGAAGCAGAGGCCATGGAGGGGTGCTGCTTACTGGTTTGCTTCTCTTGAATTGCTCAGTCTGCTTTCTTATATAACCTACATCTACCTGCCCAGGGTGGCCCCACCCATGAAGGGCTGGGGCCTCCCTTATAAAGCACTAATTAAAAATATTCCGTACAGGCTTGTCCATAGCCCAATTTTATTGAGGCATTTTCTCAATTATGGCTCCCTCCTCATCAGTGACTCTAGCCTTGTGTCAAGTTGATATAAAACTAACTAGTACAAATGATCCCTTACTAACATGACACACAACATTTCTTTTCTAATTAATCACCAAGACCTTATCTTAAAAGAGATATCACAATATAAAATATTCCAAATTGTAAAAGTCCCAGTCTTTAAAAATTCAAGAACTTAAAAATTCAAAGTCTTTTTAAAATATCCAAACTTTTTAAAAATAGAAAGTCTTTGTAAAACTCCAAAATCTCTTTAAAAATTTAAAGTCTTTCAACAATGGGCTCCTATAAAATAAAAAAATAAATTAAATACTTTCTTACTTCAAGAGGGAAGAACCAGAGTGCAGTCACAATCAAATCAAAGTAAAACCAAGCTTCAAAATTGTAAGTAACTCAATGTCCAAGTATCTGGGATTCACTCACAATCTTCTGAGATACTTCAAAAAGCTTGAGTCACTTTTTTGACTCTGTCCTTTGCAGCATACACAGCTTGTATTCTAGGCTCAGGCAGGCTCCACTCCACTGTGCTGTTCTTGGTACCATGGTACTGACATCTCCAACATGTTGGGATCTTCTGCTGCAGCTGGACTGTACTTTCAACAATAGCCTCTCCTGGGTCTCTTCATGGTAAAAAGTCTCAACTTTTCTCCATGATCCATTCATTCCTGAGGCTTCAACTGCTATTCTGGCTATACCTTCACTAATTGTCTCCCCTGGCCTCTCATAGTCAAGCCTCAGTTGCTTTCCATGACCACTTCATGCCTTAAAAATCAGTATCACCCGGTTGACTCTTACACTACTAAGTTCAGCAGCTAGCACAAAGTACAACCTTGGCTGTCTCTGGAATACAGCTTCTGTGTGTGGACAGAAACACTGTCCAGAAATACTTCTCACTTCAATGATGATGATCTCAATTACCGCTAATTTCTTAGCTTCAGCTGACCAGTATAACTGTTCAGTAACACAAAGGTTTTGCTTTATTTGTCTGCACTCATGTTGATTGTGACTGACTTTTCAACGCCAATTGACCAGAACCACAGAATCTCAACTCAAAGTAGAAAATGGCCTGACAGATTCTTTTAACCTTTCCTCTGGAATTTCACTAGCCAGGCCTTCATCATCTTCACTGCTTTCAACATTCTTCCAAGCTCCTAGAGAACAGTTCACCAAGCTTTGAACATGCGGAGTTCTTTTCTCATGCAAAGTTCTAAAGTCCTTCCACAATCTTCCCCAAAATAATATGACCAGATTTCTCACAGCAATACCCTACTATACTGGTACCAACTTGTCTAAGACTGGGGTAGCACTCTCCATAAGTCAGTATATGCTTTGAATCAGCATCCAGTATGTGGAACCATTTCTCTCATAGCCAGTACCCACACAGGTCCAGGAATCAAGGAGTGGAAAAGGAAATAGTTCCACTGATGGGTTCAGGAATCGGGGTAGAAATCACTATCACTCCTAGTGACCTACTAGGAAATTTTTTGCTTCCTGTTCCTCTAACTTTAAGTTCTGCCGTCCTAGAAGTTTTGGTTCCAGAGTAGGGAGCAGTACCCCAAGAAGCCACAACAAACATTCCACTGAATTGGAAACTTGGTCTCCTCCCTGGTCACTTTGGGTTTATGATGCCCTTAAGTCTACAGGCTAAGAAAGGAATAACAAGTATTGGGGACACAGAGATAATTGATCCAGATTACAAATGGTCAAATTGGATTGCTTCTCCACAGTGGAGGTAAGAAAGATTTTGTCTGGAGTGCAGGAGATCCTTTAAGATTTCTCTTAAAGCTACCATGTCCTGTGATTAAAATCAATGAGAAACTAGAATAGCCTAATCTAGGCAATTGTGACATAGAGGACAGACCCATCAGGCATGAAGGAATTGGTCACTTCTCCAGGAAGAAGCCAAGACCCCCTGAAGTTCTTGCCAAGGGTGGAAGAAATACAGAACGGTTAGTTGAGGAAGGTAGTTATAAATACTAGATAGGCCACATGACCAGTTGCAGAAAAAAGGATTATAATTGATATGAGTCTTCCTGTTGTATTTTGTTAAGAATGTGTTTGTCTAGGCTCATAGGAGCTCACAGAAACTGAACCAACAACCAAGGACCCTGCATAGGTCTGACCTAGGCCCTTGACACATATGGTACAGTTGTGTAGCTTGATTTTCTTGTGGGACTCCTAACTGTGGGAGCAGGGGCTGCCTCTGACTCTTTTGCCTGCTTTTAGGATCTTTTTCTACCTACTGGGTTGCCTTGTCCAGCCTTAATATGAGGGAAGGTGCTTAGACTTACTACAACTTGATATCCATGAGAAGCCTGCCCTTTTCTGAAGGGAAATGGAGGAGGAGTGGATGAGGAGAGCAAAGAGGAGGGGAGGTGGTTAGGAACTGGCTGGAGAGGAGGGGGAAAAATTGGAGTCAGGTGTAATATATGAGAGAAGAATAAATACAAAAATTAAAGTATATGTTTGTGCAGATATTTGTGTTTTCTTTTAATTTCTTTACTATATTATGTAACATCAATTAAAAGAACATCAGTCATTATCATATTTAAGTTTGAGATACTAAAAGAATGTCCTTCAAGAGACAATACTACCTATTCTAAATTTATAATGCACTTGTGATTATATGAAGGGTTGTTATATAATATTAAGCTTAATTATGACCTAGTTAAATATAAAATGCATTTGCTATTGTACATGAGATAGTTATATTTAGGTGTTATTATCCTGGCTAATGTTTTCATTTGGAAATTAAGCATGGCATAAGGAGATATGTTTGCTCATATAAAATTTGTGTTATTAGTTTCTAATCATTGATAAAATTAACCAGTGACCATCTGGGCCTAGAGTTTTCTTTGTAGGATAATTTTAAAGATTTTAAAGCTCAATTTAATGATGCTTTTGGGTTCGTATAGTTCTTGTGCAGTGAGCTTGGTAGGTTAAATTTGTTTTTGTTTTTGTTTTTGTTTTTGTTTTTGTTTTTTTTCGAGACAGGGTTTCTCTGTGTAGCCCTGGCTGTCCTGGAACTCACTCTGTAGACCAGACTGACCTCGAACTCAGAAATCCACCTGCCTCTGCCTCCCAAGTGCTGGGATTAAAGGCATGTGCCACCACTGCCCAGCAGTAGGTTAAGTCTTAAATGGAATTTTTATTAAATGTTAGTTGTTAATTTATAATTATCCCTCAAGAGGCAATCCTTAAATGCTCATATCTGAAGATCTTTAGCAATATTATTTCTATTCATTTTTAAAATTTGTCTGGCAGGCAATTATCAGTTTTATTGATCACAACAAAACCAATTTGGTATTGTATTACATTTCTCTAGTGTCTTTCTTCCCCTTCTCTGTTCCCTGATTCTTTTACTTTCCTTCCATTCTTTTCTTTTGGGGAGAGGAACTGAAACAAGGTCTCACTCTTAACCCAGGCTGGTGTGGACCTTGCAGTGACCCTCAGGTCTGTATGTCTCCCTGGGGTTAAGACTCTAGGTGTGAGACACCACACCTAGCTTAGTTTCAAGTTTCTATTTATTTAGTTTCTGTTATTATTTTCTCCTTTCTACTTATTTGAGTTCAATTTGCTTCTCCCTTTCTAGTTTCTTCGAACAGAAACAGAAGTAATTGACTTGAATCCTTTTTACCCCCTGTCAAGTTTCAGTTCTAGAAAATCCTCCCAAATCCTGCTTTGATGGCAACCTAAACTTTCTTTAAGCTATGTTTTCATTTTCAACTATTTGTTTATTCATTAACTAATTGCCTTTTGATTTTTCCTTTGATATATAAGTTACACATACATATTTTATTTAGTTTGAAGCATTTGGACCTCTGCAAACATTTTTCTGATGATTTTTAATTTAATTTCTTCTGGGTCAGAAAATGTACTTATGTGACTTCTGTATTTTAAATAATTCATTCAGACTAGTTTTATGACCCAGAATGTAGCCTATCTTGGTAAAGGTACCATGGATACTTGAAAAGACTGTGTGTTCTAAACTTCTTTCATGGTACTTTAGGTAAATGTTAATTGGGCCAAGGTGTTCAGATTTTCTGTGGCCTTATTGATTTTTCTGTCTTTTCACATGAATAATTATTAAGAGGAAGACACTGATATTTCTGACTATAATTGTAGCTCTCAGATTTTATTCACGTATTTTTAAACTGTTAATAAATGTATAAATATTTGGGACTGGTATATTATCTCATTCAATTAATCCTTACTGCTATAAAGAATTTTCTTATTCCTGAAAATTTTTTACCTTAAAATCTGCATGATCTAATAATAAAGTCACACTAGCTTTCTGCTTTTGCTAGTGTTACCATCTCTGATAATAAATTTCCATCTTTTTTTATTAGTGTTACCATAGTATACATTTTTTTTCTGTCTTGTGGTGGAAATTTAACCCAAAACTCCTTACATGCTAAGCAAGTACTCTACCAACTGAACTAAACCCCAAACACGAGCTCTGTTCTTTTCTTCCCCCATTTATTTCCAACTTATTTTTTTGTTGTTATTGTTGTTGAAAATAGATTTTTTTCATACAATATATTCTGATTCTTCTTCCTCCCCAACTCCTCCCAGATCTTCCCCCTTTCCTCACCCTTTCTTTCTCTTTCTCAGGAGAATACAAAAGACATTTAAAAATAATAATAATATTAGATAAAATAAAAACATACAAACCAGAGTAGGACAGAACAAACAAAGAAAAAAGAGCCAAAGAGAAACCTCAAGAAATACATATAAGTGCAGAGACACACCCATGTGTACACACAAATCTGGAAAGCATTATGTATATGCAAATGACCAAGAAGATGGTTTTGATCATTTGTTGTTGGAGATTTTCCTTTGTTTTGTGCTGACAAAGCATTATCAAATGAAGAATCGCCAAAAATGCCATTGAGTTCCTTTTCTGTTGGCCATCTACTGCTAGGTATGGCACTTGGCCATCACTTGTCAGCTGTAAATATCTTCTGGGTTAGGGATATGGACTTGTGTCTACTTCTCCTCTCAGCTCTAGTATTCAATCTGGCTCAGGCCCATGCAGGCTCTATCCCTCCTGCCACAGTCTCTGTGAATTCATATGTGCATCAGACCTGGTATATTTAGAATACCTTCTTTCTTTGGTGTTCTCCATCCCTCTGGCTCTTATAATCTTTCTGTTTCCCCTTCAACAGAGTTCACTAAACCCGGAGGGCAGAGAAGAATTTGATGGAGACAATGCATTTAGGAACAAGTGTTCCAAGGTGTCTCACTCCCTGCACATTTTCCACTGTTCATCTCTGTATTCTCCTCTCCTGCAGGAGGAAGCATCTGTGATCTATGAGTATAGCAGAAGGTTGCATATTTGAAGTGCTTTCCTTATAGGTAACATGTAGCTTAGTCTTATTTTTTTTTAATCCATTTGATGATAGCTGTTTTTAAATTTTTTATCTTAAAAAATAATTATTATTTTATGCGTATTATTGTTTTGCCCACACATATGCCTGTAGGCCACATGTAGTCTAGCGACTGCAGATACCAAAATAAGACATTTGATTCCCTGGAAATAGAGTTTCAGATGGTTGTGTGTTGCCACGTGGGTGTAGGAAATTGAACCTGGGTTCTCTGGAAGATTAGTCAGTGCTCTTAACTATTGAACTATCTCTCCAGCCCCTTGATTGATACCTTTTTATTATTATATTTATAGTATTCTGGATTAATGCAATATTAATATGATTAATTGAAAACAATATTGATATTTACTTCTTATTTTTCCAATTTCTTGTTCCTCTTTTTCTATTTTTCTTACTTTTTAGAGGATTGGTCAAATTCCATTTTATCTTATTATTAGCAGTTGTTGGGGAGGAAAGGTTTTCTTGTATCCCTTCATTTTAGTTATGGGGCTCTGAAAATTAAACCAAAAGGGACAAGTGAACAAGAAGAAAAATAGATCTAATTATGTATACATACAAGAGTTCAGAAGAAAATAAGACTGAAGGAGACAGTTACAATTTGGAATGATATCTTTAAAAAGATAGGAAGGAATAGAGCAAGTCTGGGTAAACAGCACTTATTAAAAAGGAGAAGTGAATCTATCTACTGAGATACAGATAATGTTTCAGAAAGATAAATGGGCCCTACAGAGAATAGCTGAGAGGTAGCTTCACTATACACCATTTCCATCCATGGCATGAAAGCTATATAAAAATGTTTCTAGCTGATTTATTTAGAATAGCCCAAACAACCTTACTGTCCTAGGGGGTTAATTATGAAGCTGTGGCACCTAATATTATTCCCCAATAAAAGGATATGACTCACAGATAATGTATGACAGCCTGGAAAAGCTGCAGAAAGTTAAGCTGTGGGCAAAAGACACCCACACAAGGTTACCTATTGCATTATTCTACTTATATAACATTCTTGAAGGATACAATAATAGACATCAGCAGATCAGTGGTTGTCAGAGGTTGCAGGTTCAGTGCTGTGAATCAGAGGAAAGCAAATGGGAATGGCTGCGAAAGCATTAGGAGCAGTCCTTGTGTTGATGAAAATGTCTGGTGTCTTCACTGTTAATGCAAGTGTTCTAGTTGGGATAGAGTGTTGCAATTTTTCAAGATGTTACCATTGGGAGCATTGTATAAAGGATACAAAAGAGTTCTTTTTTTCCAATATTCTTCTCTCATATAATAGATCCAAATCACAGCCTCTCCTCCCTCTCCTTCTGCCAGTCCCTACTCCACCTCTTCTCTCCTCCAGATCCACTGCTTCTCTTTACAATAGTTCTTATAATGGGATGTCAACCAACCATTATATGAAAGTAAATGGCTTAAGGGACCAACAAAATTGTTCAATGGGTAAAGATACTTAATAGCCTAAAAGCATGAGTTCAATTCCTAGGACCCACTGGGTAAAAGCAGAGAACTAATTTCTACAATTTTTCTTCTGACTTCTTCATGTATGTCATGAAACAAGTATGTGTGTGTATGTGTGTGTTTGTTTATTTATAAGTGTAATTAAACTTTAAAAATATTTTTAAAAATTTAAAAAGAAGGCAAGATAAACACTTCTGTTGCTGTAGGTGTTTAAAGCTACTCAAATCGTGCTGACGGAGGCAGCACTCTTTCCTCATTACCAACTCCAATGTTCTGAGTTCCTGAATGAAAGACACACACACACACACACACACACACACACACACACACACACACGAGAGAGAGAGAGAGAGAGAGAGAGAGAGAGAGAGAGAGAGAGAGAGAGACTTCTATTTTAATATGCCTTAATCAGCTCGGTGGTTGGGCCACTCCCAAACATTCACTTTGCTAAAGCCTCCCCTCCTATTATTACTTACTAAAATCTATATTCCATCTTTGCTACCCTAGTCCCAGTTGGGGGTGGGGTGGGGCTGGGGCAGGTCTTTTTTGGCTCTTATATGATTGATATGCTCTCTCTTCTGCAGCTATCAAGCCTGGATCTTATTCCTTTCCCGGCATGGCAATTCTCCTTTTTTCTCTTGGTCCCCCTTGCTTGCTTCTGTCTCCCTGCCCAATCATTGGCCGGCAACTTTATTTACCAATCAGAACTAACAGAGGCAGGGACTCTCAGCATCTTACATAGGATTCTAATGCAATTTTGGGAACCCAAATAATATAATGTAAGCCTTAGACCAAATCCACAACACACTTTAGATAAAGAAATAAATAAAAGCATGCTTTAACAGCAATTCTCTCCTCGTGTCTGTATAATCCTAGTCACAATGTAATTGTATCTTTGGGGAAATTGATTCTGGGTTTCATGTGAAATGCAAAGGTAGCCCTTCAAGCAAAAGGAAAATAGCTTCATCAGGGAATCATACCAAGCCTTTAACTAAGTAATAGTTGTCCTATAGAAACTCTTCCAGAAAAGTAAAGCATGTTTGCTAATTGATTCTGGATTTGAGAATCACTGATACAAAACAGCAGAAAAAAATAATGAGAGGAAAAAGAAACCTTCATGAGCACAGGTGAAAATTTGTCTTGCAAAATTTTAGGAAAGTCCAGTATCATTAAAAGTGATGCTATATCATGACCTTGGCTGCGCAAACTTGATTTGGTATTCAAAAATCAGTCCTGACCACTAGTAGATTAATAAAAGATAGCTGCAAGATAATTTCAATGTATTTAATAAAAAAAATTCGGCAAAAATCCAAAATTCTGGACTTTAAAAAGCCTCAGCAAAGTAGTAGTGAAAGAGAACTTATTTCTTTGGATAAAAAGTTACCTTATGGAAAGAAGAAAAAAAGTAAAAGTCCCTACAGCTAATTTCATAGTGTGAACGGCCTATTTTCTTTGTAAGATCATGAAAGGGCTGCACTGTACTGCATAGCATATAGATGTCAGATAAGTCCAGGAAGAGATATTTGACATGAGAAGTTTAGGGGGAATTTAAAGTCATAACAGCACTTATATATACTTATTTAAAAACCTGAAATTTCATCTCATTCCGTTTTGTCATGGATGTGGAACAATTGGCACATTGCTGGTGGGCATGTAGGTTAGAATGACAAACTTGGAAAACAATTTAGTGGTTTCTTTAAAAGCTCAAAATTGTCTTTTGCTAAGATTTCATTTTATTTTTAATTATGTTGTATATTTGTGTGTCTCTGTGGGTTTGCACATGAGTGCAGGTGCTTGCAGAAGTCAGAGAATCCCCTGGAACTAGGTAATATGAGTGCAGGGAATGGAACTAGGAAAGAAACAAACAACTCCCATCTGTGGCATGCAGAGTGATGCATGCCGGGGATGCTAGCACCGAGGAGGCTGATGGAAGAGTTCAAGGCCAGTCTAGTATACTTAAACTCTGTCTTCAAAATAGGAGAGGGAATTCAACATACATCTTTACGGCCATAATATTGCACAGGAGCAAGTTGTTCTTCAAGAGGCTCTACCCAGCAGCTGACTCAGACAGATACAGACACCCACAGCCAAACTGGATAGAGCTTGAAGACTCTTATGGAACAATAAGAGGAAGGATTTGAGACCCCAAAGGGGATAAAACCTCCACAAGAAGACCAATAGAGTCAACTATCCTGGACCCTTATGGCTCTCAGAATCTGGACCTAGGCCTCCCACTCTTGTATCGGATGTGCAGGTTGGCCTTCATGTGGGTTCTGAAGAACTGGAGCGGGGGCTATCCCAAAAGCTGTTGATCTTATGTGGGATTCTACTAGCTGGGCTGCCTTGTCTGGCCTCAGTGGGAGAGGAAACACCTAGCTTTGCAGAGACTTGAAGTGCCAGGCTATAGGGTGACCCCCATCTGCCCCAAGGAGAAGAGAGAAAGGACTGTGGGAGGGGGTAAATGGAAGGGTGGCAGTGAGCAGGATGTAAAGTGAATAAGTAAATAAAAAATTTTTAAAAGAAAAAAGTAGCCCTGCATAGTAGTGTATGCCTATAGTACTAGATACTTATATCTAGATAGAAGCTGAAAGGAAATCACAGACACTAGGAACTTTAGTTCAGCCTGGACTACATAGTGAAACTGTGTCTCAAAGTAAAGCAAAATCCTATATAAATTTATCTGTATTCAATATACCTATTTTGAGCAAATTTATAGCCTTAGACTTATTTTTTAAACGTGGGAACAAAGTCCAAAACTTGTTTTAAAAACGTCACAAATTTTGAATAAGCGACAGCATTCACTAGAACTTTCTAATTAAATTTATGAGTCACATCTAAGACTTACAAATTAAACATCTTTTCCTATGAGGTAGAGAATCATACTTGTAATAATGTAGGCATGAAGCTTATAAAAATCTAGAAGAATGTATGTCAGTATACATTGCTATATGAATGCTAACAAAATAGAAAAAATCTATTCTTTTCCATGTTTACAGTGCTGAAAATGGAAAACAAGAGTTTATACATGCTAAGCATGTACTATACCACCGAGTTATACCCTCAACTCTGTTCCTTTATGTTGCTTTGGCCCCTGGCACCATGTCATCTAATGGTCCCATTCAAGATTCCCTTCCAAGGTACTTCTTTCCATTGTATCCTCATCTGCCAAAATACTTCCAGGATGGGAGTAAGAGCCAGTGTATAGACATTTTGAAGTAATCTGTTTGCTGCAAAGATGACTGGGATTATTGAAAGTTCTTCACTAGTTAGTCTTGTCAAAGTATTGAGTCTCCCCCACTGCTGTCTGAATAGCTCATTGTGGATAGATTCCTTACCTCCAAGTATCTGAAAACAGTCACATAGGTTCCCACCTCAGGCTGTTCTAGTATCCTAGTTTTCAGATCCTTAAAGAATTTGGTACCTTTAACCAGAACACTTGAAGTATGAATCCAGGGTTAGAACAGTCACATCTGCTAGGAGCTTGTCTCAGGCTTCACCCCAGACCTAAATGAGACTGGCATTTAACAAGATCTTCAGGTGAGTTATGTGCATGTTACACTTTGAGAAGCACTCCCCTTGAGGAAGGCACATTCTTATTTGCCAACATGTCATATAATGGGTGCTCTGTAAATGGAAGATGACCCCAATTTTCCATGGTGTACAAAGCAATAGTTAGAACTTCAGATATAGTCATTCACTAGGGAAATGAATATTTACGGAGGTTTTTGCTCTCTGTGAACTCCTGTTACCAGTAACTGTCCAATGAGAGACAAAAAAAAAAAAAAAAAAAAAAAATTCAGATCACTGCAAAGGTCTAAGCCTTTCAGGCTCCAGTGGAAGAGTTGCCATAAGATATAAGTAATAAACAGTAAAAGGCTTATATGATGATAACTATGGTGGCCTGGAGGTAAAAGCTCATCTGGGAACAGTCATTCCAGAGGCATGAGCCTGTCTCTGGACTCAGAGGCTTGAAAGCCAGCTCATCCCTGAATATGGTAGTGGGCATGGACTGCACTGTGCCAAGAGACAGGAGGCCTCAAAGTTTAAGGAGCATTGGCATCATCAAGAGAGCTTATTATTAAAGCTCTAATGGAGATCTTTTGAGTTTTTAATCTGTTAAGGCAGAAATGAGGCCCAAGAATGCATTTCTAGAAAATTCCCAGGTTATGGTGATGGTGTTGGTTTGAAAATCCCATGTGGAGAACCAATGATTTTGGAGGAAATCATGTGAATCTTGGAGCCAGTTTGGGTTTCACTTTCACTTTTAACTCAATTTTCTTTTTTGATGGTTCTCTTAAAGAAATGGAGAGTGACAACAGCCATCTTGCAAGTTGTTATGATGTGTCTTGGTACACCACCCAGCGCTCTGTGTGTTCTATTTGAGTGAAAAGTATGGCATTTCTTATGCAAAGGTCTCTTAAGAGTGGACTCAGAACCATTTTGGAAAACTTGGATTGAAACATCTATATTATTGACTCGTAGTAGATAATATCTCTTGCATGGATTGAGCTGGCCCAATTTGTACTCTGATGATAGTTCATGCTGCCTTCCAGTAAGTAAAAACAGTGGTACTGAAAGGCTTAGGGAAAGAGCAGTGCCATTCCAGGTACACCATGTAAAGGGATGATTTGAGAAATGCAAAGTGAAAATTGCATTCAATAGGTAAAAATATGTCTTATTTAATGGAACATTCCTAGACTTTTTTTTTTCATTTTTAAGAAACTCATGCAACCCAATGTATTTGGAAGAATGTGGATATAGATATTTACCTTTTCTTTAATAGCAATCTCTTTTTAAAATATATGTGTACACTATTGCTGACCTCAGACACACCAGAAGAGGGCAGCAGATCCCATTACAGATGGTTGTGAGCTACCATGGGGTTGCTGGGAATTGAACTCAGGACCTCTGGAAGAGCAGTCAGTGCTCTTAACCACTGAGCTATCTCTCCAGCCCATATTAATTGTACATAGTTTCATAAAGACAATTTCTTTCATGTATAGCATGTATTTTGAAATATTCATTCCCATACCCTTCTTTCTCCCTTTTAACCCCTTTCCATTTTCAGATGGTTTCCTAGTCTACTTCTTCACCAAGTCTCCCTATGGCTCCCATTGTGCATATTTGGTTTTATATATTCATATGCAATAATAGGATCCACAAAAAAGAGAAAATATGTGATATTTGTTTTTCTGAGCCTAGCTCATTTTGCTCAATAGGATGATTTCCAGTTGTATCCATTTTCTAGCAAAAAATGTTCTTTATGAATGGAATAAAATTTCATTATGAACATATACCTTATTTCCATTATCCATTCATCTCTTGATGTTACACATAGACTGATTCCATAGCTTTTCTGTTCTGAATAGATCAGTAATAAACAAGAGTAGGCAAATACCTCTATAATAGCTGGGTCATATAGTCATTTCATGTTTAGTTTTCTGATAAACCACAATCATGGCCGACTATTTTACCTTACTACCAGAAGTAATGGTTCTTTTATCCTGAACCTTCAATTAAAATTTATTGTTATTTTTCTTAATGACAGCTATTTTGACTGAGGTGAGATGTAATCAAAGTATAGTTTTAATTTACATTTCCCTCATGGCTAAGGAGTTTAACAGTTTTTCATATTTATTGGCTATTTGTGCTTAAATTTGTGTTCATTTCATTAGCCCATTTATTGATTGAATTGTTTGCTTTTTATTGGAAATTTAATTTTTTGAGTTCTTTATATATTATGGATATCAACCTTCTATGATATGTATAGTTAGCAAAGATTTCACTCTTTTTCTATAAGCTGTCTATTTTCTCTATTGTTTGCTTTTCTGGAAAAAAAAAGCTTTTAATTCCATGCAAACTCATTTGTTATCATAAGGCAAACTTGATGATTAAGACACAGAACAATCTAGCATGTGTGAAGCCCTGTGTTCAATATCCAACAAGATACATGTGCACACCCCCCAACATACATCCCAAAACAAACAAACAAACAAACAAACAAACACCCACAGAGAACAGATGTCTTCTAGTTACTGTGGAGAAAAGGGTTGTTACTGAGCAGGAGTCTTTATCCATTTGAGTTTGGGATGTTTGGAAATCAACCTCAAGATGATGGGCACCTGCCAAAAGGACCTCAAGCAGTGGGATGAGCTCAGATGTGAGACAAATGTGGTGTCTTTGTTGTCACTGAGGTTTCTATATTAGAGTCAGGTGTTTTTGTTTCTTTAACCTCTCAATAGTTGAAGTTTAGCCGAAAAAATATGTCACCTCCCAGATTATGTGTCTCCTGGCTCCACTGCTGCCTTCTGGATCAAATTTAAATGGCCTATTTCAAGAGCAGCCAGCATCCCTTCACTGTAGTGGTACAGTGTATAAATAGCTATCATGGGCAATTAGTGTCTCTGATTTTCTTCTTTCTAAATAATGTGGTTGAGGCTTGTTTAATATATTTTAGTTTTCTCTTCCCAAATCATGTCAAGTAGATTATATTTTCTTATGCTTTGCAAGGTTCATGCATATATCACTTCAACCGTGATTGAAAAGGGTAAAGCAATTTTAAGAAAAAAGATATGAACCAGCTAAAATTTTATGAATATAAGACTGTTTTGCTCAGAAATTCCTGAGGAAAAATTGTCTTGTGTTTTTAAGAAAAGACATTTTATGTTTTGATATAGTGAATGTTAGGTTGCCATATAACATTAAACAGGAATTTTTGGTTTTTCTATTTTTGTGTTTCTTGTCCACCCACACCAAAAATGCCACACACATTTGCTGCTTTAAGACGCTTGAAACAAACCATGATCCTGGACACCCAGAGCCCCAGTAGCAAAACTGTAAGCATCCCTGTAACTTGCTGGTTCCAGTGCTCTGTACTATCTGGTTTGGAGGCTAGAAACAAAAGGTTCTATCAGCATTTGGAAGGAGCAACGCCTCCCCCTATGCACCAGTATCCTTTCACAGCGGCTGCATCCAGTAGGTTCAAAGAAGTCATGAGTTTTGCAGGAGTAGGACACACAGGAGGACTTGGCGGGGGGGGGGGTGTAAAAATGATGTGAATATAGTACTCATGTATTAAAATTTTAAGGTTTTTTAAAGTTAACATTTGAAAAAATAGCATGTAAGATTTGGATGCAGAGTTCTAGGATGCCAGGTAGTTTTTTTAAAGGGACATTTTTGCCACTTATTGTTCCTTAAGATGTCTCATTTGTGGTCGCATTTCACTGTTCTTCCTTATATTCTATTGCATTTCAAAACTAACACAGGGCAGGTGGTTGTTACGAATTAGGTTGTGTGGCAGAAGGAATCAAATTTTATCCCCAAGTGATGATATCTAAAGAGTGTTTAGAGACCCTGGCTTCTCCTAGTACCCAAGACCAGAAAGCACCCTGTAGCACCTTCCTTAAAGACCTGTTTGCCCTCTTGGGGGTTCTGTTTCTACTCACTGCCATGGCCTCTAAATGATTTCATTTCATCTGGCTGCCCAGGATGATGCTCTCCTGAGTCCCAAAGAGTTGGCTCAATTGAATCCAAAACTGCCTTCCAGTGCCAAACTGGGTGAAGATGCTTGGAGCTTGCATGTTTCGAAGAGCAGCTGTGAGAAAGTGTGACTGTAATGTGTAGCGATTTCAAACTATGGGAGCAGAAGTTGTTGGGACCCCATTAAAGAATCTTCAATTTTCACCATTTCCATATATTTAGGCTTGATAACTTCTTATTTCTAATGCCTAGCTCTTCTCTTGGGGTTTTCCTTGGCTGCTAGAGTGAGGTATGTTTAAACATAGGGCATAGTGGAAGTACTATGCAGTTAACGAATGGAGGAGTAGTTCTCAGCTGATAACTAGCAGAAGTTGATGGGTGGTCCCCTCACCCCACCCCTGTCTTCATTCTTGCAAGAAAGGTAACTTTTAGGTGTTCTCCATGCATGAGACTCATTATGAATGTGCTCCGGCTGCCATAGCAGGAATCTGCCCTTTAACTCACCAAGAACTAGTTTTCTCTCCTTCCCCATATCACCCATTACCTTCTATACTGGTGCTTCCTGGTATATTTCATATGCTTGTCAAGGCTTTTGCTTCTGAGAGATCCAGGCCTCTTCAGAAATCAGAATCCCATGACTTATGTACACGAACCCTGAGATGTATTATAAATCTGAGAATAAGTTATCCATAAAGTAGGCAATAAAAACTTTTTAACAGAAATTATTTCCTGAGAAAAGGAGCTGTGTGTATGTGGACATGGATGGGTAGATTTTGGGAAGATAGAGGGAGATGTTGCTAACTGTCCTAAAATCTCAAATTACATCATGTTAATTTGAGACCTAATCTACATTATTTACTTTTTGTCGGGAAGCTTTTCTTCTGTGTGTTCAAATACAGCTTGTCCAGGACATAGTTTCCGTCATTAGTTTTGGGATCCCATAATTATTCTTCACAACCTCTTACATTAGCATCCAGACTCTCAGAGCCTGCCTGTGGGTCTGTGGGAAACTGAAGTCTCCCAATAGTCCCCAGGGCTGGGGTGGGTGAGGGAGACATGGTTGGCAACGAACTCTGGGAACAAGAAGGCCTTTCAGGCCTGTGCAGAAAACTAGATCACATTCTCTAGGGCAAAAGGAGCATTTGCAAAGGTAGTTTTGTGAGTTGAATTCTGAGCTAGAGTTGAAACCAGGCTAAGGCTGTAACAAGTATGAAGGAATCCTGGCAGAGGAGGAGAAGACTCTCCCTGAGCCAGCAACTGCATGAAGCTGTGACCAATCACAGGGCACTAGAGCAGAGCGGAACTATTTGAGACTGGCAAAGATGGCTTTACTGTCTGGTGATTTGCTGTGAGTGGTGGGAGCCAGTGTTCTGCCTGATGGAATGTAGTCTGTGGAAGAAGAACCTGGCTGGAGAGATTGCTCTATTATATATTGTTGACCAGGAAAAGCAAAGTAAGTCTTTTCAAGAAGAACTAAAAAGGACAAACGTTTTGTGACCACAAAGCCTTGAAAAGACACCATGTGCCCTTCTTACCTAGCTGGACTGTTATTGTTTGAGCTGTGTCATACAAAATTAATATGAAAATAAAGATGTATATGCACAGGCATTTACTAGGCATACAGATATTTTTCATAAACAAAGAAGTCACTAGTATACTTTGAAGAATAGGCTATGGTTGGCTACATCAAGGGACTTTTCAAGTCAACCACAGTTTCTTTGTAGATTAAATACTAAACTGTCATAAAATAAATAAGCACACAAATATTATGTCAGACAGAAAGACTAATGGGGCCAATGTCAGCACTGGACTGAAGAGAACAAATCCACAGGGCCAATCCAATATCTTCAAAGCTCCCACAGCAGTGAGGCCCCTGGACACATCCATTTCCTTCCACTGAGTCCTTGGCTTCAGTAGCAATGTATCTCATTGCCATAACAACCAGCTCTGGAGTGATTAATGTGGTTACTGAGCAGCCTACCAGTTCAGTTGTTAAAAGTTGACACAGGTTTCTGTGGTTGCATGACTTACTTGATAGTTTAGTTATCAAACCGAGGGTGGTGAAAAGGACTGAGATTGGCTCCTGTGACTTATTTCCCCAGATCTGAGGCTCAGGGGGAGAAGATAGCACCCAAGTTACTGGTGTGTGGTGAAACTCCAATGAAACTCCCAAAGCAGATTCTCTGCTTCTCTCTACCAGAATCTGGTCAATGTATAACACCTATTCAATTCACAGAAATCAACCAAAGCCACTTAAAAACATCCTGCTCTTTGCTAACAGACTTTAATTCCCTAAAGATGTATCTTATTTAAGTCAGCATAAGAAAAATAGCAGCAATAACTATAAAATTGATGGGAGATAAATACCAGCATTCTTTACAGCTTAATTTATTAGAACTTTAAAAGGATTGCTACAGCTTGCCTTAATTCTGTGAAACATGGCGCATTATTGCAATCCCCTTCAGTTATAAATTAATACAGGCCATCAGGGATGAGACTAATGGTGGATGAAGCCTTTCTCATGGGGGAATCAAAGCACCTGAGAAAACAGCTACAGTGTACACCCTTCCAACCACTCCTATAAATGATACAGCTTGTTATAAAACTAGTTCCCAAAGAGGCATATTAATTTCTAATAAACCAGCTAAGATTTTCCCCTCTGTTTCTTAGGTTTCTATTGCTGTGATAAAACACCATGGCCAAACTGTTATTTTCTCTTGCAACTCATGAAGGGAAGTCAGGGCAAGAACTCAAAGCAGGAACACAGAGGCAGGAACTGAAGCAGATATGACAGAAGAACACAGACTGCTTATTGACTTGACCCTTATCACTTGCTCAAGTTGACAGAATCAATGACCAGGGGACTCTATAATTGTAATTGCCACAATGTTCCAGCCCAGGAAAGTTTGGAATAGATACTGTTCTTTGAATTTGAAATGCCCCCCCACAGGCTCATGAGTTTGAACATTTGTCCCCAACAAGTAGTGCTGTTTTGGGAATTGTGGAACTTTGGGATATGGACACTGTCTGGTAGAGGGAGGTCACTGGAGGTCAGGCCTTTAGGGCTATATAGCCCAGCCTTGCTTCCAGTCCCATATTATCTGCTTCCTGCTGGCCATTATATGAACAAGCTACCACTGCCTGCTATTTCTGCACAGATGGAACCCTTCCTGCTGTCAAGTATTCTTCATTATCATAACCTGTATCTTCTGAAACTCTGGGTCCAAATACACCTTTCCTCCTGTAAGTTGTTTGCATCAGGTTGATCACAGTGACAAAGAAAATAACTCTAATAGGGCAAAAGGGTTTAGATGTTAAAGAGCTGTGATAGGCTCATGTTTTGAATTTACATTCATTTATTCATTTTGTATGTGTGTACATGAACATTCATGTATCATGGCAATTGGTGTCAGTCAGAGAACAACCTGCAGGAGAAGGTTCCTTTCATTGTGTAGACCTTAGGGACTGAACTCAGGTCCTCAGACTTGTCAACAAAGCATCTTTATCAGCTAAACTGTTCACCTAGCCTAGCAGACTTCATTTAAAGCTGACTTGCATGAATACTCCATATAAATACCTGGCTCCCTTTCATAGAAAGTGCAGATTCACAGCTGACATTATGTGATAATGAAGAAAAAAAGCCAACACACCTACAGACTGGTTGGCCATTATCAACATATCCAAACTTTCCTCTTGAGAAATATACAAAAGGGTCAGGTTTCCAGTGTAACCAAGGCAAATCAAGAGAGCTTTAGGAAAACTGGGAGTGGCTGAAACAGTGTATCAGAAAGGTGTTGTCTCCACAGGAATGACACATAAGTTGCTGAGAGAAACTTGAAGGGATTAGTAACAAACTAGCAGAGTTATGAATAAAAGAAAAAATCCATGCCTTCTAGAATCCTGGTTAAAATTGTGTAGTCAGTGAAATACTAAGTCCAATTCTTAAGACACTGAGGATAATGTGGACTCAAACAAAATGAGTATGCCTGAAGACACAGATGGAGGCTGTTTCCCTACAGAGACATTTATGCCATCTTTAGGCAAGCCATACCTGGCTGAAGTTGATTTCTTCCAAACTCATCCCTCCCACTTCCATTCCCTCTTCTCTTACTCCCAATAGGGGCTTCAGTGTCCTTAGGACTTTTGTTCAAGTGATGTACATGTCCAGTTTTACCTTTCCTCACCCAGGAAACATGAATGCATGCTAAAAATTAAATTACAATAAACACAGAAAGATGTGTGTGCATCAAACATTAGGGATTCTGAATTATGCCAGTACTCCCAGACACCACCATGACTTGGTACACACAACACAGATGAGGAACAGCAGTAAATGATTAGAAATGGAAGTCCCCTTGGGGAGTACTACTGTGACATCTAGATAGCTATGAGCATCATATCAAACAAAGCAATCATCTGGAACACTCAGTCTCTGTACCAGCATAAGGTAGCAGGCACTGATTTTCCTAACTCTATTTTAGTAAGGAAATCATGAGCCTGGGAATCAGTTCATGATAAATCACAGTAATGGCCTAATGGACCCAAGCT
Source organism: Uromys caudimaculatus (assembly GCA_028551405.1). Taxonomy (NCBI): domain Eukaryota; kingdom Metazoa; phylum Chordata; class Mammalia; order Rodentia; family Muridae; genus Uromys; species Uromys caudimaculatus. Next base: position 3,048,304 of record CM052722.1, read on the forward strand.
TGGTTCTGCCCAGACATGAGGCTGGTACAGAACAGAAATAAAGCATAAAATTGATTTACTACAAATGAATTTTTCTCTAAAAAAGCCAGTGTCTCTCTAAAGAAATATATATATATATATATGCATAGTCATTACTGTGTGTCATATAATGTGATTTGGATATAAGGAAGCTGGCAAGTTACCCATCTGTGGCCTGAAAAAAAATAATACCTATTATGTTGGGGACCAAAATAATAAGGGGTATTGTTATCTCCAAGTGAGAGAACAGGTTAAAGAGAAAAGCCTGTTCCTTTATTTAATTTTTAAAAAGTGTGTGTGTGTGTGTGTGTGTGTGTGTGTGTGTGTGTGTGTGTGTGTGTGTGTATCATGGAATGTGTATGAAAGTCAGAGGACAGCTTGCAGGAGTCAGTTCTTTCCACCCATTATGTGTGTTCTGGAGAGTGAATTCAGGTCATCAAGCTTGAGAGCAAGTGCCTTTAGCAGCTGAACCACCATCTTGCTGGCCCTGAAGGCTGTTAAGTTCTTTCTTTGCATTTGATCACTCATGAAGCTACTTGTGATAGGAAGACTAGTTGAAACAGGAAACAACCTTATCAGATACATTACTTCCTTATATGACTTGAAAAGATAAAGAGAATTTAATAAAATTGTGCCTTGCACTTAGAACAATAACTACTACATGTCATCATTTTCTTCTGTATCCCCCCCCATCTTTTCCTGTTCATGTGCATATGAAAGACCTTGATAAATGTTGAACTGTGTTATCACTATGCTTCCTAGGATTTGTTTGTTTGTTTGTCAACTTGATGTAAGCCAGGGTTATCTGGGAGGAGGAAACTTCAACTGAGGAAATGCCTACCTCTGATTGGCCTGTAGGCAATTCTGTGGGAGCATTTTCTTGATTAATGATTGATGTAGGAAGACCAAGCCAGGGGTGGGTGGTACAACCTGTGGGCAGGTGCCTGGGGAATAGGAGTGTATAAGAAAGGAAACTGATCAAACGGTGAAGAACAGTCCAGGAAGCAGCACTCTTCCATGGCTTCTGTATCAGTTCCAGCCTCTAGGTCTGGCCCCAACTTCCTTCAGTGTTGGATTGTTAACTGAATGTATAAGATGAAATAAAACCTTTCCTTACAAAGTTGTTTTGGTTTTGGTCTTTATCACAGCAACAGAAACTCTAATTAAGGCACCTACATGCTCAGTCCTCTGCTTCCTTATTTCAAAGAAGAACCAAGGTTAGTAGAGGCAGGAAGGGTATGGTGATTGATTAACTCAATCAAAACCATTTTAATTAGTCAATTTTTGTCACTGTCACTAAATAGTTGCTGCAGGTTCAATGCTCAAATTTCATAGAAATAGGTTCAGATTTCCTACCCTGGGTCTTGGGCACCATATGTTAGAATATTTTTTAAAGAAAACTGTAGAGAGACAGACTATAGATAAAAAGAGAGGCTTTGTCTGACCTTGGGAATGACCATGTTTATTCATGGTGAGGGAGCATTTTGTCACCCATGTGTGGATGACTGAAATGCCTATAGGGGAAGAAAATATGTGACCCCTTATAGGGATGGAAATGACTTCTGTAGCCTGCAAAGGAAACTGGGAAATGTAGTCTTTCAGTCAGAATCTATCATAGTTAACTCTGAGAGGATATGAAAATACAAGGCCGGAGTGTTTAGAGCTGCTTTATGCTGAGGAGGGTATTTGTAGGAGGGGGTAGTTCTGGGCCCATTGAAGAGGGTGCTCTCTGGTCATGTAGTTGTGGGAGAATCTTAACTTGATTGCCATCCTGTATTCCTGAAAAAAAACATGGAAAATAATTATTAGAGTGCTGTAGGCAGAGGATTTGCTTATGGAGTGGAACTGAGAGATTTTCTGTGAAGGTTGTGGATGGGGGAGAGCAGAGGCAGGAGAGACAGAGTGGGCTTGTGAGACAAAGTGGTCATAGACTTGATTTATGGTGACAGTGGCTGGTCCCATTGCCAGGACTGTTGCACCAAAATGAGTCAGCAGAAGGAGCAGGGAACTGCAGGGCATCAAAGAAAGGAAACAGGAGAAAATAGAGGACTAATGTAAAGAATCATATCTGGCCTGGGGTGAGAGATGAAGGTTCCTTTTAACTACAGTTTCTCCGCAGCATCTCAAAGGTCTTTTTGCAGATGTATCAGGAATAGATGGAATTGACATAAGGTGAGAGGTATTGGGAGAGCTTTTGTTTGGGTAGATGATAAAGTTCAGGAAGTGAAACATTTAAAAGACAGAGTAACAACAGAGGTATGAGGAAATAAGGAGGAAAGAGTCATCAAGGGGAGGAACTGGACTGGGAAGAACCAGAAGGAATTTTTGTCTGGCCCCTGTCTTTAGGTCCTGTTATGGGAAATTTTTTAAAAAGAAGGAATATATCGCACGTTCCCATGCTATTCCCTTGTTCTCTTATCCCCAGAGGGCTGGCCAGCCATGCACTGGCAGGCAATGGCCAACCTGCTTTTATCATGGAGCTCTGACTCAGTGCTCCACGATTTCTCCACCCAGCTTGCTAGGCTCCCACTGGTGGGTCACTACCACGCCAGCCCCATGACCTCTGTGGTGCACCTTAGGCAAACCCACACTTTGCCGCTGTACCTTTCTCTCTGGAATCCAGATGAGTGGCTGTATGAAGGAAAACACAACACAAACTTAGCTCAAAAACAATAGTAACTCAATCTCTGGATGCAACAACTAAAACCTAATCTTGTAAGCCTTATCAAAATCTGATTCCTCTGGTGGTGAATCCTTGTGGATCTGCCAGGATACCAGGAGACTCTAGTAGCTACATCTTACCTCTCTGCTGTCCCCATTCCAAAAGGACCTCTCTCTTTCCTCCTTCTCCTCTCTTCCCTTCTCTAACTTGGAAGTCCTCCTATGCACCCAGTGATTGGCTCCATTATTCATTAGGGGATTGGTTCATAAGAAGTCACAGGTATAACTCACTCCTTGTCTGAAGCCCCTCCCAGGAGGGCAGAATTAGCAGAATACAAACAGCCCCAGTGTTATCCACAACAAGGTCCCATTTCAAAACAGTTAGGGTTTATTGGCATGGAAATAACACTGTTTGTGGAAGAGGGTTCAAATCCCATCCTTAGCAGTAAATCTAGTCCTTTTTGATCTTGGAGCACTGCAGCAGCCAAGGGGTCCAACTGGTCCTGGAGGATGATCTGAGCTGTTGAGACAGAGAGGCTAATTGATGTGGTGGAGACTTCAGTCTAGATGTTTTGGTCCTGAGTCTCTCATACAATGTGCAGAATGGTGAAGAAGAGAGATTAGTTGAATGGCCTGTGTCCCATTAGTCCTCTTTTAGAGGTCATTTGAACTGCTTTTAGGGGTTTAGGGGCCTTGATCTCTCAGTAACTGCTCAAGGCTGACAGAAGGACAATGAGGGAGCAACAGTTAGAGTGCCTCAGAGGGTCCATCCAAAGGGCCAAGGTAATGCTGAACAGTTGGCAAGGATCCAGAACATAAGCAAGGAGGCAGTAACTGCACACTTTGTGGGGAACATTAAGAGACAATCTTGCAGGAGGAAAACTTTTATATTAAGGTTAACATGAGTCACAACTGACTGGACTATGACCAGAGATCTATAGAAGGATGAGGTAACTGTAACTCGATGTTTGTTTATATCAGACATCAGACTCCTGCATAAGGAACATGCAGATGGAAGCTTAGAGAAGAAGTCAGTTAAAGTCAGCATCCAAGGAATGTTTCTGAACAGAATGTTTCCAAGTGGTACTCCTTGCTTTCACATATGATAAACTTTGTATATTTGATCCAAACATTAACAATACCAGTTATTATTTAATGAACAAAAAGTCTCTCAAGTAAAACACAATTTTTGATTAGAAACAACTTGATAAGGTAAAATTTTAAAAATTGGGCCCATTAACTTGTATGACCATATCTAGAATGTGAATACATAACTTAATACATATTTTTGTTAACATCAAATTGTTATACATATATTCCAATAAATATATCCCAATAAAGATCAGACTACATGAAGAGACAATTTAATTTTAAGGTGTAGTCTTCCGAAAGAAATGATTTTCAGCTTCTAGTTTAAAAAGCATAGTCCCGGAAACAATGACTACCTTGTCAAGAATAAATGATTCACATTACAAAGTTTTCTAAATTTAATCATATTAACAGAATGTTTTAAAATTTTGCTACCTTCAACCATACCTTAAACCAACAGATGAAAGAACTCAGTCATGTCACATATGTAATAAATAATTTGCATGTAATATGGACTAAATTGACGAAGAAGGCAAAAGCCAAGTCTATTCCTTTTACTGACAACACAAATCTCTAGGTCACCACATCTTGACAACAGTAAGCATGTTTCTTAGCACCATTCTATTTAAAAATAGATTAGCTCTTTAGAGAAATAAATTATAAAGTGAAATGACCAAATTAAATGAGCTTTGGTCTTTTGGAATTTCTTAGGAAACATCAGTGCCCAAGCCCTTCTGCTCCTTGTAGGCTTCAAGGTGAGAGGACAGGCTCTGGCCCTGGAGCTCTCAATCTGGGTAGAGATTGCATTATATTCTCAAAGCACCATGGGTGAGCCTAGGTTGGAGAGAATCCCTTAATCTAAGTCATTTCCTCCTGAAGAATCTCAATGCTTAAGATATCACTTAATATAATCATTTGTTGATTCTACAGATATAAAACCAACTGTCAATGACACCGCTTGGACATTCTGGACAGTTTTCCAATGCTGTGAGTTTGATGGCTGAGTATCTGGCATTCTTCTTTAATGAGGGGACATGGGTAGTTAGGGTATAGATGCTGTAATTAGCTTTTACTAAGAGAAAGAATCAAGTGCCAAGGTAAAAGTTATAGTCAATTGAACTAGCCTACAGGTCCCATACCAATCTGATGGTAGGCTTAGGTACAAAGTTGTCCTGGTCACAGCATCTTCATATGCCAGTTCAGGAGACACTGAGGGCAGAATAATTGCTATTTGCTTCTCTGTTGTTTGAGATGTTTAGGCTGTAGGTACAGAATCTGAGATCATCTATTGGGCAAGAGAATCTATCCCCTTGTCATATGAGACATGAGGAGTAATTCATCTTTAGATAAAGAGGAAGGTTGTTTGGTTTGGTTTGGTTTCGCTGTGTTTTGCTTTGTTTTGTTTTATGATTTGCCCTACATGACTGAAGCTTGTCAGGCCTACATAGTCAGAGCTGGTCACAACTATGCAGCTGGAGCTTGGAGGCATATGTAGGCAGAGGCAGAAGCAGCAGGCTTCTGATATATGTTATTTGCCATGCATTCTTGTATGCAACTGACTTTGGTTAGATGATTCCTCATCCAAGGGAGTTAGAGTTCAAGGGTATTTCCCACTTTCTCTAGTGTATGTCATTTTAGTTACTCCTTAGTTGTTTTCAAGTACAAAGTGTCTTTTCATGTGCTGTTCTGTTTTGCTCTGCTTCTCCCTGTCACTGAGTCAGGTGGCCAGCCTAACCCAGGACAGAACAATTGGAAAAAACTTTTAAACAAAGGTGTTTGGTTCTGGAGCAGATGAGCCAAAAATTCAACTCCAGAGCTGCCTTCTCAGTTGGGTAGAACAGCATGAAACAATTTTTTCAGTATTACCCATATCCAAAGATATCTCTGTAAGACTGAACCTAGTAATCTACATATCCATAACCACCAGTTTGTGTGTGCCTGTAGATGGGAGCAGACAACCTGGACAGCTTTTATCTCTTAGCTGTTAAAGATATAAACAGGATTTTTCCAGGCATGGAGAAGCAGAAACATAAGTAGTTCAATAGCATAAGACAAAAGAGTTTTTTGCTATCTCAGGAATAATACAAGTTTGGAGGCCCAGCAGAAATGGCAGCAGACATTCCAACTTTGATTGTAAGTCAGGGCCTATGAGAAAGATCTGTGAGGTATATGGGGCAGGGGCCTTGGACCATGCTAGCATTATGTCTTATGGAGTTACCTAAATTATTTTAGGTATTAAAATTGAGAGATGTGAATTTGGGCCAGCAGTAACCGTTTGTCCAATGTATATTGAGGCCAAATTTGGACCAAGAGCAGAACAAGTGAACTTAGTATGAAGTCTCTCAAATGAAGCCTTTAGATTAGCCTGCAACCAGACTGAGGGTGTATCTTTGGAATGGAGAATTTGGAACTCATGGTGGGGTCCAAGATCAAGGTAAAAACAGGGATCAATATCTAGCCATTTAAAGCACCCCTCACCCCTCAATCTCAAAATGACCAAATGCACCTGCCAAGTAAGGTGGCATTCCCAACCTTTACAATTCCGGAGTTAAGAAAGCACAGGGCCTGTGGAAGGTCCTCAGAGCATTCAGCTGATCAAGTGGTAGGCCAGTGGAGAATTCCTGGAATTAGAATTCTCAGCCAGACTTTCTTAGTCAGTGGAAAGTCTCCAGTGCCTTTGACCAACTGGGACTTAAGAGAGATAAAAAAAAAAAAAAAAAAAAAAAAAAAAAATTCCAGCGAGCTCCCAGACTTATTAACTAGGGTACCTCTGAGTTGGATCCAATAGATTACCTTCTCCTGGAAGCTTAGTATGTTGCTGGAATGTTTTCATTGAATGCAGCTTGGTTTCTCATATATAATAAAGTCAGATTGTGTCGGGTGAGACAGTAAGTTGAGGAAAAAGGGCAGAGACAGATTGAAAAGAAAAGGCTACCTGAGAGACGTGGGTGGACCTGCTTGGCCCTCTCACCCTAGGGCTAAGGATCTTATAAGAGCCAGGTATGTTTATCCTTGGGTAGGCTTGAGTCACTAATGGGCTCAAATTTCCCAGCCCCAGTCTTCAGCACCATACACTAGACGAAGTAAAAACAGATGTAGAAACTCAGAAGGAGGAAAGAAGAAAGGCCTGGTCTGACCTTGGACATGAACATGTTTATTCATGGTAAGGAAGCATTTTGTTACCCATGTATGCAGATAGCCAAAATACCTACAGGGAAGATGGGATGTAGCTAGCCCCTTATAGGGGTGGAAGAGACCTCCAGGAAGCTGGGAATTGTAGTATTTCAACAGGCAACTATCATACCCCTCTACTACCCCTAAACTCCCACCCGGACAGTGATATTACCAGGAGTTGCGAGCATTGGGGAGGTGGTGGTAAGGGCTTCTCTGTCCCCCCATGGGAAGGTATAGTGAGAATGTATCACCTACTTGACATATGAATTCAATAGCCAGTACATTTGCAGTCTTGTTCTCAGGCTGTAAGGAGTACTTAAAAGCCATCTGGTTTACAGTATTTTGTTACAGATAAAGTCAATATGTATAAGCCAAGCAGTGGTTCAGCTATACCTCATCTGACAGAAACTTAACTCAGTATGGTTCATACACCTAAATGTAAAGCTTCAGTCAATAAGACTTTCAAAAGAAAATAAAGGAGATCTTTGTGATCTTGAATTAGGCAATGAGTTCTTGGCTCTTCTACCAAAAGCATTATCTATAAAGAATTAAAAAAAAAAAGATAAACTGGGCCTCATCAAAATTTAAAACTTTAGCTCTGCCAAAAATACTTTTAAAAGAATAAAAAGACAAGCTGCAGGCTTGGCAAATGTCTTTACAAATCACAGAACTGACAAAAGAGTTTCAGACAGACTGAAGATGTTCCATCCTGAACCATAGAAGAGCAAATAACCCAATTAAAACCAGACAAAGACTTGAATGCAAATTTCACCAAAGAAGATCTTTGGAAGGAAAATAAGCACATGAAAAGTAGTCACTACACATCTAGAAGAACAGTAAATATTGCTATTAGCGATGCAAATGATGCTGCTACTTGGGAAAACAGCTTTAAAATATCTTAGAAATTTAGGTATATGCTCATCATTTAACCCAGCAACCATACTTTTAGCTACATACCCAAACAGACAGAAAACTTGGTTCACACAGATAATTGCAAATAGATTTTGACACTAGTTTTACTGTTAATTCTAGTATGTGGAGACTGTACCCATGTCCTTCAATGGATGAATGGATGAACAAAACTGGTCTTTCCACAGAGGGGACTATTAAGTAAAAAACTATTAAGATAAATATTGGTAAATGCAACATGATAAAATTGTAAATGTGTTGTGCTGAGTGAAAAGTTACATTTGAAATGCTATGTGATATATTCTTTTATACCTAAATAAGTTCTTGTGGGGTGGGGGGGTGGGTGTGGGGGGTGGGTGTGTGTGCATGTGTGTGCACTGGGTTTTAGTCCCACAGCTGTGTGTAGCTCGTCACTGAAGGTAAGCACTTATATCACTGAAGTACATCCCATCCTTGTTTCTGGGACATTTTGGACAAGGGTTGCCAGGGGTTTAGGGTTGAGAGTGAGTTTGTTTACTAAGGGAATTTGAGGGAAAACCTTGAAAAGTAATAGAACTGTATTACAAAAGAAGAATTTTGCTGTAAGTCTACCAATAAACTTAAAAATTCCTCTGAATTTCTATTTCCACATCAGACATCTCCCGTTGGACTGATGGGCTGATATCTGCCTTTGGCTGTTTAATGAGGATCATAAACCTAACTCAGTACAAAGCAAACTCTGGTGCTTTGCCCCCCAAACCTGCTTCATCTCCAGCCTTTTGTGAATCAGTGTATGATAGTTGTAGTTGCTCAATCCATCATGCCCAGAGCCATCTTTGAGCCCCCTTGTTTTCTGCCATCTCACAAGGAAGCCAGTCATATTTTGTTTGTTTGTTTTTCAAGGCAGGGTTTCTCTGTATAGCCCTGGCTGTCCTGGAACTCACTCCGTAGACTAGGCTGGCCTTGAACTCATAGAAATCTACTTGCCTCTGCATTTGCTGGAATTAAAGGCATGTGCCATCACACTTAGCAGAAGCCAGGCATCTTTATGCTTCTGAAACATAACCAAAATGTTAGTCCGACTAGTTCTATTGACTTGGTTCAAGCTAAACATGGAGGTTTGCCCCCAGTGCCTATTTCAGAAAGGACTTGACAGACTATGGGAAGTGCTGTCTGGAGTCTGTTTCAGCTTCTGGAAGTCAATCACTGGCTGCCTCCAGCTCCTTGTCCAGTCTTTCAGTCTTTCTTGCCCTTTAACAGAGAAGGCTGGAAGAACACTTGCCTCAGGGCCTTTATATCTGCATTTTTTCCTGCTCAGCTTTTCTTCCCCTAGGTATTCTCTGTTATAGTAGTCTTCTAGGGCTGTTTTAATAGAGGCCACAAGATTTCATCCTACTGGGTTCCTTCATCCAGCCTTGATATGAGGATCTGTGCCTACTCTAGTAACTCATTAAGCTATGTTCAGTTGATATCCTTGGGATACCTGCTCTGTTTGTTGTTATTGTTGTTGTTTGGTTGGTGGTTTTTGTTTTTGTTTATGTTTTGGAAAGGAAATAGAAGAGGAGTGGATCTGGGAGAGAGGGGAGGTGGGAGGAGGGACTGGGAGGAGAGGAATGGAGGAAGGGAAAGAGGGGGAAACTGCTGTTGAGATGTGTGTGACAGAAAATTTAAAATAAGGAATTGTGGCTTAAAAGAAAAGGAGCTAATTTTCCAATAGTTCTGGAAGCCCTGTGTCTGAAACTGAGGTCCACACTCCTCTATAGGCAAGGCTGCCTCTGCCAGCCTTTGGTGTTTCTGGCTATCCTTGGTTTGCAGCCTTATCACTCCACGTCTGCCTTTCTTGTCACATGATCTTCTCTGTGTCTGATTTTCCCTCTTCTGTGTCCTATAAGGGCACCTGCCATTGGATTTAGGGCCTACACAGATGTTCTAGAATGCCCTATCTATTTTATTCTAAGATCTTTAACTTAATTGTACCCCCCTCAATGGCTCCCTTTCAAAGTAAAGTCACATTCATGTTTTCTGGGGATTAAGACATGAGCCTGTCTTTTTTGGTCACATACCCAACCCACTCTAGCCTCTTAGCTCACTTCATTTCTGCTTTCCAGTTTTCTTCAGCAGGTATTCTCTGGGCATAGGGCCTACCCCACCACCATGCTGAAAATCAAAACTGCTCTGACACATCCTCTTTATTTGCTTAATTCTCCACAGAATGCTTACCACCATCTGACATGGTGTATACTATACTGACTTGTTACTTACTATGCATGGAAGTCCACCTCTGCCATTAGGATCACCAGGTTCTTTGTCTGTTGGTCTTGTACAATGTTGGGTACAGAAACATTGTCCAATGAGTAGTTGTCATTTTTACAGTTGCTTACATGTGCCTGAAGAGGATAAGTCACTTTACCAAGTATGACATTCAGAGCTAGGTGTCTCCCACTCAAGCTACTGTTCTAACATGATAACATGGCCTACTTCCTGGTAGACAATCCATTTAGTGGGCTAGGATCTCTAGGGATATCCATCAGCTTTTGGTTGAAAAAAACATGTCTGCGCTCCTCTAAAGGTCTTTTCCCATTCTTAGTTTTGCACAGTCCTAGTCTCCAGTGAAGAGCTTTCCCTTGTAACGTGTTTAAGCCTCATGTTGTAACAGATGCCCATTGCCTTCTTTGTCCTAAGTGGCAGAAGAAAAGAGAACAACTCTCCCCAAAGTCCTTGCATTTGGAGATTATTAGCACTGTAGGCACAGACAAAACACTCTAGACAAGCTCCTCAAGCATTTTTCAGAAGTCTCATTTTATTCTTTTCCTCCCTCCCTCTCCTGTCTTCCTTTCCCTGCAATAGGTTTCTGACAAAATGCAGGATGAGATTTTTGGCTTGTAGCATGCACTGCCCTTAGGTGATGTTCTATAAATAATGAATGGAACAGAACAACATTTTTTAAAATGCATGTTTGGCACATATTCAATTAGTAGTGCTGGCACTTGCAAATCTAGCAAATAAGTGCTTTTCCCTGGCAAGCAAAGTCTCAGCTCTAGCTCTTAAGGCCTGCTTTCTGGGCATCTCATTTACAAACAGAAGCAAATACTCCGGAGTTAAGGGAGAGGCAGATACAAGTCCCATCCATTCCCTGGCAATGAGACTGAGGTGAGCAGGGATTGTGCCCTCTGGGATAGAAAGACAGCCTGGGTCTTTCCACATTGGTCACACTGATTTACAGAGCTCTAGAGGCCAGAAGCATTTGCTCATTCCATGGTGTTCTAAAAAGCAAAGCCAAATTTAAAAAAAAACAAAAAAAACAAAAAAAAAACCAAGCTATTGTTTGGACGGATATTACTGTGTGCTCTAAGGGCCAGATTCTCAGCCCGTGAAGCTTCGTGGTGATATGTATAGAGACTCCTCTCATACTAGGCTATGGGAATTTCTCTAAGAAGAGAAACTTAAGCCAAATTCTCAACCAATATAACTATGAGAATTCCCATAGAATTACGTAAGTTGGGAATCTGTGTACATGCGTGTATACAACTTGCAGGATTTTATGAGGTCAATCCCACTATTGAGATGACCATAAAAGTCTCTCAGTCACATTGTTATTCTTTCTGAGGGGTCATGTTCATAGGCTAGAATTCCTCTTTGGACTAAACGGGAAACTGTGTGTATGTCTATATGTATGAATGTGTATGTGACTACACATTACCTCATGGTCTGCATGAAAATAAGCTCCATGGCTGTGATTTGGGTTTATTTCATTCTTTCCAGGATTTTCTTCTTTCTTTCATCTTTTAGTTTGATTGAAATAGGGTAATCCCATTTATGGATGGTTCTCATCAACTCTGAACAGACGAGCTCTTTAAATTGTTGTGAAAGTGCTTGAGAATTCCATTCAGGAACTTCCTGAACAATTTGGAATTGGCTGTAGCACCTCCCCATCCCCTGCCTGCCAATGCAGGTGCTTTTATCTTTCTTAAGGATTGTTTGGTGGAAAGCTTTGGTCATTGGAGTTTATTTTCAATATAACTTTTAAACCTGCAAAGAATAAATCCCACATGTGCAAGAGTAGCAGCAGCAAACAAATTTGTGGAAACTTTCACCTTCCCCCTCCAGCCACTGGTAGAGTGCCAACCACATTCATCACTGGCAGAACACACCAGTCTCAGTGAAGGGCGTTTCTTGGTGGTCTTCCTTCTGTTGGATCTATAGAGGCAGCTACCAGCACCTCTAACTTGAAAGTGCTTCTACTTAAAAGGTGAAAGCAGATTCTATACTCTATACTCAGGGCTGAGCAGAGACACAGCTATTCTTGATGACATTGTTTTGTAACAGGTTTGTCCAACAGTTCAAAGCAAGCCAATTAAAAGGGCCAAATGTATTGGTGGAAAGCAGAAAGAGGTGATTTATTCAAATGTGGCCACATTGGGAAGAGGCACAAAGAGATCCAACAACTCTGCCAAGTCTGGCTTTGAGGTCCTGAAGTAAGACCCAAGTTTAAATAGAGGACCAAGGGCATGCACATCGAAGCAAGGATTAAGGCATCTGTCATTAAACTCTTCTTGTCTGGGTTTCCATCTCATTTTTTTAGGTGGTCTGACAAGTTAGAAATGTGTGAAACCTTTCTGAGAGACAAGATCCCCCTCTGGTTGCTGCCTTTTCCTTCTTCCAGAGTGAGATTTCTGGGGTATGCTACCTAGTCTTATGTCAACTTGACACACAAACTAGAGTTATCTGAGGGAGAGATTCTTAATTGAGAAAAATGCTTCTATATGATCCAACTATGAGACATTTTCTTAATTACTTACTAATAGGGGAGGCCCAGCCCATTATGAATGAGGTCATCCCCAGGCTGATGATTCTTGGTTCTATAAGAAAGCAAGCAGGCTGAGCAAGTCAGGTAGGGGAGGCCAGTAAGCAGAATCCCTCCATGGCCTCTGCATCAGCCCCTGCCTCTAGGTTCCTGCTTTGTTTGAATTCCTGTCCTAACTTCCTTTGATGATGAACAGTGATATGGAAATGTAAGCCCTTTCCTTCCTAACTTGATTTATTTTTGGTCATGGTGTTTCATTGCAGCAATAGAACCCCTAAGACATGAGGAAATTCCCATTCCTTTGGGTTCCACCATTTCAGTAGTCTGATAGATTGAAAGACTCAAGTGTATTCCGAATCTTGTCTGTGAATTCGGAATACCCAAGGTTCAATTCACAGACCATATGAAGCCTAAGAAGAAGGAAGACCAAAATGGGGGTTTTCAGTGTTTCTTAGAAGGGTGAACAAAATACTCACGGGGGAAATATGGAGACAAAGTATGGAGCAGAGACTGAAGGAAAGGCTATCCAGAGACTGCCCAACCTGGGGATACATCCCATATATAGCCAACAAACCGGGACGTTCTTGTGGATGCTGGGAAGTGCTTGCTGATGGAAGCATGATAAGCTGTCTCCAGAGAGGCTCAGGCAGAGCCTGACAAATACAGAGGTGAATGTTCACAGCCAATCATTGTACTGAGCGTGGGATCCTGGATGTAGGAGTTGGAGAAGGGACTGAAGGAACTGAGAGGGTTTGCAGCCCCATGGAGGGAGCAACAGTGTCAATTGGCCAGACCCCCAGGTGCTCCCAGAGACTGGACCACCAACCAAAGAATAACATGGAGGGACCCATGGTGCTGGCCACATATGAGGCAGAGGAGGGCCTTGTTGGCCATCAGTGGGAGGAAAGGCCCTTGGGCCTGAGAGTGTTCAATGCCCCAGTGTAGGGGAATGCTAGGGAGGGAAGACAGGATTGGGTGGATGGGTGGGAGAGTACCCTCATAGAGGCAGGAGGAGGGGGGATGGAATAGAGGGTTTCCAAAGGGGAAAACATTTGAAATTTATATAAACTAAATATCCAAAAATTTAAAATAAATAAATAAATAAAAGAAAGACTCAAGTGTCTCTTTTCTACCATGTGATCACAGATCTTCCCTGCTTTCTTTCTCCTAGTGCAGGGACTGTTTTTCTTTTCTAGCCATGCACACAGTACCTTTCCTTCCTCTTTGTTTCAAGGTTCTCTCATATTTCAAAGACAATCAGTTCAGCAAAATCTACATCCTTCAAGTCCTGGGCCTGGCTCTCATTGTGGGGAGTTCACAGACTGGGAGAGAAGAGTGATGGCAAAGCCATGGCTACTGTGTGGCATCTTGGCCATCATATGACAACACAGACACAAGGTACTCTATCTTGGCACCAGTTAGGGTCCTACAAGAGAGAAAATAATCAGGGACCTTAGGAGAAGAATCAAGACGTGGATACTTAGTAGGGGAGTCCAACACAGGCTTAGGAAACACCTTGAATAAAAGCTAGGCATGACTCTGTATACATGTAATCCTAGTATATAGGCAGAGGCAGGAGGATCTCAAATGCTTGAGATCCAAAGTGAGACCCTACCTCAAAACAAAACAGAACAAAAGAAACAAACAAAAAAAGGTATGCACATGGCTTTGGAAACCCCTTGGCTGTCATGCTAAGAGGTAAATGCCTGAGCATGCCCACAGAACTCAGAACTTGGCTGGTGTCTCTCACCTCAAGAGTCTGCTCTCAATTGTTTCCCTTGTGTGTGACCTTTACCACAGATGTTCTTAATATTAAGGGCCTACCTTTCTCACATTCCTGTATGTTTACATTGGCTACCTGAATCACACCTTTCCAGCTCTTTTTTTCTTAAATTCTTCACAATTTCAGTTAAGCCTTTCCACTCTTTCTGAATCTGTTCTCCCCACAGGTGACAGTCAATATCCCTCATGGTATTTCCATTGCCTCTTGTATACAGCTATACAATAGTGTCAATTTGGGCTCATTTCTTTAGACTGAGATAGGAGTCTGTTAGCTCTGTTTCTAAAGTATCTAAGAAGATGATTAATGGTGGAGAGGAAGAACTTTTCCTGTATCCTCTTAGGTTTAATAGGAAGGAGACTGAAAATTAAAAGGTCAAAACAAAATGAAAGATTAACAAGTGAAGAAAATAGGTTTAGTCACATACATTTATCTTGGCAATTCCAAAATAAATATCACTCAAGAGATACTAGAATTTGGAGGTATACCATCTTACTAAGGGATGCAAAAGGCACTTCTGGGAGAGCAAATGACTTTAGGAAAAATAAATGGTCTAACTAGGTGGGAGATGTGATACTTTTATGATAACTTCCAAGCTATTTCCTTTTTGTAAGATTTATTGATATGTATATATGTATGTGCACATGCACTCTCGCACACACAAGCACATGTGAACACATACACAGTCACTTAAGCACAGTGCAGTGTCCACAGAGTCCACAATGGTGTATTGGGTCTTCTGGAGTTGGAGTTTCAGTCAGTTCTGACATGGGTGCTGGGAACATAACTCATTAGCAGGAGCAGTAGGTAATCTTGACCTCTGAGTCATCTCTCCAGCCTCTATTTAGGTTATTTCTTTTCTTGACTAATGATGACCTCTGTTTGGTGATGCATCCATCTTTCCTGGTTGGAAGCCTCTAGGGGAAAGCAGTTATAACAGCTGAATTGTTATGGGAAGGTTCTACTTCAGAGAAAAAACCTCTTCCTGCAGCTGATGATTCCCAAATATCTTAGCTCAGAATAATCTGTATGCCCTTGTAGTGTGTTTTGGAGTCCATCACTAACATGTAGTACATACTACAAAAAAAATTTAATGAAATAAGAAGAGTACCATTGAAGGATGGTATGACCTCCTAAAGTAAGGAATCTCACCTTCCCAGAGAATAATATCTGCTCCTCTGATAAAGAAACCCAACCCAAGCTAAACTTTCCGTTCTGGACTAATCCCACCATCCATCCTTAGAAAACCATGAACTTAAGCCTCGTTGTCCTAAGTAGGTTGTTCTATACCATAATGAATTATATATATATATATATATATACATATATATCTGCCACAAATGGTTTCTCCATCAATTCAACACCTATGACATGGATGGACATTAAGGATATTCTGCTCAGTGAAAATAGCCAGTCACAAAAGGTTAAAGATTGCATGGTTCTAGTTATGCGAGATCCTAAAGTAGTCACATACATGGAGACAGAAGGTGGAATGGTGATTGCTTGGAGCTGGAGCTAAGGAGATTGGAGAAGAAATATGTAATAGAGATAGTGTCAGTGTTGTAAGTTCTAAGGCTAGAGTGTGCATCTATATGAATATGTCTATTCCTACTGAACTAGATACTTAAAATGACTAAGATGATACATTTTATGTTATGTACTTTCATACCACAATTACAACTTTGAAGTATAACCACAGCAACATTTTGGGGTAAATGACTTCTTCTCAACCCCCCAAGTGATGGAGTCTGTTTCTATTCACCTTGAACCTGGTCAGACTATTGTGACTGCCAGTTTACAAAGTATATGAGAAATGATACATTGTGGCTGAGTCATAATGATGACACAGCAAGACCAGGCTCTTGCTCTTTTGGCATCCTGCAGTTCTTCTGTATAACGTCTGACTACCAGGAATCCACAATGCAACAGATGCCACATGGAGAGAGCAAGGAGGTATAGCTAGAGAGATCTGTGAAGATGCTTCAGCTTTTCACCCAGCTGCTTGAGTCTTCCCAGAACCAGCCCTGAGGCCTTTGAGTGAGTAACTGTTTCCTGGCTGACTCTAGCCCTAGCCTTCAAGCTAACCCCATTGATGGCAATTAGAGAATATGCTAGCTGCCTCCTCTAAGCCCTGTCCATATCAGAGATTGGCAAGCACAATAAATGTTTTTCATAAGGTAATCAATTTGTCCTGATTTATCTAGGTTCTTTTTTCTGTTTTAGCACCAAGAATTCCATATCTGTGGAATCTTGTCAGTGCCAGGCAAACCAGGATTATGAGATTGTTGTAGATTTTGCTCCATATTCACTTATTAAAATCCTAACCCAAGGCCCTTCAAAATTTGGTGTTGTTGTTATTTGTGTGTTTTTTTTTTTTTTTGTAGGTGGTGACTTGAAGAGGAAATTAAGCTATAAGTGAGGTTGCTACAGGGAGCCTTAACCAAATATCACTGAAGTTTTTCCTCTAAAGAAAAGACTTGAGTACAGGCTATACACAAGTTAGGGGAAACTATGTGAACATGTGGCAAGACAGTGACCATCTTTAAACCAAGGAAGGAGGTTCAGAACAAACCTGTCCTGCCGACAACTGGCTCATGGACTTTTAGATCCTGGAACTCTGGGAAAATCAATTTCAGTTATTAAGCCACCCAGTCTGTGGTGTTTTCTATGGCAGCACAAACTGACTCAGAGTTAGTCACTACTGTGGATTGAATGTTTGTGTTCCCTCAAAATTCATAATGAAGTCCTATCCCATTGTGATATTTTGAAGTGAAGATGTTGGGAAATGATCAGGTTTAGATGAGGTCATGAGAATGGGAACCTCATAATAGGATTTGGGCCTTTACAAGGTAGGAATCAAGAAGCCATGTGAGGACTCACTGAGAACACTGCCATCTACAAGCCAAGAAGCAAGACCTCATCATGACCATGGTTGCTCACAACCTGCTCATGGATAGCTTAGCCTTAGATTTTTTTTTCTTTTTTGGAGACAGTCTCACTTTGTAGTTTAGGCTTTCCTTGAACTTGAGATCTTCCAGGATGGTGAGATTACAGGCATGTACAATAATGTCCAACATAATGCTTCAGAATTGTGACAAGTAAATGTCTTTTATTTAACTCACTCAATATACAATGTGTGTGTGTGTGTGTGTGTGTGTGTGTGTGTGTGTGTGTGTGTGTGTGTATGTGTGTGTGTGTGTATGTGTGATATTTCTTCCTGTACTGGTGTGCTGGCATGGAACCCAGAGCTTTGCACATGCCAGGAAAGTACTCTCTCACAGCTATATTATTTGTTATAGCAGCTTGAACTGACTAAGATAGCTATGGTTGTCACTGTTGTACCAAGATGGTAAGATGTGAGGCAGGTTTTTCTGTAGCAATACAAACCAGAACAATTGGATAGTTGACCCTTGAAGACAGAAGTCTTGTCTTTCCTTTTCCATATCCAGGACTTTATACATAAATATTCTTCAAGGGTGTTTTAAGTGTGAGAACAACTGGCTAAACAATTGGTACACTGAGGGCATCCAAACTGAGCAGCACATCAGGTGAATTATATAACTTTATATAAGCAGGCTTTACAATATCTGTGTGCATAAAGCAATCTGATAAAACAGATTGTCTTCAGCAGCTTAGCTCTGTTCTTTCCTCTGGCAAGCACAGGCTCTGTGATTGCTTCTACCTCTCTGCAATTGCTCAGTGGCCCAAATGTGTTTAGTAATCAGACCTTTTGCTTAGTTAATCTCCCACCCTGCAGGGGCTATCGAAACATATAAAAATCATCTTGCCTTACATCTGCTTCTCCAATCATCACAGGCTGAGATTTCAAACCATTATCTGTCTATAATGATGTCTCTCTTTTTTCCATCATGTTCAGATTGATTGAGTTTGAAAGACTTGGATTCTTTTTGCTGAAAGATGAACCTCCAGGGTTTACAACTCCTCACCCAGGTCTCCATTTGTAGTCATCAACATCTGATTGTTCCCTACTAGTTAATCTGCAGGTGGACTACACTAGTAAAATAAACACCACCACTCACATTTGCGTGCGATCCAGAATATTACCCAGATGTTGGGAGGAATATCATGGGATCAGCTGTGGGAAAGCCACACAGAGCTGTTATGATGAGCAGAGGCTCTTGACAGGGATGATGTACAGTCCACAGTGAGATGTGCTGGGGTGGTGGTTGCTAAGAGGCTATACCAGCAGATTCCTCTATTGAACCCAGGCTTGACTCTGCTATTGCTGCAGCATTGTTGATTGGGTGAATAAACAAAGTAGATTAAAAGAAAAAGAAGGGGAAAACAACTCTCTGCACAATTCAGAGTTAGACAATACAGTGTCAGGATGTCAAGTGTCAGTGGGATTGTCATAGTCCCTGGGACAGCAAGTCCTTTCACTCTGAGCGGGTTGCTTTTATTCTGTATAGCTGAGAGTTATAGTGAAATGAGCCAGCTTGGACTCATGGCTCTTTGTTAGAGAGCAAAAAAGAAGAAAAGAAATTAAGAAAAAGAAAACATATTGCCAAGTAGAAAAGCTGAAAGTTCTAATATCACTCTGTTGTTGTGATGAAACACTCTGATCAAAAGCAATATGGAGAGGAAAACGCTCATTTCAGCTTACACTCAAAGGCCACAGGGTCCATCATTGAGGGAGTTCAGGGCAGGAAGTCATGGAGGATACTGCTTACTGAATGACTCTTAGGTCCTGTCAGCCACCCTTCTTATACAACCTAAGCCCAACAACCCAAGAAACCCTGCTCTAGGCAAATTCTTGCTTAGTGGAATCTTTAAAAGCCCAAAGTGTTGTTCCAACAGGTTCCCTTGCATTGGATAATACAGTTTCTCCTCTTCTGCCTTCTAAAGGCCAAAGTTGCCATCTTTCCCCCCAGTTTACCACCCAGAGAAAGTAATTTGTATGAAAAGAACTTGGAAAAATTAAATAGAAACATCTGCATCTATAGCAGTATCCAGCTTATATCAGAAACTGGAGCAACCTTTAGTTGTGTTCAAGTCCCATAGTGTGGAGAATTAAATACAATCACCTTGAATCAAACATTCTTTTTCATTTGAAATTTCCAAAGTTATAAAAACATTCTCAATAGGTCTCTGTCTTAGGGTTTCTATTACTGTGATAAAACACAACAACCAAAAGCAACCTGGGGAGGAAAATGTTTATTTAGACAATCTATCATCAGGGAAAGCCAAGGCAGGAACTCAGGTCAGGAACTTGGAGGCAGAAGTTGATGCAGAGGTCATGGAAGAATGCTGCTCATTTGCTTTCTCCTAATGGTTTATTCAGCCTGCTTTCTTGTACAACAAGCCCTCCCTCACCAACAACTCATCCAGAAGATGCACCCATAGACATGCCTACAGGCCAGTCCTACAGAGACAGGATCGATCCCTCCTGTCAGATGACTCTACCTTGTGTCAAATAGAGAATAACAACCAGCACAGGCTTGTTCAAGCCAATCCCGGGGCTCATGTGTGATTATGTGATTTTGTCCTAGATGGAAAGAATATCAAAGAATATTTTCACATAGTTCCATGAAATCTCATGGAAGTGATTAACCTGTGTAAAATGTCTTGAGTAGCTCGACACCTGTAGCCCAGAATTTTATAATATATACTTTCTGAATGACTCATCTGAGATGCTGGCTTTGAATAAAATTAAAGTGTGCTTAATAATTTAATGTTTACTGTCAAGGAGAATGCTCCTTAAGAACAGGAACACACAAATACACACACACACACATACACACACACACACACACACACACACACACCTTGAATATAGTAGGGACTTAGAAAATGGTTTGAGGAAGGAAAGTAAAAAAATTAAAAGAGTTGGAAAGAGAGGGAGAGAAGAAAACCTGGTATGGGCCCTGATATGTCTTAATAGTGAATGACCCTACCAAGATCTCAGCTTCTAGAACCCTAGATTATAGTTTCTATATTTTTATTTACAAAATAGTAAGAAAATTGGTAAGTATTTGTTTATAAATTTACTCTCTTCCTTATAATATAGCTAATGTCATATACTTAGAATATAGATTTTATAGATTAGGAATTGGATCCATTGCTTAAATTTCATAGTACTTTGTTCTACATTCCTGAAGTTTGAAGAAAGTGTAATGAGCACATTATTTGAACTAGAATTAAGATAGTGCATAAATATAAATTTATCCTGTTTATGATATAGTTCTTAACTCTTTAGGTATTCTGTGCTAAAGGCTTTAGGGGAATGTATTTACTTCAGTAATTACTATCAACATCATAGGTTGAGTGGCTCTTACTGTAAGAAGACCATCTGCTGAGACAGAATTTCCAAAGATTCCTGCATTGGAGTAACCTGGGGAGACTAATTAACAGCACAATTCTGGGCCTTACTCCAGACTGGCTTGAGCTGAGTCTCAGAATGTACATTTTAATCAAGTCCCTCTGATAATTCCTGTGCACCCAAGATCCATTGTGTTAAAGGGAATTTTGCTTTTATAAGTCTCCGATACCACTGCATGCTACATGCAGATGTGTGGAGAGTGGCAAATTCAATAACCCCCTTAATCTCTAAGGCCAACAAATAAAACAGTCAGCTGGGGACAACAGCTGGCCCAGAGTCAGAAGAATTCTTTAGGGGCTGCTTTTATGAGAAGGGGGTACTTAACAATTTGGTTATTGGAGGTATTGCTTTGTAATAATAATTGAATAATAATAGCACAAAGATAAAATATCTAGCAGTCACTAGACATAACATAGCATTATAAACAGGATAAATGTATATTTATGCATTATCTTAATTCTAGCTCAATGCTTACTAAATATTAAATGGTGTCTCTTCTAAGCACTGACAGGTACCTAAGACTCCCAGAAACTTTGAAAGGTTGATACAATAATGTGCAATTCACAGATGAGGAAACTAAGGTACAGAAACATAACTAGGTCACACAGCCAGAAAGAAACCAAGCTGAATTTTCACTTTTAGGCAAACCACATGCAAAGCCTACAAGTGTGACCACCAAGCCTTGTATCAGATAAGATCTGTTCTGAGAAAACAAATAGTGGACTCTGAACTTAAACAAGAACCTTTGCTTAGCATTGTTCTTTCATCAGTGAGAACTGGAAATTCATTGAAATTCTTCTATGTACCAAGCACTGTTTTAGCCTCTGAGTATAGGCAGGTGTAGAAAGTGGCCTGTCTTTGGCCTCAAGGATCCCCTTAAAGAGTCATGAACTCCATCAATGCATATATCCATATACATTTACAGCTCTGGGTAGTACTGCTTTGAGTACATATACAGCAGTGAGTCTGTATAGATAGGTCACCATGAAGATGGCTCCATGATGTCTGGGTATCAGTCAAGCTGAGTTTAACTGAAGCATGTATACACAACACACACAAACACACACACACACACAGAGAGAGAGAGAGAGAGAGAGAGAGAGAGAGAGAGAGAGACCTGTTCTCTTTATGTGGCTTGAGATTTTTAGAGCTGAGCAGCTGAATTCCACAAGAACACATCTCAACAGGGTCATCAAAAAATAAAGAGTTCAGAACTGAAGGGAAGTCACTTTTGTCTTCTAGGACCCAAAGTTGCACATCACTCAGTCCTATTTCCAGCTCACCGTGGATATAAACCATCACTAGCCTGACTGGATGTAGCTCAGTGGGTTTCATTCTAGAGGTAATTACAGTTTAAAGTGGAAATTTGTTTATTACAAAGAATGATTCTTTTACCCTGGACATTGATTTGTTATGATTGATAGAGGAAAGATCTTTTTACATTTTCTGTTTGTTTTTTAGTATTTCATATTTGAAGACCACTTTCAATTGGATAATGAGTTTGGCAAGTGGGAGATTGAAAATATTTTATTTTCTCAGGTGAGCCAGAACTCTAGGGGTGAGAACTAGCTATCCGTGTTTAAAAAATCCTTTGGGTAATGTGAGTAATTTTTATGTGAGTTAAATTTTGAGAAACTCTATGGCATAGAACCCAGAAAAGACTGACTTAATGTGACATTGTGAGAACCTTGTTGTTTTGTTTTGTTTTGTTTTGTATTGTTTTGTTTTGTTTTGTTTTATACACCCTTCCAAGTCTCTTTCTGCCCTTTACTAACTTTGCTTCCAGGGGAGAATATGAGAGGATACTTGTCATTAACAACTGGGTCTGGGTGATGTTAAAGCAAAAAGTTCCCTCCCTATTTTTCCTCTTCCTCTGCCTCCTCTTTCACCTCTTTCTCTCCCTCCTCATCTTCCTTCTCCTTCTCTCCCTCATCCTCTTCCTCTGCCTCCTCTTCCTCTTCCTTCTCTACCTCCTCCTTTTTCTCCTCCTCCTGCTTTTGTTCATGCTTACATCTTCTTGGCACTGTCACTGAACTATACCCCTCCAGCCTTTTCTTTTCATTCTCCTTAATTAAGAGGTTAAAGGCATTATATTTATTACCATAATTTTTTACTATTCATATTTTGTAGTGCTGATGATAAGGCCACGGCCTTGTGTATTCAAGGTGTCTTAGTTAGGTTTTTGATTGCTGTGATAAACACAATGACCAACAGCAACTTTTGCAAGAAAGGTTTTATTTCAGCTGACACAGTCTAGTCTATCCTGAAGGGCAGTCAGGGCAGAAACTAGGAA
Source organism: Uromys caudimaculatus (assembly GCA_028551405.1). Lineage (NCBI taxonomy): Eukaryota > Metazoa > Chordata > Mammalia > Rodentia > Muridae > Uromys > Uromys caudimaculatus. Next base: position 3,071,351 of record CM052722.1, read on the forward strand.
CCTAGAGGTAGGAACTGAAGCAGAAACCATGGAGGAACACTGCTCACTGGCTTGCTTTCCAGCTCTCTTTAAGTTTGTCTTCTTATACCACTCATGACCCTCTTTCATCAATCATTAATCAAAAAAATACCCCAGAGACTTTCCTACATGCCAATCTGATAAAGGCCTTTTTCTCAATTGATGTCTTCTCTTCTCACATGCAGCTAACTTGTGTTGAGTTGACACAGAATGAACCAACATACTAAGCAAATGCTCTACCACAGAGCTCCATCCACAGCTCACCAAGTGCTTTAGATCAGGAGATCTACACTCTGTTTTCTCTAATGGAGTTAGGGAAATATAACACTAGTTTTCTCTAACCTTGGTTTTATCAGGTTTTCCTGCAACAGCAGCAGCCAGTTGACAAATGCTTACATTTCACCCAGCACTTCTAATTAGCTTCGTAGCCCTTTTGTAAATGTAAGTAGATGACCAATGATCAGCTGACATTTAGAGAAAACCATCACACAGGAGGTAGAGAGCAAATCTGTGAACCCACAGAATCCACAGAACTGAAGGCAGCAGAATATTCAGGAGCCACTCATGTTTATGGCCAAACAAAAAATCCAAATTATGACTGCTGTTTTTAAGAAAAGACACTGAATTCATGAGACATGAGCATGGCTTACTCTAGAGAATTGCAGGCCACTGGTGCACAAAATAATCTGCTTAGAAATGTTGGTAGAGTATTGGGATGTAGTTCAATGGCAAATTGTTTGCCTACTATCAGAAAGGCCCTGCCTTGTATCTTCGGTGCACAAAGAGGTGAGGAAGAAAGATAAAGTTAAAAATATTCTCTTCAGAAAATATAACAAAAATGTTGAAGAATGAAACACAGGAGAGAAAAACAAAAAAAATTCATGGGAAAGGCAGGTTTCATCCATCTCACCACTTCCTTTACTCCAAACCAGGCCTTCAAGTAAAATCCAGCAAATATTAAGGTAGATATTCTATTCATGCATAAGTTGTCTATATTATGCAGAGAACCGGGTACTATGTATATCTATCTGGTGTGGGCTCTAATGCAGTGTCTGGGTCCCTGGAGTACAGAAGAGGTTCCATAGTCAAACACATTGAAGAGCCATTTTGGGCCTTGAGTTGTCCAAGTTTAAGGAAGGTTCATAAAGAGAGGTCAGATCCACGATATCAACTAAACTAATCTGAGTAAAGCAAAGCAACAGAGTTAAGCTTTTGTTTTATTGCCCTGCACACACACATTCAAGACAAAGGAAAAGAGAACAACAAATGCAGCAGAATTAGGAGAGGGCTCCCTCACATATTTGACTTGGTTGTATGTGAGTTGCTATAAAGCAAATTTCCTTTCTTTTCAGACTGTTGGTAATAAAGTTGGCTATTACATATGACTTGATGTGACTGGGTTGATTCTTCTTTTATTGATGGGAGTACATGTGGGAAGTGGGGGTTCTCACTATTTTGTCAAGACTGGTCTTGAACTCTCAAACTAAAGTGATGCTCCGGCCTCAGTCTTCTAAGTATCTAGTGCCACTGTGAGTTGATACTTAGATGTGAGTAAATACAGAGGGAAGAATAGAGATGTTTTATGTTGCATAGCGGGGAGATGAAGAACAGGACTTAAGAGAGGCTACAGCTTTTGCCAGCCATGGCAAGAAGAATCCCCTACCCCATCCCTTTCTTCCTACTTATTCAAGGATCTCGTGTGGCTGGAGGGAATGTGAGATCTGCACATATTGGGTAACATTTGAACAGATGCTATTTGAAACTCAAGGGCAGGGCTATTTTAGTTGATGTCATCATTACATAAACAGAATCTCACTTAAATCCATGGCCAATATGCAACTTTGTCATTGCTGTTATGATTTTCCAGAGGGAGAAAAGTAAGAGAGTTTAAAATGGAGGTTGATAACTTGCCCATGATGCTCTGGGTGTTGGTGGCTGGGCTGGAATTCAAAGCCAGGCTCCATTGAGTCTAAAGCATATACTTCTTCCACAGTCCCCACAGCAAGGTAGAAAGGGTCAAGTTTAATCTCCCAATGTCTTGCTGATGGAGCCAAATTTCCTGAATGCTGGATTTTCGTTACAGCTGAATACACTCTGCTAGAGTACAGCTTTTGGTGTATAGGTAGGTGTTTATTTCCATCTTTAGTCTTTGCCAATTGTTTGGGGCTATTTTTTGCCTTTCATCCTCTCTTCTTCCTCCCACTTTCCTTCCCTTTCTCATTCCTCTCCTTCTTTCACTGGCACCATTCTCTTTTCTTCTCTGCCTCAAGTCTATTCTGTTTCCTTCCATAAGCAAGCAAACATGAAACATAGACAGCCTCATTTATTTGAACTATAAAGGAAGAGCCCTGGGAAGTTAATCAGGCTGCCAGGAATGTGGAATTTGCTGATGAATGGACATTTGGCTAAGAATAGTAAATTCTCAGCTAATTGAAAGCAGATAACAAGAGTAATGCATCCACCTTGAAAAACATCACACTCCTAATAAATAATTGGAAATGGCAATCTTTGGACATATGAACTGAGGAGGAAAAGTCTTAAATAAATTCTGGACTAATTCCTGTCACATATATTATACTGTATTTAGCAGTTGTGCTATATGAGAAGATTAAAAACTATAAATCTCCTCACAACACTGCCTAGAGCACTGTTTTAAAACCAGAATAAATAGGAGTGAGCTTCATAGCATGCCTCATAGAATATTGACTTCCATAGTTTTAGCACTGGGAGGGGTTCTTTATTCTCCCCTCACCGTGTAAGCTCAGAACCAGAGAAAATAGGTATTTGAGGAGATCCAAAGTCCTCCCATTCACCTGGCTGCTACCACAAAGTGCTTCTTCTAGAAGGCTCTTGTGAACTCCAGTGTCCAAGGGCCATAAAAGCTTAGATATTACCTGAATGTTAGAGATGCAGAAATTGGAGCTTCATCTGAGTCCTGCTGGGTCAAAATCCGCATTTTAGCAGGATCCCTGGGGGTCCTTGTGTTCTTTTGCCTTTAAGAAGTGCTGCAGTGTCTAATCCGGGACAATTCCATGACTTATGTGATGAGTGAAACAGCTGGTTTCACCCAAGATTGATTTAATCCCAGGCTTTGAGATAAATCAATACTCAGATTACCTATTGAGACAGGACTTCATTTTCTTCTTCCCTTGTCTTAGCAAGTGGACTCTCACTTCTACATCCTTGCACTGAGAATTCCAGAAGTCAGGTTCTCATTTTGCCCCACCATTTGTACTCCCCATTCCAACCCCTTTCTGGGTTTGTAGCCCATGGCCCATTTCCTCTAGAAAGGCAATCCTTCATTCCTTAGCTGTCTTATCTACATGCTATCTTGGGTCTGTGAACTAATGGATTCTTGCCTGCTACTGACTTCCTTGGACAGTATCTATTTGCCTGTTGGAGATTTCAGTTGTGTAAGCCAAGAAGCAAACTATTGAAGAAGGAATTGTATCGTTTATGTCATTTGCCCCTGTTCTGGAATCCTCTTGAGTTTCTGAATAATGCAAGCTCATGATTTCTGAAGTCTGATTTTTCTGCTATTAATTCTTCTGATGTGTTGCTGCCATTGGTACAGATATTTTGTTCTTGTTTGGTTTGGTGTTTAGAGACAGAGCCTCTGGTTACTTTTTTCATCATTGTTACTAATTACCTGATAGAAGTAACTTACTGGAGGTAAGATTTAACTTGGCTTATGGTTTTATAGAGACAATCATGGCAGGATGGTATGGTGAAGCATCTCAGTATGTGTCTGGAGGATCATGTAGCAGAGTTATTTCACACCTTGAGAGATCAGAAGGCAGGAATGAGGAACTGTTATAACCTCAAAGGCTTACCCCTAGTAACCTACTTTTGACCATAATTCCTACAGTCCTCATGTGGGAGACAGTATTCTGATCAGAACTTCTGATTAAAACTGTAACAACTCCCTGCATAGCCCAGAATGGCCTATAACTTACAATCTTGCCTCTACCTCACAAGTACTTGGATATCAGGTCTGTGCCACTATGCTTAGCTTGAAGCTGGTCACTTTTATGAATGATGTTTAGCCATCACCTCTTGAGTACCTGTTGTATGTTTGATTTCTCCACAAGATATATAACTTACATTATCTCAATTATTACTCATGAAACCCAGAAAGACACATTTTAAAAATTGCTATTAAGATATATTGTCCACTTGGACTTGAGCTTTGTACAGGGAGATAGGAATGCATGAATTCTCATTCTTCTGCATGTAGACCGCCAGTTGACCCAGCACCATTTGTTAAATATGCTGTCTTTTTTCCACTGGGTGGTTTTAGCTCCTTTGTCGAAAATCAAGTGACCATAAGTGTGTGGGTTCATTTCTGGGTCTTCAATTCTATTCCATTCATCTGCCTGCCTGTCACTGTACCAATACCATGCAGTTTTTAT
>CM052722.1:3082515-3127317 GCA_028551405.1 Uromys caudimaculatus
TTCCCTCCGCTCCTTCAGACTTTTCTCCAACCCCTCCATCTGGTACCTCACTCTCAGTCCAGCGGTTATTGTTAAGTGAAACTTAGATATTCTGAACTTGTGGGCTAATATCCGCTTATCAGTGAGTACATACCATGTTCGTTCTTTTGAGACTGAGTTACCTCGCTCAGGATGATATTTTCAAGTTCCATCCATTTTTATGAATGGTCCAGAACATGAGTCTTAGATAAACAATGACTGGATCTAAGTATCAATCATCATTGTCTATTGGCATCACAAGGAAGGAGCAGATAGTATATTCTTCTGTAGATTAAACATTATTATTTTCTCTATATATTAATTAATGCTAGAAATTAATATGGCAGCAATTATTCCTTAACTAGTATTTCCCCCAAATAACCACACAAAGATCTTTTAAATATTTCAGTCTTAGTTAGGCCTTACCTGGGCAGACTCTCAACTAGCTCATATAAGTTAACCTGACTACCTAGTCCCATTCAACCTTGTGGTCAGCTATACCTTCCAGGCCTGTGATCACATCTGTCTCCTCCCAGGTCTCCTGGCAAAAAGGCCTTTCTTCCTTTTCTTCTTCCCAGAGTCCCTTTCTGCCTCCCAGGAAGTCCCACCTTTCACTTCCCACTCAGCTAATTGGTTATTAGATTTTTATTAAAGCTAGTCAATGAATGCCTTAGGTGGTAGGTGAGGAAGGACATAGACACAATTTCACACAGCGTACCCCCAACATTCTTCACACTTCCACTTATAAAACAGTCTTCTTAAAAAGAAAATAAAAGCCTTTAAAACCTGCTACTAATCATACAAAATAAGAGGAAAAACATCTTAAAAGGACACCCCTGGGGAACAATCAGCAAAATCCAGAGTGCAGTGATTTTATAGAATCACATATATTTGAAAATTCAAAGGAAAAAGAAACTCCAAAATTTAAAAATGTTAAAAGCCAAATAACTCAGCACAGTGCATTGACTTTATTCAGATACCAGTTGATTCACTATACAGCAGAGTTTGGCCTTGAACTTTTGATCCTCCTGTACCTTTCAAGTTCTAGGATGACAGCCACATGTCACCACACCAATCTTCCATTTTAATCTTTAGACAATGAGATTATTATTATCCATAGTATGCAGATTGCAAAATGAAGACTGAAAAGCACCAAACCACTTGTACATCCAGGAAGAAAAGGATATGAGATCTTTACCTATTTCAGGTTGTTGTGAAAGTATCCCAAAACCATTCTAAGAAGAGTAGAAGGATAAATATGCAGAAACAGCATGCAGTTATTAGTGTGATTCTATACTTGATATTTGCATGAATACAATTTCTTTAAAAGGTAGAGAAGCATCAGGTTTCATTTATTCAACAAACCAGTGATCTCCAAATGTGTGTTTAAATAGAGTTTTCACAGTAAATACCTTTAATGCTTTATACCACATCCCTTGCAACAGACCTTTTTAAGAGTCTCATTTCAGGGCATCAGCAGTTCCTGTCTGCTTTCTGGGACTTACTCCATACAGAGCAGTCTAGACCAGGGACGATGGCAGAGAGAACACTTCCAGCATCTATCCTATGCAGTGGAGATTTGGAGTTAGTAAACAAATGCTTCTAGCTTTCATATTTTCAAGGTTTTTTCCTGAGACATTTTTGGTTGTTCATTAGAGAGTCTTGAGTAAGACTGTCCACTTTTCATTTGCTCACAGGGGTAACCAACTCAACAAAGCATTGGCTTTTCTCTCTTCCTTATCATGCTCTCTGGTCCTTCACTCTTCTAGAATCATCTGCCATAAGAAATCCTTACACCCAAGTTCTTGCCTCAGCTCTGCTTCGTATAGAATTTGCACCCTTCTCAAAGTGTCTCAAGTCCATGCCAAATGTATAGATACTTTTTTTTCGGCGTTGACGTATATTTTTAATTTCTTCTTTTAAAATTGGATATTTTATTTATTTACATTTCAAATGTTATCCTATTTCCCGGTCTCCCCTCTGCAACCATCCCCCCTTACCCTGCTTCTATGAGGGTGCTCCCCCACCCACCTACCCACTCCCACCTCACTGCTCTAGCATTCCTCTACATTGGGGCATCAAACTTTCACAGACTAAGGGCCTCCCCTCCCATTGATGCCAGTTAAGGCCCCTTCAGCTCCCTCAGTCTTTCCCCTAACTCCTCCATTGGGGTCCCTGTGCTTAGTCTACAAGTATCCGCATCTGTATTGGTCAGGATCTGGCAGACACTCTCAGGAGATAGCTGTATTTGGCTCCTGTCAGCAAGCACTTCTTGGCATCCTCAATAGTGTCTGGGTTTGGTGTCTGCCTGTGGGATGGATTCCCAGGTGAGGCAATCTCTGGCTGTTCCTTCAGTCTCTGCTCTACTCTTTGTCCCTGTATTTCCTTTAGACAGGAGCAATTCTGGGTTAAAATTTTGGGTGGGTGGCCCCATCCCTTAACCGGGGGGCCATGCCTAACCACAGGATATGGTTCTCCCTCCTCTTTGTGGGGTATTTTAGCTAATGTCATCCCCGTGGGATCCTGGGAGGCTCTTGCTTTCCTGGCATCTCGGACTTTCTGGTTGCTACTCTCTGTTCCCCATCCCCCATTGCTACACACCTCTGTTCAATTTCCTGACCCTCTGCACATCTCCTCCATTTCCTCTCATACCTGATTCTTCCCCTCTTTCCCCCTCCCGCTCGTCTCTTCCTCCCAAATCCCCTCCACCCTCTACCTCCCATGAGTATTTTGTTCCACCTTCTAAGTAGGACTGAAGCATCCACTCTTTAGTCTTCCTTCCTCTTGAGCTTCATGTGGTCTGTGAATTGAATCTTGGGTATTCTGAACTTTTGGGCTAATATCCACTTATCAGTGAGTACATACCATATTCATTCTTTTGTGACTGAGTTAACTCGCTCAGGATGATATTTTCAAGTTCCATCCATTTGCCTGCAAATTTCATTAAATCATTGTTTTTAAAAGCTGAGTAGTACTCCATTGTGTGAATGTACCACATTTTCTGTATCCATTCCTCTGATGAGAGACATCTGGGTTGTTTCCAGCTTCTGGCTATTATAAATATGGCTGCTATGAACATAGTGGAGCATGTGTCTTTATTACATGTTGGAGCATCTTCTGGGTATATGCCCAGGAGTGGTATAGCTGGGTCCTCAGGTAATATTATGTCCATTTTTCTGAGGGTCCGCCAAACTGATTTCCAGAGTGGTTGTACCAGCTTGCAATCCCATCAGCAATGGAGGAGTGTTCCTCTTTCTCCACATCCTTGCAAGCATATGGATACTTATTTATAAATTACATTCATCATTACTTCGTTATATAGACTATATAACATAAAGAAAGTCTAAATGGGTGACATAGACATAAATAATAAACATTAACAATTCTATCTCAGGTTTACTGTAATACACACAATAGGGTACTATAATTATATTAAAAGCTACAAAATTTATGAAAGGCAAAGTTCATTTTTAAATACTTTACTGATGATTTGCACATAAAAATGAGATATTACTTCCTCATATTTTTGTCTATAGTCATTATGTTTCTTAAAAACAAATTATGTTTTAAAGAAGATTTAAGATCACAACAAAATTGAAAAATAAAAATAAAAATAAAAAATTCTACCAGAAGTTGAGCTAAGGCAAGAACCTTGGTGTAAGGATTTCTTAGATCAGATGATTCTAGAAGTAAGAGTGAAGGCTGGTGAACGTGAGTTGCAAGTGGTTGTGAGCTGCCTGAATTTGGGTCCTCTGGGGGGGTGGGAGTGTTGACCTGTCTATCCAGCTACCATAAACAAATGTTTTAAAAATAAGTTTTCATTTTTCTTTTTCTTTTTTCTTCTCTTTTTTAAAGATAGGGTCTCACTGACTAGCTTTGAACTCATGTACCCTTGTTTCTACCTCCTACCTCCAGACAACCTCCATACTGTAGATATTCTACACCAGAGAGATATATTTGTAAACCTTCAATGAACCCACATTAATATGTTAATCATAGTCCATAGCTACACTTGAATTCACTCTTGCTCTTATTCAGTATAGGAATCTAGACCAGTGATTCTTAACCTGGAAGTCAAATGACCCTTTCACAGGGGTTGCCTATCAGATATCCTGCATATCAAATATTTACATTATGCTTCATAACAGTAGCAAAATTACAGTTACGAAGTAGCAATAAAAATAATTCTATGGTTGGAGGGTCACTACAACATGTGGAAGCGTATTAACGGGTCTCAGCATTAAGAATGTTGAGAACCACTGATCTAGATGACTGTAAAGTCACACGCATTTGCAGTTACTATATCATACAGAATCTCTTCTAATGTGGCTGTATCATTTTGTATTCTCAGCAGTAGTATCCACTGCTGCATTTGGTTTTGTGGTTATTATTTGGGATGTTTGCCATTCTAACTGAGCTGTAGTGGTATCTCATTTTGTTTTAATTTGCAATTCCCAAAAGATATATGATACCGAGCATTTTCTTATACATTCATATTTCATTTGGTATATCTTATTTGTTGAGATTTCTGTCATATCTTTTCCCCATTATTTAATCAGATTGTTAGTTTTCTTATTATTGAACTTTATGAGTTCTTTGTATTGTTGGTGTAGTGGAACTTTTTCTTCTGGGCATCATGTAGGTATTGTTGTCTTGAAAGCAGAGCAGCTGTGATTACTTGCATTAGACTGTCATAAGATAAGATCTGCTAACATCCTGTTATGGAATGGAGAGAGAGTATGAGAGAGTGGTGTTCCTCTTGAAGGGTATGTAAGTTAATGATTGCTGGATGATGTGGCACATGAAAATAATATAGGTATATCTCAACAATGGCCTGCAGACCAGAGAACATGTTGCAATCCTTGAAAATACCTTAATGGAATAGAATTATAAGAAAGCTATTGAAGAACTTGTATTAATTTTTTTGCCTTTCTATATAGACAAATGTCTTCTAAAAACCAAAATAGTTTCATTTCTTCCTTACATCTCTGGATGCCTTTTCATTCTTTTCCTTCTAGCAGTTCTTCAGATAGGACTTCCAGAATGATATGGGAAATGGGTGGGAGGAGGTACCTTTTTGTCTTATTCTTGATCTTAGCAAGAAAGCTTTGAATATCCTACTGTTACAGAGACTTTTAGCAATAGTTCTCTTTGTAGATTTTTTTAAGTCAAATTGAGGAAATTATCTTCTATTCTTAGATTGTTATATTTTTAAAAGATTTATTTATTTTATTGTATTTGTATTAGTATTTTGACTGGATACATGTCTCTGTACCACATGTGTGCCTGCCAACTTTATAGGCCAGAATAGGGGCTTAGATTACTTGGAATTGTAGCCACAGATTTTGTGAGTTGCCATGGGGATTCAGGGTACCAAATTTGGGTCCTCTGCAAGAACAACAGATACTCTCAACCATTATGATACCTTCCAGCCCCAGACTTTTGTAATCATTATTGGGTGTTGGATGGGTCAGATCGTTTTTCTGCACCTGTTGATATATTTACATGATTTTCTGGTTTAGCTTATTGAAATGAGTAGTCACATTAATTGATGTTGGAATATTGCATTCCTGAAATAAATTCCATTTAAAAAATAGGTTTTTTATTACTAACTGAAGAAATACCACCACCACAGCCATCTTATTTAACTTTGTGAGAAAACATGATTGATTTTTTTTTTTTTTATATTTTTAGAAAATTCTGGTTTAACATTTGGTCAAAATGTGCTTTCCAGATTCAGTTAATTTTGTTAAAACTTATTTTGAGTGCTAGAGAAGTGGCTCCTTGGATAAGAGTACTGGTGTTCATTCAGAAAACCTGGGTTTGATTTCTACCACCATGTGGTGCCTAACAACTGTCTTTAACTCCAGTTCTAGAAAATCAGATACTCTCTTATAACCACCCTAGGTAATGCATGCATGTGGTACACAGACATAGCTTCAGGAAAATACTCATGCATAAAACTTTTAAAATATTTGTTTTGAATGGCTGGGTATGATTGTTAATGTAACTAAAAAAGGTATGTAGATTTAAAACAAAGACGTGGGGCTGGAGCGAGCAGGGTCGGATAGAGAGAGCAGGGCTGAAAAAAATAAACAACACTAGAAAACAAAGATGTGGATTATTGGCTGCACTGAGTATATATAACTGTGTAGTTTTAGCACTGTGTATCAATTGTATTAGTGTTCTTCAAGAGAAACAAACCAAGAAGAGGATGGTAGGTAAGTAGGGAGGCAGATAGATAGGTATATAGATGATAGATAGAAAGATAGATAGATAGATAGATAGATAGATAGATAGATAGATAGATAGATATAGAGATAGATAGATAGATAGATAGATAGATAGATAGATAGATAGATAGATAGGTAGATAGATAGATAGATAGATAGATAGATAGATAGATAGATAGATAGATAGGTAGGTAGGTAGATAGATAGATAGATAGATAGATAGATAGATAGATAGATAGATAGATAGATAGAGCAGGTGTCTATATCTCCCATTCCAAGGAATCGGCTCACATGCTTATGGAGGATGAGAAGCCCCATGCACTGTAGTCCACAAGCCAGGGTCTAGGAGAACCTAGAGTAGAACTGAAGTGTATATCTTTGTTCAAAATGAGGAGAATACTGATGTGACTTCTTAACCAAGCGTGCAGAAAGTGGCTAAATTCTTCCTTCCTCTATTCCATTTAGCTTCTCAATGGATTGAATGATCCCTTCCTTGGCGAAGGCAAATTCCTTTACTGAACTCACCAATTAAATACTAATCCAGATACACCCTCACCAACATTTCACAATAAATGGTGTTTAATCTGAGCAATTTATATAAAATCAACTACTCTGTCAATTGTATAAAGATTTTTGTTGACCTCTTTAACCTAAAACTATTCTGGGGGAAAAACTCCAAGAAAGAAGAAAAAGCATTTTGAAGTTCTCTTCATTTAAAAAGTACTTAACTCAGCTTCTCTCTCTCTCTCTCTCTCTCTCTCTCTCTCTCTCTCTCTCTCTCTCTCTCTCTCTTTGTGTGTGTGTGTGTGTGTGTGTGTGTGTGTGTACTAAGGAGAGAGCCTAGGAATAGAACCATTGAACTTTATCTGTAGCCTTGAACCTTTCTTGTCTTTATTATTCCTAAGGATACAGAAGTGTAAATTCTAAGTGTGCATTGTTTTCTGCAACAAAAGTAACACAATAACGGAAATTTTCAAACATGGTGATCTCTCTGCTGTATAGTTTTCTCTCAAGAAGTTCTATATTTCTTACTTCCTTCAAAAAAAAATCAAAAAACCAAAAACTACCTATTTTCTCTAAGAGTTCTGTTATGTGAATTTACAAAAAAGTTTATGCTAAATAAAAACCCTAGGATTGCTTATCAATATTAAAGCCAGCAATTTGAAACCTTAATATAAAAGAAATATGGAATTGGGAGCTGGTAAAGGGATATAGTAATGGGAACCCTTGTTGTAAATGATGATAACCTGAGTTGGATACCCAGAAGAAAAAGGAAAGAACTATCTATGGTGGTTTGAATGAGAATGACCCACATAGATAAATTTATTTGAATGCCTGGTCCTCAGTTGGTGGAACTATTTGGGAAAGAGTATGAGGCATGGCTTTGTTGAATGGCATGTGTCACTCAAGGTAGGCTTTGATGTTTAAAAAGCCTATGACATTCCCAGTTAGCTCTGCCTCTGTCTCCTAAAGATACAGATGCAAACTCTCAGCTATTATTACATTTCCTGCCTCCTGCCATTCTTTCTACCTTGATGGCCATGGACTCACCCTCTGCAACTGTAAGCAAGCCCCCAATTAAATGATTTCATTTATAAATTGCCTTAGTCATGGTGTCTCTTTATAGTAATAGAAAAATAACTAAGATACCACCCCCCCACACAAACAAACCCCAATAAATGTTTTTTGTTTGTTTGTTTAAAAAAACAAAAACATGCAATCCCTTATAATGTACAGGTAGCAAGACAAGCAATCCCACTTAGGCCATCTCATTTTAAAAGAAAAATATTTGTTTTTAAGTGATACAAGAGTCAGATAACAAAATTTATCATTTAACTATTTTAAGTGTACAATTTTACAGTTTATTTTTATAGTTTTGCATAAACACCAGCCTATTTAGTTCCAGAATACTCCTATCACCTCACAAAGAAGCCTTCTACCTACTATATGGCCACTCTTACCCATCTTCCCCTAAGCTTTTGACAATCATCCATTTGCCTGTAGTCCCCATTATGTTGAAAACAAACACTGTTGAGAACCCTTTCCTCTTAGTTTGTGTGCTTCCCCTGGCCTCTCCTCACCCCAAGCTTACAGTATAGTAGCCTGATTAAGAAAAGATGCCTTTGTGGCAGGTGAAAACTTTCTTAGGGACATACTCCGGTCTTTATAACTGTAGCTTGGATGGAGCCTTTCCCACAGTACGGGTATTTTACATATCTTTCTGATAGCTGTGGTTTTGTGACAAAACACTAGCCAAAAGCAGCTTGAGGAAGGAAGGGTTTATTTTGGCTTTTGTGGGGGGGAATGCATGATAGCAAGAACTTAAGACAGTAGATTTCCTTGAGTCCCCTGTCAGGAAACAGAGAGGTAAGTGTTGCCACTCATCTCACTTCCTCCTTTTTGTTCAGTGTAGGACTTGAAGCCATAGAATGATAACACCTACAGTTAGGGTAGGTCTTCCCATGTCAATGAGCTTAACCCAGAAATATCCTCACAGATATGCCCAGAGGTCTGTCTCCTAAGGAATTGGAATTCTAGACTCTGTTATGTGGACAGTAGTAACCAACACAGTAAGTCTTTCTTATTCTCAGAAGCCACAAACTGCAACTCTCTTCTGGGCTTCAGTGGGTCTTTTTCCACAAAATGCAAAGGTGTTATAGCACTATATTAGTCTGCCTCACTAAGTTTTTATTAATACCATGGCAAAACTACCTAGGAAAATAACTTATGTAAGGAAAAGATTTATTTAATTCATGGTTTAGAGGGTTAAAGTAAATGATCATATGGCCCATTAATTAAGCCTACCATGAGGATGATGGGGGATCATGTAGAGGCACATGTCAGAGCAAGTGGCCACTTCAGCAGCCAGGAAAGAGGGAGAGACAGGTGAGCGTATCCCAGATTCCTTTGGGGCTATGTCCATGATGACCTAAGGACCTGCCACTAGTGTATATGTTCTGTATCTCCTCTACTACCTCTCAATAGCACCACTGTGAAGACAATCAATCATATGTATGGGCCAATGACATTCAATCATCCACACAATGGCAGACATCACTCTTCTCCCTTTTCCTGTTTCAGGGATACAGTGAACTTGACCTGCTCTCCTGCTCTCATCTAAGGCCAAATCAAGGGGACACATGCTTTTCTCTAACATGAGAAAATAGGAAAATGAACAGAGAAAAACACATGGTAAGAGGGAGGACAAAAATCAGTGCCTATATTATTCTGTCACCTTAAGTTGGAACTAGAAAAGATTTCCCAAGAGACACATACCTATTCAGGGATCTTGTACTAAGCATATTCCATTTATTTTTAGGTATGAAAATTAGTCTATCATTGTCATTTCCTCTGAGCAATATATATCCCAACCATAAACTTATGTTCTCACTCAGAGCTGTTCTTATCCTATATTGGCAGTTCTGCTTAAAGTGAACATAGGCTCTACTGTATTAGATAGCATGGTTTGCCGGGTTTCCCTGTCATATGTATAATTTGAAGAGGAAGTGAAGCTACACATATTTTGGCCTAGCCCTGATTCTCTGAGGCCATTATAGAGAGACATAACTCTCTCCTGAAGAATGACAAGGCAAAGAACTGTCTAAACCAATTCCCCCAGATTTACTCCGCCCCCATATCATGTAGTACTCAAGAAGTTTTTGTGCAGTCCAGACTGAAAGATTCAATTTTTCCTGAAGATAATTTATACCATCTTGTAGTCCATAATACACTTTAAAAATAATTGTTTATTTATTTTTTTATTTTATGGGTATATGTGTGTCTGCATGAGTTTATATATATGACGTGTATGTCTGGTGCCCATGCAGACCATAATAAAGTGGAACTAGAGTTATAGAAAGTTCTGAGTCACCATGTGAGCTCTGGGAACTGATCCTGAGTTCTCCACAAAAACAGCAAGTGCTTATAACCACTGAGCCATCTCTCCAGGCCCTACTCTTATGTGGGGAATTCTGGAATAATCTAGAACTCAATATTTTTCAGATTGTCCCTACACTGACTGCTGTGAAAATCCATTGAGGGTAAGCCTGGTTCTTGAACAAGGTATTTCTCTATGCTTTGCATGCCACTTGGCACAAAGAGTATGTGCAAACAGCCTTGAATTAAGAAAATCAGAAGTTCCAGTGAAACAGCAGAATTGTTCAACTATCAAAACAGATTAGGTGGGTCACAGAGAGTGTTAGGGTAGTGATAGTAGTCTAAACAATGCTCTAATTGTGGCTATACACCTTTCAAATCATATACTGTGTGCAAGATCTTTGCAGACTCTTAATGATGATGGTCGTGTATCAGTGTATATTTATTGGTAGTAAAAATGTCCCACTGTGGTGCCGGATGTTGGTGATGGAAGATGTTTGCATGGGTCAAGACAAGAGGTTTAATGTGCAACTTCTGTGATTTTTGCTATTAACCTTATATCCAAAACAATTCTTTAAAAAAAAATCTAAACAGATGGAATGAAGGCAACAGTCAATCTTATCTCAATGTCCAGAGAGATGGTACTCATCACTACCAGCCCTGCCTTCAGAAAGAATCAATGAAATCAGCTCAGGGCTGGTGTTCATATTGCATAAAACTGCAGCTACCATGAACAAATGAAGGAGAGCAGTGTCTAGCCTAGTAGGATCCCAGCTCTAAATCTCTGTATCTTGCACATGCTGACAATCATGGCTGATTTATTCCCCTTTGGTTTTATGATCTGAGGCTTCCCACATTGCTAACACATTACTCATCTTAGTTATATAGACAGTAGGGTTAAACAAGTGACCTACTTGATCTCAGAAGTGACTGATGGCTGTGTAGACTGGACTGCATTTAAAGGGTTATCTTGCTTTCTTGAGTAAATATATAACTTTGAAAATGTTCATGTCCACCTCACTTCCCCCTTTACCTCAGGGGTTGGGTAAATTATATTACCTACTAATTGAGCATGCTACTCCTACAGCTCAGTAATGAGTCAGAGGGATTTGGCTGTGTCTGCTCTTCTGGCTTACCCATCTCATAAACATTCAGAGTGACAAACTTCTTCTTTGGCTTGGGGTCATAAAGAGGGAATAAAAATCTCTTAATTTTTTTCCAACTTAAGACTTCAGTGAAATATTTTCCACCATTCTCAGCAAGACATAATACTTTGTGTCATGAATAAGTTAATGAGAAAAATATGGATGCCCACCATCTCTAGGGAGGGGGACCTCTTAGGCAGTTTGCCCCTTGGGGTGCCATTTATTCTCTAAGACATTTGGGCAGTCTGAGAAATCTGTGATTTGAGGCTTGTACCAAAGTACTGGGGATGAATCTGACTTTTTCTTCAGCAACCTTTCCTAACATTTACCTTGAACTAGGACAGCCTTCCCCACTGAACCATGCTTTGAACTGCCTGAGAAGCTGTCAAATGGGTGAATGGCTCACAGCAAGCATCAACAAGTGCCAACTACCAATTATTTCAACACAGCCCTTTTCACATTTTATTTCATCAATGAGTCAAAATTGTGCTTACCTAGAGATGGCTAGCCAGATGCTCAGCTAGGCCTTCAGTTGGTTTTCTACCATCTGGCCACAACCTGCCTTGGCAACTCAATTTTCCACAAGCCCTTTCCAGCTCAAAGCAAATAGCACCACAGCTATTGCTTGAACCCTCTTCCTGCCTAAAACACTGTTTTTCAACCATTGTAAATCCTCCCCTTTTTGAGTAGGTTGGTGCACACCAGAGCATAGTAATTTGGAAAAATATTTTTTCTACACTAAAATTCTTAAAATCTTTACTCAACATTTTAAGTATGTGCATAGAAGAAAAAAGTTAGGTTTCCCATTAATAAGCATAAAGAAACAGATTTGCTTTCGAATTCATGTCCAGGGAATGAACAGAGGTGCTATTGTGGGGGAAAAAGGGGGGCAGCAAAAGCTTTCTGTCTTTTAAGTATCTTTTGTACTCTCTTTGGTTTTGTTTTATAATTTCCCAAGTCACATAACTTTTTTGGAAATGTATTATGAAGTTGAAATGCAGCTTATTAAAACTATCTTTCCTGGTAGACATTTCTCCACCACCAAATATTATTTGGGTTCAGAAGTTCATTTAATTATAACTAATCTCCATTGGATAGTAAGGCCTGTGGTAATGCTTCTGTGTTTCTACTGCAAAGCATTCCAAGTGTGTGTGTGTGTGTGTGTGTGTGTATGTGTGTGTGTGTGTTCTATATACATTCAGAAATTTTAGCTTCCTAGGGTGTGTTTGTATGTGTACATGCACACACACACACACACACACACACACACACACACACACACACACACACACACACACTTGCAAGAAGGGAGGAAGGAAGGACAGAAGGACAGAGACAAAGACAGAGATAGAGAGGAAGAATGAGAGGGCTTGGGCCTACTGTAGGTTTGCAATACATTCATTGCATTAACTGCAGATCAAAGGTATCCATAAAATTAATTTTGAGCTAAAGATATAGTTTAGTGGTAGAACACATTCCAAGGTTGCAAGAAGCCCAAAATTTAGTTTCTAGCACTGAAAGGAAAATTATTATGTTGTTAGTGATGTGTACTATGTAGTGACATGTAGTATGATCACATCTATAGTAAACATATACTGGTGTTTTTCTTGTAATTATTTATTTATGAGATTCAGAATTTATATCATACTAGGTATTATAAGTAATCTAAGATGCTTCAAAATACATTACAAGATGTGTATATGCAAATACTGTGTCATTATTTCACCTACCCATATTAGTGTGGCTCATGAACAGATTTTGGTGTTGAAGTGGGTGATCCTGTGGCAATTCCTGTGTCTAGTGAGCGACGATTATATCACCTAATAACACTATGATGATGCACACCGATTAATCGGTCCCTTCTTACTTAAGTGAAAACAGAATGCATTTACATTTCAGCAATTCAGTCAAAAATTCATGAAGAAAGTTGAGTTAAGGGACAACCATGATCCTAATTTACATCAGGATTCATTTTGGCTCCTCATGAGGTCTTTTTATTTATTTTTTAAATTTTATTTTATTTTAGATGGATTATAATTACATGTCTTTTTTTTCCTCCCCCAAACCATCTCATATACTTCTCCCTACTCCCCCTCAGAAACATAGCCTCTTTTTTTCACTAATTATTTTTCATGCATATGTCTACACATGTATATGTATGTATATACATGAGCCCTTTAAAACCTAGAGTCTTTTCTTTTCTGTGATTTGGCTCTGCTAGATCCACTTTATTCCAGATCTCCATACCCCCTCAACAGATTTACCTCTGTCTTCTCAACTATACTCAGCTTTGTATATAAAATTGCAGCATGTTCTACATCTAGAACTTTCCTATTCAAAGTGTGGGCCTTAGTATCAACTAGGAGCTTGCTTGATATTCAGCCTCTCAGGCCCCACCCCAGAATTCCAGACTCAATTGAAGCCCAAGACTGGATTGCATTATGAGAGTGATCTTCCTGTTTGTTTTCCATGTATAGGATCAAGGGTCCTAGTGGACAGGCATTAGTTTTCTGCTTCCTTTGTCCCCCTAACTGTACTTAGGTAGGCACAAAAACTGTCAGGAGCACTTTTGTTGCAAGATTTGTCAACTTTTGCACTGAATTCATTTCAACCTTTGTATAAGAGAAAGAAAAAAATATCTCTTTCATAGTTTTCACGTAGTCCAACCTTTGTAAATTCAAGTGCCTTTTTTCTTTCTCTCAGGAACTATTTTTCCTTCAATGCCTCTGATTTCTATAATTTTGCAATTGAGCTCCAAATACTTTTTCTAATTTGGCTTTAAGCACAATTCATGAAGACAAATTTGACAATACTAGTTTTCCTTAGGGCAAAAGTACTCCTATTAGAAATCCAGAAAGTATTCTATTGAATAAAATGCTTCTTAATTTACTATAAAAGTTGTATTTAGAAAAAGTAAATAATCAGAGACAGGACATAGAAGTGTCCACTACTATGAAATCTAATGAAGAAAGAGACTAAACAGAGTAATTCAGTTATTTTTTTAAGTAATAAAGCCAGCAGTATTTAACAGCTTTCACCTTCCCCTATGGATCTATTTGCAATGTGTATCAATCATGTAAGGAATCTAACTTACTATACACCTTCAGCAATCTTGGCTTCTTGAGTCTGGGAGATGGTTCAATCAGTAAAGTGCTTGTCCATGCAGAAGAGTCAGGCATGGGGTGTGTACTCATAATCTCACTGCTGGGAAGGCAGAGACAGGTAGATCCCTGGGGCTAATTGGTTAGCTAGTTTAGACCAATGTATAATCTCAAGGTAAATAAAATACCCTATGTCAAAATAGAGTAGATGGTTTCTCTGAAGTTAACCTCTGGCCTCTGTGTGTGGACACACAATAACATCTGTACTTTCTGAACAAGCTTTCAGTTCTAGTCATATGAGGGCCTTACCACCTCTTTGGAGAGTGATGTCAAGGATCAGTACAGAAAGCAGAAAATTGCACTAATCTCTCCTTGGATTTTGGGTGAGAGGTTAGAGCTTATTACTGAGAGTTCATTCTAGGGGAGTACAAAGTTGAAATTTTTGCTCATCACAAATGTTCTTTAGATATCTCCCCCAACCCCAGATCTTATTTCTAGAGCTGTGAGAGGTGAAAATTGGCTGATGTAATGATAATCATGACTTCTTTTTTTAATTTTTTGATACTTTATTTACATTTCAAATGTTTTCTCCTTTCCAGGTCTCCCCTTTGGAAATCCCCTATCCCCTCCCCCCTTCTCCTGCCTCTATGAGGGTATTCCCCCACCCATCCACTCACCCACTCCCATCTTCCCTCCCTGGTGTTGGCTCCTAGCTGGCAGGTCCAGGCAAGAAGAGAGAACCCAGTCTAGCCAAGTCTATCCAGGACTGAGCAGAATGGCGAGTGTCAACAGCCAAAAGAAACACACCAGGCATAGGATTGGTTAAGATCCTTTCCCAATCTGTTGGTTGCCGTTTTGTCCTATTGACAGTATCCTTTGCCTTACAGAAGCTTTGCGATTTCATGAGGTCCCATTTGTCTATTCTTGATCTTAGAGCATAAGCCACTGGTGTTCTGTTCAGGAACTTTTGCCCTGTACCCAGGTGTTCGAGAGTTTTCCCCACTTTCTCTTCTATTAGATTCAGTGTATCTGGTTTTATGTGGAGGTCCTTGATCCACTTGGACTTGAGCTTTGTACAAGGAGATAGGAATGGATCAATTTGCATTCTTCTACACGTAGACCACCAGTTGAACCAGCACCATTTGTTGAAAATGCTGTCTTTTTTCCACTGAGTGGTTTTAGCTCCTTTGTGGAAAATCAAGTGACCATAGGTGTGTGGGTTCATTTCTGGGTCCTCAATTCTATTCCATCAATCTACCTGCCTGTCACTGTACCAATACCATGCAGTTTTTATCACTACTGCTCTGTAGTACAGCTTGAGATCAGGGATGCTGATTCCCCCAGAAGTTCTTTTGTTGTTAAGGATAGCTTTTGCTATCCTGGGTTTTTTGTTGCTCCAAATGAATTTGAGAATTGCTCTTTCTAATTCTCATGAAGAATTGAGTTGGAATTTTAATGAGGATTGCGTTGAATTTGTAGATTGCTCTTGACAGGATGACCATTTTTACTATATTAATCCTTCCAATCCATGAGCATGGCAGATCTTTCCACCTTCTGAGGTCTTCTTCGATTTCTTTCTTTAGAGACTTGAAGTTCTTGTCATACAGATCTTTCACTTGCTTGGTTAGAGTCACACCAAGATACTTAATATTGTTTGTGACAATTGTGAAGGGTGTCATTTCCCTAATTTCTTTCTCAGCCTGTTTATCCTTTGAGTATAGGAAGGCTACTGATTTTGTGGCAGAGGATGGCTGTGTTGGCCATCAGGGAGAAAGGAGAGGTCCTTGGGTCTGAGGGTGTCAGAGGCCCCAGTAAAGGGGAATGTCAAGGTGGGAATATGGGAATGGGTGGGCGGTGGGTGGGAGGTGGAATTCCCTCATAGATGCGAGGAGGGGGAAGGGATAGGGGGTTTCCAAAGAGGAGACATTGGAAATGTAAATAAAGTATCAAAAATTAATAAAAAAAAAAAAGAAGAAGACCAATATTGGGCAATAAAGATGAAAATATTGTATAATAAAAAAAAAAAAAAAAAAGAAAGAAAGAGACACACGAGGCTGAGTCTTGTCGAAGCAGGAACTCAACTTTATTGTATCAACCTCTTGATTATATAGAGAAGGCAAAGGGGGTAGGCACTTAGGTATGGGGAGAGATGACATAGGAGGTGGGGAAGGGGAAAGAGTGGCTGACAGGGCCAATGGCATAGCTCCATGTCAGCAACGACAGGGTAGAGGGAGGGCCAAACAGGTCTTGCTGAGTCACTCCTATGCAGAAGTGACTGAGACAGGTCTCAAAACTCGAGCCAGGCCCCGTTTTGTCCTGAAGGCCCAAACCAGGGTCAAAATGGGGCCTAACACTACCACTTCCCCAGACCCCACCCTCTTGCCCTCAGAACAGCAGGAGGGAGAGAACACCCCAGCGCTGCACTGTCAGGGTCCAGTTCTGAGCCCCAACCCAGAGCTGCTGCAGCCCCAGCTTGACTTGGCAACATGGCACCCAATGCAGGAGGGTGGACGGGCAAGTCGGCAAGGAATCAGGACTCCGCTCTCATGCAAAGCCGGGACCCCTGTAACCCCGCCCCTACGTCTGAGGCTGCCCCAGGCTGCATGCAGTGCTCCCCTCCATGTGCCAGGGAGGTGCACCCCACAGGCCTCTCTAAAGAGGAAGCAGGGGCTTTCGCCTCCCTGTGCCATCACCAGCAAGCAACCCAGGGAATGCTGATAGGCTGCCTCGGGCCCTGCTGCCCCCCAGATCACCATGGAAATGGCCACGGGCCCAGGCCCAGGCTGGGCAGCTGAAGGGGAACAGCAGCTGTGCTGACCTCAGCGAGACCTCAATCATGAGCGGTGGCGCAGTCCCTGAGCATGAGCAGCGGCACCACCCTGATCACGAGCACGGAGGTCCAACATATGACATTCCCCTTTACTGGAGCATCTAACACCCTCACGCCCAAGGGCCTCTCCTCTCCCTGATGGCCAACAAGGCTCTCCTCTGCTGCATATGTGGCCTGAAACATGGGTCCCTCCATGTGTATTCTTTGGTTGGTGGTCCGGTCTCCGGGAGCACAGGAGTCAGGCCAGTTGACACTGTTGCTCCCTCCATGGGGCTGCAAACTCCCTCATCTCCTTCAGTCCCTTCTCCAAATCCTCCATCTGGGACCTCATGCTCAGCCCAACAGTTGCTGTGAAGTCAATCTTGGGTATTCTGAACTTTTGGGCTAATATCCACTTATTAGTGAGTACATACCATGTTCGTTCTTTTGTGACTGAGTTACCTCACTCAGGATGATATTTTCAAGTTCCATCCATTTGCCTGCAAATTTCATGAAGTCATTGTTTTTAATAGCTGAGTAGTATTCTATTGTGTGAATGTACCACATTTTCTGTATCCATTCCTCTGTTAAGGGACATCTGGGTTGTTTTCAGCTTCTGGCTATTATAAATAAGGCTGCTATGAACATAGTGGAACAAGTGTCCTTATTATATGTTGGAGAATCTTCTGGGTATATTCCTAGGGATGTTATAGCTGGGTTTTCAGGTAGCATTATGTCCAATTTTCAGAGTGTCCGCCAAACTTATTTAAAGAGTGGTTGTATAAGCTTGCAATCCCACCAGCAATGGAGGAGTGTTCCTCTTTCTCTACATTCTCGCCAGCATCTGCTGTCACCTGAGTTTTTCATCTTAGCCATTCTGACTGGTGTGAGATGGAATCTCAGGGTTGTTTTGATTTGCATTTTTCTGATGAATAAGGATGTTGAACATTTCTTTAGGTGCTTCTCGGCCATTCAATGTTCCTCAGTTGAGAATTCTTTGTTTAGCTCTGTACCTCATTTTTAATAGGGTTATTTGATTCTCTGGAGTCTAACTTCTTGAGTTCTTTGTATATATTGGATATTAGCCCTCTATCAGATGTAGGATTGGTAAAGATCTTTCCCCAATCTGTTGGTTGCCATTTTGTCCTATTGACAGTGTCCTTTGCCTTACAGAAGCTTTGCAATTTTATGAGGTCCCATTTGTCGATTCTTGATCTTAGAGCATAAGCCAGTGGTGTTCTGTTCAGGAACTTTTCCCCTGTGCCCATGTGTTCAAGAGTTTTCCCCACTTTCTCTTCTATTGGATTCAGTGTATCTGGTTTTATGTGGAGGTTTTTGATCCACTTGGACTTGAACTTTGTACAAGGAGATAGGAATGGATCAATTT
The DNA here is from genome assembly GCA_028551405.1 of Uromys caudimaculatus. Lineage (NCBI taxonomy): Eukaryota > Metazoa > Chordata > Mammalia > Rodentia > Muridae > Uromys > Uromys caudimaculatus. The sequence continues at coordinate 3,101,085 of CM052722.1, forward strand.
GCATTCTTCTACATGGTGATTGCCAGTTGAACCAGCACCATTTGTTGAAAATGCTGTCTTTTTTCCACTGGATGGTTTTAGCTCCTTTGTCAAATATAAGTGACCGTAGGTGTGTGGGTTCATTTCTGGGTCTTCAATTCTATTCCATTTATCTTCCTGCCTGTCTCTGTACCAATACCTTGCAGTTTTTATCACTATTGCTCTGTAATATAGCTTCTGTCAGGGTTGGTGATTCCCCCAGAAATTCTTTTATTGTTGAGAATAGTTTTCACAATGCTAGGTTTTTTGTTATTCCAAATGAATTTGAGAATTGCTCTTTCTAACTCTATGAAGCATTGATTTGGAATTTTGAAGGGGATTACATTGAAACTGTAGATTGCTTTAGGCAAGATGGCCATTTTTACTATATTAATCCTGCCAATCCATGAGCATGGGAGATCTTTCCATCTTCTGAGATCTTCTTCGATTTCTTTCTTCAGAGAAGCACAGATTATTATATTTGTCTTTTGAGAGTAGTGTTCCTAAGTGAGCCATAACTGTAATTGACTACTTGGTATCTATGTGAGTGAAGTTTCCTCCACTTTAGATTAACTCTCACTAGCCATTTGAATAAAACCATTTGAATGCAAAGTCCATTTGGGTCATGAAACCCAGAGCAAAGCATTTGCCTCCACCAAAATGGCACTTAGAGTGCAAGAAATAAGTACATGGAAATATTCTCGGAGGGATCCTAATTCACCCGATATGCTCTTAGAACAAATTTCCCCAAGTAGCTGAATTGTAGGCCCTTTGTCATGGTGTCGTTTCTTGAAATGGCAGCCTGCCTCTTATTCACAAGATTTCCCAGAACATGTGCATGAGTATGGGTTTTCTCCAAGTGCTTATGGGGCAGGGCTCCTAGCCATACTAACAGAAAAATGCAGCTAGAGCCACAGAATGCTGAATCTAGCTTTTTTTGATGAGGGATAATTTAATATTCAAATAATCAGTAATTAAAGAGAAGTCTTCCTCCTCCCCACCCTTTCCTCCCTGACCCATAAGAGGTGAACCCTGAATCCTACAATTTTAAGGCAGAGAGTCAGAGGGGCAGACTTCATGAGCAGTACAGTTAAGCAAGGCAGCAGAGAAGAAAGTTTAAAATCTCCCTGGGTCACGATACCTCATAAATCAAGTTGACTTTTCCAATAGTAAAATGGTCATGCCAGGTTCTAGTTTTCAGGTAGATTTATGAGTGTGTTGTTTTACACATGACATACATACCATGATGGAGTAATTGGCACAGGACACAAAAAGACACAAAGCACTTAAGAAACTAAAATGTAAGGAACCTGTTGACCCCAGTCAGGCTCTCTTCCCTGACAAGTTAGTTATTTTGATTCCCATTTGGGGACAGCTTAGGTCACTAATAGCTTTTCATAGTCCTAAAGAAATCAAGAGAGGGAGGGAGGGACAGAGGGAAGGAGAGAGAGAGAGAGAGAGAGAGAGAGAGAGAGAGAGAGAACTTAAATTGTTACAACTATCTTCTCTTCCATGGAATTTTCTTCTTGGAAAGTGACTTTGGCTGGCTCAATAAAAGTTATCTTGGCCTTTCTTTGGTAGCCTTGGCCAATAAGAACAGAGTTGATTAGAAAAGATAATAAGAACACTGAGAGCTTTGGCCTGTGGGAATAAACTGAGCAGCACTTGTGTGCAAATCCTAAGGGTGAGCCTACTTCTGAATTTTCCTGGAGGAAAGTTCAGTTCTTGCTTGCTACAGTACTGTAGGGGCACTAGAGAAGGTACTTACAGCTTACTCACAAGTCGGTCACTCTTAAGTCTTTATCTACTCACAGCTCCAGGGATTTTTTAAATCAAGCCAGAGATATGGAAAATGCTTTAGGTGGGAAGGGGTACCTTAGAGATATCATAGATTCAGTTCCAGAGCACCACAATGAAGCAAAATTTGCAATAGTCAGGACTTCCCATGATAGTAAACTACTAAGTCTTTTATAGTATAGGTATTTTTTTAATAGGCAGGGGGATATATAAAGGTGGGACTGGGAAGAGAGGAGGGACTGGGTGGGGTACAATCCGTATGTAAAGTGAATAAATAAATATTTTTTAAAAGACTAATGCATATCATTTCATGAAAAAAATACTAGTGGACCTTATAGCACATGCCTATAATCCCAGCTACTTGAGACAGGAGGATGGCAAGTTTGAGGTCTGCATGGGAAAATTAGCAAAATTCTGTCTCAAACTAAAATGAATGTTGACTGAATCATTGCAAGTTCAGTTGACACTAAAGGAGAAAATTTGTCTTTAAGAACATTTAAAAGGAGGTAAAGGCATAGCTTAGATATAGAGAGCTTTGCTGAGCAAGTCAAGAGCCCTGGCTTCAGTATTCACACGTACAGTATTATTGCTAACAATCATATGAACTATTTGAGAGATGTCTTCAATAGATTTATTCTAGTATATTTGTAAAAGGAAAAAAAAAAAAAAGAAAAAGTAGTATCTTCCAAATGCTTTGAGTCAGAGTGCAATAAAAAGAGGTTTTCTCTTTCTTTTTGAACATTGCCTACATCAAATAAAATCACCAAAACAAGGAAGGGTGCTTTTTTTTAGTGTTAATTATCTTTAATCTTTTTTTAAATTCCAGTTGCTATCCCCCTCCCAGTCCTCCCTCTGACAGTTCCTCATCCCATTTCTCCTCCCTGCACCCCCCATCTCCAAGAGGATGATCCTCCACCCCACCAGACCTCCCTACTCCCTGGGGCCTCAAGTCTCTCAGGAGTTAAGTGTATCTTCTCTTACTGAAGCCAAACCAGGCAGTCCTCTGTTGTATATGTGTCAGGGGCCTCATATCACCTAGTGTATGCTGCCTGGTTCGTGGCTCAGTGTCTGAGAGATCTCAGGGGTCCAGGTTAGTTGAGACTGCTGGTCTTCCTATGGGGTCACCCAAGGAGGAGTGCTTTTTAATGCAAGAATTACAAAGGAAATTGAAAAATGCATTTCATTCATTCATTCATTCATTCATTCATTCATTCATTCATGTGTTGGAGATCAAGCCCAGGGTCTTATATATGCTGCCTAAGCGTTCTACCATCAGCTATATTCCTAGTTATAAGCAAAATGCATTTAGAGACATATCAGAATTTGTTCAGACTTTTCTAACTCTATATGTGCCATCATGTACCTGTTGATAGCTACTATTGCATTAAGGCAGGGTTTCATACATGAGCGCAGGCTGGCCTGAAATACACTATGTAGTTTTCCCAGAATGGCTTTTCCTTTGTTCTTTTAACTTCAATTAGAAAATAAATATAAAAATGGTTACCCAAAGTTGGGAAGCAATTAATAATGCATTCTGGGATCTTGACAAATTTTATACTTATCACATATGCCTGTTCAGTTTGCTAAAGGCTTTTATAGAAGGAGACATACTAGTTTCACAATTTATGGCTGTAGATTTACAACTTTATGGTCATTTAGGTAACAGCCTGTGCAAATTTTTCACAACTAATAAGATTTGAAGCTCTTTGCTTAGGGTTCTAGGATGTGATTCAAGGTAGAATGTGACCTTAAAACTAAGGAAGACTGGAAAGCAGGATGCTTAAACCTTGAGACAAACTAGACTGTCCTCTCTCTTCATCATAATGACAAAAGTTCTACTAACATAAAAGGAGGTTAAAATAAGCCCTAGGCAATGTTGAAGTAGATTAAAACCACACAGGAAAAGACCTGGAGCTTAAAGAGATGTGCCCATGGGACTGGGTCAGTGCCAGCACCATGGCCTTGGGGATGAGTCGTTGGGGGGGGGGGGTAGTGCAATGTCTGTGTCTCCAGTTATTTAGAGTTTCAGCTGACAGAGCCACCTCTCATCCTCTTTCACAGTCACCCTAGACTGTAAGGCCTCACTCTACTACTGTCCCTAATGCTTGAAGACAGCTCTGTTGGGCTTTTCTCCTGTTCAGAGAAACTTACTCCAAAATCTTAAAAATCAAAGCTCTCCTATTGAGGTCTATCTTTTATGGCTTTTATGGGTCAATTTTTATATTTGCAGTGCTGGGCTGGAACATGGGGCCTTACATGTGCTAGAGAAGTGTTGCACCACTGGGACATACCTGGAGCCCATTTCTGGGTGGTTTATGGACCAGAAGTAGAATTATTCATTGTAGCCCTTATAGAAACTAATCCTTTGAAACATTCTCTTGTTTGCATGTGTAAAGAAGGAAAACTCTAGTTGAGTCCATCTGATTTTCCTCCCTCTCTAATGTGAAATGACTACTCAAGGACAAGGTCTATCGGGTCTGTAATTTTTATTGAACCCACATGACCGCAACTGGGCTGAACATTTTTCAGAGACATACAAGAGAAGGAATGAACGACATGCTTCATTGAGAAGACTAACAGCTCTGTTTATGCCCTGTTTCATGAGAAAGGAGTGCATTTTCTTCCTTGTATCACTGTAAATTACCATAACATCACAGGAAAATAAGCATATGTTAATATAGTTGGGCATAGAGGTTTTTTTCCTCCCTGTTGAATAATCTAGAAAATGCAAACTCTGGAATATAAGGTTGTTGCAGGCAAGTCAAAGGAATTTTACAGACTCCCTTAGGGAACTGAGTATACCCCCTCAAATGACAGGATAAAGACTGTTTTATTTGATCCAGGGTCTGTGCTCATGGGCCCTGGAGCTGTTTAGCTGCCTGGCTGATCTATATCACCATGTTTACTTCTCCCAGACTGGAATGTGTCTATAAGCCAAGATGCACCCACAGCATTTCATTGTCTGGAAGGTCTTCTGTGAAGTCTCACATGCTCATTTTAACTGAGGAAGCAGGATGTCAGAAACATGGTTTGCTGAATGGAAGTTGGTTTGCTTTCCAATTTGTTTATATTAGCCTTCAGAACGTTATTCCTTCCTTACTTCTATATTGGGAAGAGAGACTTGCCTAAGATTTTTATCTTCTATCCAAGGTCAGGCTCTCCTGCCCTAGGTAGAGTAACCCAGTGCCAGATTCTGCCAGTTCTTTGCAGCTGCAGCTCACCAATCTGTCAGTTCCCCCCAGAGCAGCTTAGAGAAGCCATGGAATCACAGCATTTCTCAGAACCAAGGGGCCTCAACAGGGCATCAAGAAGACATGCATTCTTAGCTTTCCTCCTTAGCCATCACTACTCAGGATCTTCTTAGGCAAGCCATTAAAATGCTCTGTTCTTCATCCCCTATCCTGCCACAAAGTGATAATCATCATAGTCATGTGGGAGAGAAGTCTTTTGTGATATTAAGATGAAATCAATCACTGGGTACAAAACCATTTGAAGTCACCAGGATTACAATGATTTTATACTCAGTGAATAGTCTCAGTAAAAATATTCTGGATCACACCCGGGGGCAAGGGATGGGGCATGTATTGATCTATACTACTGTGAAGACTTTTAACATGTTCTTTTCAGTTCAAAACTGTCATTGAGTTTGATGAGAATAATTTCTTCTCTCAGGTATCTTGTTTCTATAAAATATAGGTTAGTGAGTTCCTCAAAACCAAAACCTTAAAAGTAGATTTATCATATGACCATACAATTCCACTTGCACGCATATAATCAAAAGAACTGAAAGCTGATCCCTAAACAGGTGTTTGTACATTCGTGTTTATAAAAGCATTTTTTACATTTTCCCAACAGTGAAAGCAACACAAATATCCATTGCTGTATGGAGACAAACAAAACATGGTAGATACATACAATGGAGTATTTTTAAAAAGCCTTTTAAAGAGAGAAGGAAAATTCAACACACATGCTGCTGGTGGATGGCATTGTGCTAAGAAAAATAAGCCGTCATGAAGCAATAACTTTTGCAGAATTACACCTCCATAAGGTCTTTAAGGTACTCAGGCTCAGTAGCAGAACATCAAGCTGTAGTCGTGGGAGGAAGGATGGACTCTGCTGCTCTCACTTAATGGAAAGAGACATGGAGTTTTGCACGATAAGGGTTCTGGTGGTTGGTTGAGCACTGACCTGAAACTACATATATCACCAAGTTGTCTGTGTAAACATGGTTAGCGGGGTGAATTTTGCACTCTATGTGTTTTGACACAATGAATATTTTTCAATATTAACATTAAATAAATAGAAAAAATGCCAGTGGTTGAAGAGCTCTGGGATTTCTCTGGGCTAAAGTGCGCACTAAGCAGACTGTCCACACAGTGCCATGCATTGTTCTTTCTCTGGTCTCAGAGCAACATCCTGAACAGTAAAGGCAGTTTTGGCTGACTTTAGGGAATTTGTACCTTGGCCACAGAAGGTGTTTTTGACAAAATAGGCAGCCCAGCTTCATCTCTGAAATTCCTGAACATTCTTAGATGCCCATCCCTTGTGTTAATACAGGGCTAGCCTTTTCCCATAGTGAATGAAAAAAGCAGTTCCTTACTTTTCGGGCTGAAAGGATCAACAGTTGCCTCTGTTCACTTGCTTGCCAGCTATACAAAGGTTTCAGGCTCTGCTGGAAGTCTCAACAATTCTAGAGGGGGCAGAAAATTTTCACAACTTCAGGAGGGGGAAGGCCCACAAACAGATGGCTTCCTACCCACATGGTTGCCATAGTGAACTCCTGATTTTCCTTTTGAGAGGCAAGATGAAAGTGCCACATTATGGGATTCCTTGAAAAGTCTCAGGAAAAACAGAAGGTCGTATTTTTAGTATTCTCTTTCTAGATACTTTATGTTTGTTCTCTCAAAGAGAACCAATTATGGGGTTAGCTGGAGGGTCCTTAGCATCTTCCTCAAAAGGACATGAAGAAATTCTACTAACTTCCCCCAGGATCCAATGGATTCTTAACTAGACCAAACTCTGAGAGCCAGTGGGGATGAAGCTGGACAGTTCTGATTCCTTCCAATTATCACCTTTCTGGGCCTGAGAGGCAGATGACTGTGTGACCCTAGCACCAAATAAAACCTTTCCCATGGTTCTCTTAAACACAATCAAGTTAGGCAGACTAGAAATTTTTTGGAATGTTTTATAGAATTCTAAGGAAAAAAAAACACAGATAGTGACACTACATGGTTCCCAGAATTGTCCTTTGACCTGGGGCTTGGCATCATATTTCCTTAACTTTTAGCTTATATGCCTTGTCATGAACTCTGTTGAGGTTTGTGTTTTCAAGTACCGGTAGGTAAGATCTTGCCTGATTCTTTTCCTGTGCTTCTCCTGCCATTGCAAATCCTGCCACTCAGACTAACTGAGATAGTTTGGAATTTTATCAAAAGGGTCTTTTGTGTGGGGAGCAGACAGCAGCCTGGATTCAAGCTTCTACTTCCTCCATTGGCCATGCACTCTTATATAGCCAATGACTTGCTCAGTTGTATTTAACAGTTCTGCCCAATGCCTAGGGGTTTCTAAGAGCCTTTACCAAATTCCCATCCAACCCATCCAACTAGCTTCTAGTCTAAGGAAAAGTGTATACCCTACACAACAGCCATGAAAAAGAACACTCAAGATTCCACATCTTCTAAAGAAATCCTTACCAGTCACTAATGTCTTTATTCAACACAGTATGTCTTTATACAATAGCTATGTATTTGTAATCATAAAGGGTTTATTCCTGGACTAGGAAGAGTTTTAAAGTCATATTTAAAAGTTTCTAGCTAAGAAATAGTTGAACTGAGTTTGGACTTTGAAAGGGCAGGTCCCCTTTCGGCAATCTGGCTCTTTCCATGAATAGTATTCATGGTGGCTTTGTGTGGAGGGCTTGTGTTGATTGCCATCCAAGTCTGGAAAAGTTCAGAAAGACGTTTGCTTCAGCAATGCAGCTAAGCTTTGTGTCTAGGATTAATACACTGATTTTCAGCAAAATAAACATCCTGTTATGCCCCAGTATATTTGCCCTAAACACATTTTGAAGAACATCTTACAAAAGAAAAAGAGGGTCTGGAGAGATGGCTTAGTTAGTAAAGCACTTGTCATACAAGTCTGACTACCTGACATTAGAGCTTCAGAACCCACAGTTAAAAGTCATAATTTCATTGTGCCTCTGCGGGAATATGAGGGTGTAGACACAGAATTGCCAGAAGCTTATCCTGAAGTACACAACAGTGGGCATACATGCAAAGCAAAGGGTTATTTCTTTGTAGCAAAATTGAGCAAAACCAATCCTCTAGTGTACATTTGTTGACATGTAGGTGGCTTTGAGGTATTTCCTTATAGTTGAAAGAAGATAGCAAGTAACAAAAAAAAATCCGTGCTATAAGTTACTTAATTCCATAAATAATTCTACGTTTACAAGCAAGTTATGGCTTATGGCCTTACAGAAACAATAGTGTTGAGCTTTAGTGTCAGCTTCTTGTCGCTATGACAAATATTTAAAAGCTGAAAGATATATTTTGGTTCTTGGGTTCATAAGTCTTGGCATGTGCTTGGTGGTTCCATTACTTTAGGTAGGAGACAAGGTTGAACATCATGGTGGCAACGCTACCTACTTCATGGTTGCCATAACATGAAAAGAGAAAAGATGGGGAATGGGACAAAACACACCTTCCAGGGCACACCCAATGATCTATGTCCTCCAACTAGGACACATATGCTACCTTTACCACTTTGCAATAATGACATCCTATTAGGAATTCATCAAGGATTCACCCTATTGATTATATCAGAGCCCCAAGAGCCCACTGTCTGAAAGTCGATTGGCTGACAAACAAGCCCCCACTGCATATTCTGTGAAGTCATTTCATATTCCAGTCTTAACAAGTAGTCAGATTTCCAGGTTAGTCCACATCTCCCTTAGCATGTTTTAGTTGGAATTATGCTGGAATTGTTTGAGTGTGTTTTTAAAAGAAGATCTATTTTTGACTTGTGGAGGTGGGGTGGGTTTGTATTTAAGTGCAGCTGCCCTAGAAAGCCAGAGGCATCAGATCCCCCTGGAGCTGGAGTTGCAGACAATTATAAGTCACCTGGGTGCTAGGAATAGAACTTGGGTCCTCTGCAAGAGTGGTATGCAGTCTTAATTGCTGAGCCATCTCTTCATCTCCTTTAGTGGAATGTTTTTGTGGTAATACTATGAGAAGAAATCATACACATAGGTGGAAACAACTATTTTTCAGAATAAGCAATTAAAGAAAAACACTTCAAATTATGTGTTTTGTTCTCTAATGATTTAGAATACCAGGGCACAGGGAGCAGCACACTTAGAAGCATCTTGTGATGGTAACTGGTTATTGGAGGCCTTCCAGGTTTGTTAGAGGACTCTTGAGGTTAATTAGAGTGGTTTTCTAGTTTGCATTAGTTCACCTTCTATCTCCCTGGGGTCAGTGTGTAACTGTTGTGAAGAAGGCATTTGGAGCTCACAAAGAGAAGCAGGAGGATGAGAGAATACACCAAGATGAAGTGATGTCCCAGAAAGAGACAAGCAAAGAGGAGGTGCATGATGGCTGGAGATGAGGTTCACAAAAATGCACATAATAATCTCTGAAAAGAGTTCTGCCAAGTAACTCCTTCACCTCCAGTCACTGTGCTTACTCACTGGAGCAGCTGCCAGGGCAGGCAGGCAAAGGGACAGGTAAGAAATGACTATCACATTGTTCATACATACGTGGTATTCTTGAATGATATGCTTATGGATTGGAAAATCTTTTTTTCTAAGTAAATAGATAACTTGATAAAATATGAGAAAAGGCAAATGATCAGTATTAGTGAACACTTATTAAATGCTAAGAGACAACTACCCAGCAAAATATTGAACACGTTGTTCCCCTTTTGCATCAAATCCACTGACTCCATATTAATGACTCTCCTCCTTGTGCAAGAGAACAAATTAGATGACTTGTAATCAAAGTGATAAAACAAATTTAGCACATTTCACACTACAACAGTGTTTTTGTGACTCCATCAACTGCTTCACTGTGTTTCTCAGTAGAGGCAGCTTATGGATGGTGACTCAAAGTGTCTTTGATTTTTGTTCCCTCCCCCATTGTTTCAGTCAGCAAATGTATTGTGCTTATAAAATCCTGTTCTATACTAGACACCATGTAAAATACCAGAGCTAGGACCCATTCTTTGCTCTCATAAACTCCCTAGAAGTGTAAACAAACTATTAAAAACAGAATGTTAATTGGGCAGTATGTTGATCCATTTTATGTTGCCAATAACTCATTACCACACACTGGATGGGCCAGAAAGAAAGGAGGTTTATTTTGGTCCATGATTATGGGGGTCCAAGGTCAATTTAGCCATGTAATGCTTGCTGCCAGAGTCCCAATGTGATACAGGTTTCTACATGGTAAGAGATAGGTGATATTACTGTGTATATGCATGCACATACACTTGTGTGTGTGTTCTCTAATCTCTTTCTTATAAAACCATTAGGATTCAATCATGGGATTCTAACTTGATGATGTCATCTAATCCTAATCACTCTCTCAGGTTCCACCTCTGGACACCACAGGTGGATTAATTTTCTACCCTCTTAATACCTCAAACCAGGGATTAAATTTCAATACATGATCCCTGGAAGACATACCCAGGCCATACCAAAGCCTTGGGAGTTATCCAGAGCTGTAAGAGGGAAACCATTTTAACTTTGATTTGGTAGCTAAGGAACACTAGTGTGCTGATCTAAATGATGAGCAAGGTAGAGCCAGACGAGGGAGGTGTTTGACATAGAGCAGGCAGTATAGGCAAAACACAAAGACTAACCAGGTTTAGGGAAAAGAAATTAGTTTTCTATCATCCAGAAGTATGTCCCATTGAAGTGGAACTATGAGGGAAGGGCCACACTCAGTTGTGTTCTCCAGCTTTCCATTTCTTTCAAATCCTATGTTCAATGAGGTCAGGGTGGTATCTAGAGAATGGCTATGGCAGGAGGAACACTTATGCTACAGAAATTGGCAGCTGCCCAAGATCAGGCTTTTTATTTCCTGGAGAGCTAGTTGTTAATCATTTCCAACGCATCAATGGACACTGATCCAAAGGACACTGCTATAGATCTGTGGTGTGGCTTTAATTCTTTTTACCTGTTACTCCTGATGTTTTGTATCATCCACTGGCAGCTGCTCTTAAGCTGTTAGTGGACTGGAGATAAGCAGCAGGGTACAAATGCCAGCATTTCGTCTCCTTGGTCTCCTTCAGCTGTGAAGCCTGCCATCTTCACACATGCCAACATCCTGTGAGTTTTCCCACATCGGTCGTTTTTCAAGTCAAAGCAATGTTAAAAAAATAAACTGGCACTGTTTTCCACAGACATTAATGTTCATTAACACACACCTAGACTTTCACAGCTTCAGTTTCACACTTGTGATTTGATTTACATGAATAACTAAATCTTTGGTTAAGCCTCCTCGAGGTTATTCAGGATAAACTAGCATTTCTCTTCCAGAAGCAGATACACCCTGTGCAAAATACTCAGAAACCTTCTGAAAATACTACCAGAGATGGGCCGGGCGTGTCACTCCATGAAAGAGCATTTGCTGAGCATGTTGGAAAGTCCTAGGTTTCAGCCCCCGCATAACAAGCAGATTTATCAGAGATAAATAGTACATTCACCATCTATCTTGCCATGGTGACCCTGTTTCCATGACAAAGGTCATACAGGGAATAAGAAATAGATCCGAGATGAGCTAGGTTTAACATATGGTGCTTCATCATTTTCACTCATTTGACCTCCCCTTAATTCCCCCATTCCTTATTGATCTCACAGAGATTTATGCCCAGAGCATACCGGGTTAGTTCTCTACTGCCCTGTGATTGGTATCTGTCTGTGTTCCTTTAAGGAAAGTCAGACAAGAAAGAGTAAGCTCTATCCACATGGTGAGTGGAGAGTAAGTCGGAACAATTCTGGCTCTATCTGAGAGGTAGATGAGAAAACTCAACCGAACTCACAGCATGCCAGGAGTTTATTTATTTTCACATTCAATACAAATTATCATTTTAAAATTTTATCCATATGCCTTTTTCAGCAAGAAGAGGGAGTTTTATTTTGGAATTCATAGCAAATGTTTTGAAAGAACTGCATGAATCAATAAACCATTTTTCCCTGTAGATTTTGGTAGGAAGTCCTTGGTGCAAAGGCACTGAAATCACTTTGCCAAAGTAACTGACATGCGCAAAGTCCTTCTAAAAGCTATCAGGAATGATGACAAGATAGATAGAGAGGTGGAATGAGACTATCTTTCCCTGGTTTCACTCGTTTTACTCCTAATTAAACTGTCTGGGCCTGGGAGTTTAGCTGAGTGGAAGTTTATGTTTAGGTTATATGAAGCCCTGGGTTCCATCCCCAGTACTGGAGAGAAAAAAAAATCAGGAATCAACAAACCACTATCAAAAATAATAGAGTTAGTGTTAGTATTAGTAAGTTAGGATAATAGGATTTTGTTCAAAATAAAATGTTTAAAGTTTACATGAATCAACTTCCTAAAATGCTGATTACTCCATTTTCATAGTTCTGCATACATTCTTGTTTTCATTTCCAATTTGGAGAAATGCCACACCTTGTGGCTTTCTGACCATAATGCAATGAGCAGCCTATGAAACCTTAATGAGCCTCATTCTTTTATGTGTAGACTCAAAGAATGATAATGGTCATCCAGAGTGACTGTGAACATTTAGCAAAATGAAGTATTACAGATCTATGGTCATGTACGTGACTATAGAGTTAGTGTTGTTTCCTGCAACTAACCTTGAAGCTCTAATTTATAGTATGAAAAATTTAAGACTCATAACTGTATGTACATGGTTGAGAAGTGACAAGGGTACTGGATGGTCAGTCTTCATAAGAGATAGTCTGACTCATATTTCTACCTTGATATACATTGGGAGGATTGTGGGGCAGTAGTCTGTGGAAGGCAATCTGACACCCGGTTGAGCACAGGCTGAAAATTTGGGGAGACCCAGTGGAATATCCACGAGCAGTGCAATATCCATGAGGGACCGAATTATGGTTTTAGCCAATGCTCCCGGAAGAATCCTGTAAAAACAGCTACAGCTTTCACAACCCCTATATAGAGAGAAGCCTGGCATGTGAGACTTGTCACACAGAAAGCAACTCTGAGTCCTCCCACAAGCAAATGAGGCACTACAAAGCCCCCAGACCAAACCAATGGGAAGTATCTGTTGCCAAACCCCTGACCCCTCCCAAACAGTATATTAGACTGTCCTGACCTGTGTAGCCTCCCTGCCTGCCCTGCCCACTCCTGCCCACCGCCACCCACCATCCAGAAGGAATAAAGGTGCGAAAACTATTCTGGTGTCTGAGAGCTTCTGTCCTAAGAGCTGTAACACTTTCAGCCTGGGAACAGATCCGCTCTCCCAGACCTGAAGCCTCCCGCTCTCCGGGCCGAGCGCTGGGGCGTGTGCCAACAGCGGCTGTGGGTCTCGCAGGGATCGTGCTGCGGCCTGGACCTGGCTTGGAGTGGGAGAGTGGCTGAGGCGGCTCGCACTCGCAGCCCAACCCATCTCTGGCTGCCCGGGCCTGACTGGGCACAGGGCGGCGAGTGCAGCGTCCTGACACTATCCAGGCAGCAGCAGTAGGGACCAAGGCATAGGAAGTTCTGTTCCCGCTCACGCTCCCTCCCCCTTGCCGGGACCCTCGAATTTGGCTGGGCCAGAGACCCCCGAGGAAGACTCCCTATGCGCAGCCCAATAGAGAATGTGACCATATTTTTAGAGACATATTTTGAAATATCACTATTGAAAATATTTTATGTTTTTAAACAGTTCCTTCCTTTCTTTGTAGAGAATGAAAAATAATATAGCAAAAGTATTAGTCTCTCAGTTACCTTGACATTTTATCATGCATGTTCAAGTTCTCTATTCTGTGACTACATCTATTACAAATGAAAAGCACAGAAATAATAATAATAAAAAAAAAAGCAAAACAGAATTTCCAGCAATTTAAACTTGTCTTCTGTTCCAATCCAATTGTGGCTAGACTTGATAATATCATTGATTTTTAACTGAGCCTATGAGTTATATACCTCCTAGACTAGATTAGCTTATGACTTGCAGGAGAGTCTAGGTTATTCCTTGTGTGTTGGCAGAATCTTGTTTCATGTACAAGAAATTTTAAAGTAAAATCATCAATGTTTCCAAGTGGGAAACAATATCAGTACAAAGTGGTTCTCTAATCATCAGGTAACTGAACTTCACCATATCTCTCTGTCAAATTTAAAGTGACTTGAGAGCTTGAGAGACATATTGGCAAAGAGCCCAGAATCTTCTATTGTGCCAGCTGTCCCCATATTCTATCGATTGCTGAAGGTCCATCTACTTAGACACTTGAAAAGTCTCTCATGATGTTAATATGACTGCTGCTGTATGTCTATCATGACCCACCTCTGCCCCAACTTCTCAAGGCTCCTAAGGACCCTAGGCCCCTCTAATTTCCTGCTGTTGCTGGTCCAGAAATGCTATTCTGAGGCCACAGTGCCTTGCTGGAAGGGCAGACTCCTCCAAATAGCTAGAATTCAGCCATCCATATTGTGTATCTTCTATAAATGCTACTACATGTCACTCACTTCTAGACATTCCATCCCAGAGATAGGCATACCTTTATCCCTTTTCATTCAAAGAAGTGGTTATTTTGATTCTTCTATCTCCTTACTGTTTGTTTGATTTTTTTTTCTTTTGGATAGAATAATCCAAATCAGCAAGTGACTTTTGCCTTTGTGTAGGTGAGAAAATAATATTAACAGTTATGTGTGTCTTTATTAACAAAATGGAAGAGAAAAGAACCCTTTCTAGAGGTGAGCAGGAAGCCATCACTTTCTTCCTTAGTGTTTTAAAAGAGTTGAGGCAGGGCACTGGTACTAGAACCCAGAGAGAGAGAGAGAGAGAGAGAGAGAGACAGACAGACAGACAGACAGAGACAGAGAGACACAGACACAGAGAGACACAGAGACACAGGCAGAGAGACACAGAGACAGACAGGGACAGGGACAGGGACAATGAGAGAGACACAGAGAGAGACATAACATGGATAGAAGGGTTACTTGTGGCTTATAGGGAGGTAGAGTAGGTGGATGTGGGATATACTTCCCGGCTTCTGTCCTATAACTTTTATCTCCTGCCAGGGCTTCACATTGCCTAACCAAACAAAAATCTAGACATGAAATGAGCCCAAGTGCTAAGTACCATGGAGTTCAGATTTGGGGCACTGGGAAGGAAGGAGAAAGGAGAAACAGGGATCAGTGGCTTTCAACCTTCCTAATGCTGTGACCCTTTAATACAGTTCCTCATGCTGCGGTGATTCTAACCATAAATTTATTTTAGTTGCTATGTCACAACTGTAATTTTGCTACTGTTATTAATCACAATGTAAATATTTTTTGAGATAGAGGTTTGCCTAAGGGGTTGTGACACTCAAGTTAAGAACTTCTGTAAGACCATAGAAAACACTAAATGGTGCTAGAAGCATAGCTCAGCATTATACGATCCCGAATCATTTCACAGCACTATAAAAAAATACTAAATAGATACAAAGACTGAGCATGAATACTAAGGGAAATAAAGGCTTGTTCAAGTAAGGAATGACCTGAAGGATGAAGGACCTTTTTCGTGTAGCTTCCTAGAGAGCAATCCTAGATGTTGCATCAAAATGATCCCCTCTTTTCATTATTCTTCAATAAGAACAAACTTTTCTCAAAGTGAACTCACCTTTAATTCACAATTTCACAATCTGAAACAAGGCATCCAGTACTGGCCAAAAAGAAACAATATAAAGCCATCTATCCATTCATCCACTCATCTAACCATCTGTCTGTCTATCTATCCCCTGCAACCAGACAGCAAGCTCTCAATGTAGACAATCAACACCAAGTAGGGAGCCATGAGTTCCATCTCCAGTATCCCCACCAAAAAGAAACAAATCATTCCAAATACAGTATGAAAACAAATTAGTTAATTTCTTATGGTTTTCTGAGTCTACAGGCTCTACTGGACCTCTTTCTCTGTATTATCATGCATATGGCTGCATTCAGCTGGAAACTTGGTTGGGCCAGGAACTCAACACAGATTTGCCTCTCTTCCCTTAGGCTGTAGCTACTTTCTTTTTAAAAATTCATTGCTACTACTATTATTATGGTGTCTGTTTGTACATACTTGTGTGCAAATGTCAGTGTGGGTATGCAGGTACGATAGAACACATCTGGAAGTCAGAAGACAAATTGTGGGAATTAGTTACCTTCTTTCACCATTTGGATTCGGAACATCACACTCAGATTCTTAGGCTTTGTGGCAAGTACCTTTACTGGCTGAGCCATCTCACTCACTGAGTTATAGCTTCTTAACCAGTGGGCTGTGATCCTGTCTAGGGTGGCATAACTGAATGTGGGGATCATGAAAAATCTGACAACAGTAAACAGTTTCTGAACATACAAGGACCAAAATAATCAAGTGTCTTGTAAGTCTGTGTATTTCAGGAAGCACTTCCCATGTTGCATCATGTGACCAAACCACAACCTTGCTTTTGAACACCCAACCTGTATATTTTGTGCTGCCCATGTCCTCAAGTCCTACAATGCCAGTGAATGCTTCCTAAAATACTTCAGCTCAGATTTGATACTATTGTGTGCTATCAGCTGAATGTGTTTAACTGTACGTGCAAAGCTTTCTGCTCTTTTAGAGACATAATGGTTGCATTACAGAAAAAAGAGTTTAAATATTTTCTAACATCATTTGTGAGCATATAAGTGCCAAAAGTATATGTTTGGATTGTAATATGTTAAAATGTTTGATATGAACATTTGTTCTTTGAATCTCTGAGTTGAGTTTCAGCTAAAACAGTTAAAGTTTAGCATTGCATTAGGACTGAATTTCTGAAAAATTCTGAAGTAGTCCTAAGCAGAATCAACTTGAAAAAAACCTTTGGAGGTGATCAGACAAGATTTAATTCTTTGTATGGTGTGTGTGTGTGTGTGTGTGTGTGTGTGTGTGTGTGTGTGTGTGTGTGCGCACACACGAGCACGTGTATGTACATGTGGAGACCAGAGGTTAACCTCAAGTTTTGCTTCTCTTTGATTTTTAAGAAAGGAACTCCCACTGGACTCTAAGGCTCACTACTCCAGCTAGATTGGTTCACCTCTCCCTCTTTTCCTTTCCAGTGTTGGGATTACAAGCCTTTTTGACCATGCCTGGCTTTTTACATGAGTGCTAGGGGATCAAACTCAGGTCCGCAGTAAGCTAACTTTACCCACTGAGCTTATTTCCAGCCCCAATATCTAATTCTTTATGTAGAAATAAACAAGCACATCCTTTCATTAATATGGAAACTTGGTTTCACCTTTAATAAAATAAAATTATATGTGTATATAATACATTATTTATATTGTATTAAAATAGATTGTTTTATGAATTATTTCCAATGAACTCATATCTATTTTGTTTACCTGTTGTGTTAGCTAGGGTGTGGTTTTTTGATACTTTATTTACATTTCAAATGTTTTCCCCTTTCCAGGTCTCCCCTTTGGAAACCCCTTATCCCACCCCCCTCTCCCTGCCTTTGTGTTGTTTTGTTTTGTTTTGTTGTCAATTTGACAGCTAGGAAAAAGAAACCTCCATTGAGAAAAATGCCTTCATAAAATTGGCCTGTGGGCCAGTCTTAGGGTTTTTTCTGAATGATGATTGATGTGGGAGGGCCAAGCTAACTGGAAGTGATGACATTCCTAGGCAGGTGGTCATGGGGCACATATGAAAGCAGGTGAGCATGTCATGAAGAGCAAACCAGTAATCACTGCTCTTCTACAGTTTCGCCTTCAGTTCTTGTCTCCAAATTCCTGCTCTGGGATCCTACACTGACTTCCCTCCATGATAGACTAAAATTGTAAACTGAAATAAAGCCTTTCCTCCCTAAGTTGCTTTTGGTCATTGGGTTTGTCACAGCAATAAAAAGCAAGCTAAGACTACCATATACCCAGGGCCATATGATAATGTCTATAGCAGAAAGATATTCTGAATGGAAAAGTATTTAACAATATTTATTCCAGTTCCATTTCTGTTGCTGGGTGAAATATTCCAACAAAAAGAAACATATGTCCATTATTTTGGGAAAGCAAGGCAGAATTCAAGCAGGTAGTCATATCACATCTACAGTCAAGGGCAGAGAGAAAAGAATATGGTTCTTCAGACTTCAACAATGAATGCTAGCTTCCTTACAGCATGACCATGGCTTCCCATAAATTCTAAAAGAATATTTTCAGTGAGAGGAGTTTAGGTCTCTGCTTGCAATATGTTATAGTTGGATCCCATGAGCCAAAGCAGGTCACATGATACAAGATTAAATTCTTAGTCTTTGTGGGATGGTCTTACACAAGGGCATAGGCATAGAGAGAGACAGTTCATTAGAGATCACCAGTATGACGGTTCACCACTAAGAAATGAGACTTTGGTCCATGAAGTGCAGAAGGGCTCACCCTTAAAGTGAAATGGTACAGCAAAAAATCTAGAAACAAGACTTGCTAAAGGAGATGATACTATTATTTTACTTTCATGAAGGTAATTGCATATTGTACTCAAAAATTTCTTGCCATGAGCATGGACAGTCCTACTTCTACACTTTAAGAAGGTTTCTTCAATATGGAGCAATCATGCCATTCTCAATCCAGGAGGGTCAGGATTAGACACATTATCATTAGCAGTTTTAATTTTTAAGTTTGAGAAATGGGAATGATGTATAGTGCTGGGGAAAATGGCCAAAGGAATGGGAACATAGAGTTAAGGTCATTTACCACCTATTGAGAGGTCAGTGAAAAACTAACACCCAGACTTTCCCTGGAGCTATCAATATGGAACTTGCTAGAAATTAAAGTTCTGGGCAAGGTTCTTTACCACTGAGCTATATCTCACAAAGCCCTAGTCTAAGTTCCATGATGGCACAAAACAAACAAGCAAATAGACCCCCCCTCCCAAACAGACTTACAGTTTTATCCAGGTATGATGACTGATATGGCTGAGACAGGAGGATCACAAGTTTCAGGCCAGTTTAACCTACACAGAAAAAGTCTGTCTCAAAATCATCAAGGAAAAAGAAAGACATCAGAGTTCTGCAGTTTGACTATAGATCACGAATCAGAGCCAGTATTTAACAACTAGGAAGCATTATAGTTACAAGTACTTCACAATCCTGAAGACTGAGGGAGTGGGTTGGGGGAGAACGTGACCTTCAGAAGTAAGCCTTTCTTTCTGCCCATCTCGTCCCTATCAGATTAAAGGTGGTAGCTGTGGTTATTCTCAGATTCCTCTCAGTCCTGAAGAGGTCTTAGGGGGTAGGGGTGGCCTGCCAACTTCATACAAATTCAAGAGAAGACACAAAACAGGTCTTAGATGTACATAATGATGATAATCCCCATGTGTGGTACTGTAAAAGTACCCTGTCTGTTCCTGAGTGGGAGTAGACTTTTTGCAGGCCAGAATCAGAGGCCTCTGGGTATCTCCAGTATTTCTTTCTGCCTCAGTGTGGCCTATATTTTATATCTGCCCTGCAAATCATTTGTAGAGGAAAAAGCATAAACACATAAGCCATGGTGATGAAGGCTACAGGCTGAAAGTTTCAGATGAGTATCAGATTCTAAACATCCAAATGAAAGTTAAATCAAAATAATCCTTTTTGGGCACTGCCTTCTAGGCCAATTTATGAACCATATAAAGAAAGCAATATTTCTAATGCATGTTTACAAAGGCTAAGATTAAAAGTAGTTTATCAACCGTGATCACTAATCTTACTTATCTGAATGGCTCCTAACTCTTTCTTTTATTCCAATTTACCTTCAATGAATTTTTTTGAAAACATCATAATTTTGAGTGTAGAGGAAATTGAGTACAAAGAATGTGTCACAGTCGCTGCAAATGACATGGAAAAAGAAAGATTTAATTCATTCTTTGAGAATTTCATACATATATGCAATATATTTTGATCATATTAACTACCATCCCTCTTCCAACTCCTCTTAGAGAGCCCCCTCCAATCGCCACATTCCCTGTTCCAATTACTTGTCTTCTTTCATAACCCACTGAATCCAATTGGTGTTGTACTTATGTGCATTGGTATTAGGCCAGAAGAATTTTTCAAAATGATTTGAAAACTAGTTTGAACAAGGGTGACATTGTTGGAATAGTTAGAACCTTAAAGTTGTCTAGTTCAATCGGAATAACATATATTTATGTTCCAAGTTCTAGTAGGTTTGTCTAAAGAATTATTTTTTTACCTCAAATTATCTGGGTTGGCCAGCCTCTCAGATGTCCACAGTGGTCCTAGCCTTGTAGTATTCACTTCCTTGAATGAGGAAGAACTTAGTGGCAGTCCACTAATGACCAGACTAAGGTCAACAAGACTTTACTTCTGAGATTAGGCCACAAAAGACCAACTTCTTGTTTATTTGTAATACCCCATAGAGGCATTCTCTCTCTCTCTCTCTCTCTCTCTCTCTCTCTCTCTCTCTCTCTCTCTGTCTTTGTCATGGAAAAGACAAACTGCAGTGTTAGAAACTGCCCCCTGAAGAGGTCCCCCTGGCAAAGAACTAAAAGAGGCTTGCAGCTAAGAGTTAACAATTACTGGAAACCCTGGATCCAAGAACCTCTGAGGATTTACATTCTGCTAGCAGCCGTGCAAGAAAGTTTGCAAGAGGACTGTGTTTCAATCAAGCCTTCACATGAAATCACAACCCAGACATGACTTTGATGCCAGCCTCATGAAACACTCAAGTCAAAGGAGTCAACAGCACCTGTCAAGATTTCTGACCCCCAGAAACAGAAACCTAATACATTTTGTTGTTTTAAGCCAGTTTTACAGTAATTTGTTACATAGTAGTGGATAATGAATGCAGAATCACTGGTGTGACCCGATCAAAGGAAAAAAATAACACTTCTTTGTACTGTCTTCTGCCTAGGAGGACATTATTTTAATAAATCTCTACAAAACTTAAGATTTGTATGTAGTCAGGGATCCTAAGACATGAACAAATAAATTCAAAGGCCCAACTAATCAATAAGAACAGGGCAGTTTGGGTAGAATGTAGTATGATGTTCCCCCATAGTGCTCACTGCTAGAGTCACAGAATGTTAGAATTCACTCTTGGAATAATGGCTAACTTTGTACACTTCTTGACTTTACTCTGCATTTCTTATTGAAAGGGAAAGTTATTTTTCATTTATCTCAACTTCTACCATAAAAAAATATCATCAACAGACTATCCTAGAATGACTTCCAGAAAGGATATTAATTAAAGCAACTGCATAAACAGAATCCTGCCCCTCTTCAAGTCTTATTTCATGCTTGAGCTCCTTTCATGTTCTTTGCAGATAGCCTCTTTTCCAGGCAGAGCTTTAGCTTGATTCACTCTTGAGAGATGACCGGGTTGGCTGCTGGCCAGCTGCTTGTTTGTGGGAGCCTTCCTCCCTGTCTCTGGCTACTCAGTTCATCTGACTGGAGCTGTCTGGTCTGACAGTGAGGCAGGCAGCTGAATGAAGTCACAGCTGCCAATCATCCTGGAAACAGCCCATGATCTTTCTCACAGTAGTGGTGAGTGACTGTCTATGAAAGGGAGGTCTAGGCCTCTGAAGGAGGTATCTTTCTTGGACTGAAGCTCATAAGAAAAAAAATAGATGTTGAGCTACGTCTCCCCACTCCCACCACCTCTTTTTCACTAATGGCTCATGAAATAAACTGAGTTGTTAATGACGGAGTGATTTTCCTGCAGGTCTCAGAGTTGCCAAGAACACCCAATTTATAAACCCAAACCCAGTAAGTTTATATTATGGGTATATGTGTTGGCAGATTACATGTAAAAAAAAAAAAAAAAAAAAAGTAAAAATCACAGACACGAGGCCCCTTGGTACAGCCTGCAGCTTGAGTTCAGATGGTGCCAATGTTTCCATTAATACTTGCAAATTTCAGAGATCAAAATGGGAGCTAGGAAGAGATCCCAGGAGGGATCTAGGGAACTCTGAGAAAGGTAACTTGGTGCTTTTCTTGACACCAACTTGAATGCACATCTTTACAGAAGTGAGAATTAATGTCGTGGTTCAAGAGAATCTGATAGAATTTGAGTGATAGATGAAACTCAAAGTTTCTATTAGTGTTAAGTCTGGTCACTTGCATTTCTGGCAGTGACAATCTGTGCTGGCCCTTCTGGATCTGCAATTGCAGCAAACTTCTACAGTTTTCTATTGTATGTCTTATATACGAACTGTTGAGAAGAGATGAGAAATCTCTTTTACTGGGGAATCATTTGGGGCTATGTCAGGATGAATAAATTGTGTCTGCCATCTGAAGTCAGCTCTTTTGTTGTCCTGAATGTAAACTGATTCTCCAAAAGTACATACCTCACTTTTGTGTTGAGTACACTCAGACTACTGCTACTAATTCAGCTTTGTCCTGGGTGGCTGGCCAATGGCAAGGTGTAACTTCCAAAGAACCAGTAGCTTCATTTCAAAGAGATAGAACTCTGGTTGGCTGGTAGAATCCATGAATAATGTGTGGGTGAATGCTATATGTGAGGACGAGACAGGCTAAAAGTCTTAGACATCACAAGTTGAACCTCATAGCCAATGGGAGTAGAGAGTGAACTACTTTTTTATTCCCTTTATATAATGGACTTAGATGTCCACATTCTTTCCCATATGTCTTTACAGTGCATCTCAGGAAAGTCAGCAGATTATGGACTACTGAACTGTTGACTTGGTTTTTGTCATAATATTTGCCTTCACCAAGGGAATATAGGTAGAAATAAAAAGACATCAGTATTGAGGCCCAAAGAGGTCCTTCATTTTTTGACTCCCTTGCTTTTTAAATTTCTGCCACCTGAGAAAAGAGAAACATGTCAGAGTAATTGTGGCCCTGGAAAGGAAAAAAATGAGTAAATCTGAACCCAACTTGAATCTTGAAACTGAGACCAATTCTCAGATCTCTATACTAGAAGAAAATACTAATAGTCCATATTTATCAATTTTTGTAATTGTTGAAACAATGTACTAGATAGAAGCAATCAGGGAAAAGACTATTCTCACTAACAGTTCCATGACAGAAGAGATTCTGTCTATGATGTCCAGACTGCTTGTAGCTGGTCACATTGTTAAAGAACAGGGAGTGTGTCCCTAGTGACCTATTTCCTGATGGTAGGCTTCTCCTCTTAATGGTTCTGCAGCCCCTCAAATGGTACCACAATTTCGGATCCAAGTGTTCAAACACATGAGCCTATAAGGGGACATTCCTATTCAAACTCTAATTTTGTGGTAAGCCATTGGGCTTTGGAGTTATTATGTAGAACTTTTCCTGCCTCACTTTGCAGTGCTATGGTTTAAACCCAGGGCTTCATGCAATATCTCCAGTCCTTGATATCGTGACTAACTGTGTAGTTATGAGTAAATATGGAGATGTATATTTTAGCAGAATTTAGTATAACTGGAGCCCTCCATCTTCTCATGTTCAAATATGAGAGTTTTCATCCTAAGTGAAGAAAACAGTAGGTATTATCTATCTCCATCCCCTCATAAGGGCAACAAAGCCTAGAAAGTAAGATAAGACATCTCTGACAGGTGACAAATTGCCAAGGGACAGGTAGGTATTTCATGGCACAATCATGTCTGGACTCAGGATCTCTAGATTCACACATAGAATTAAAAAAAAAGTACTTCTTTAGAAAACATGTTTTTTACTCAAGGGATCATATGTGTATTTGTGTGAACATTGGGTATACAGTGTAATAAAGCCGACCCAGCATAATCTATGTACAGGAGCAAAGAAGCAATATAATAACTATGTACTAGTTTTAGAAATTCCTCCCAGGATATTTTCTCATCAGCCTAGACACAATATACATATTTTTAAATAGGAGGCAGGTGTCTAGTTCCTGAATTCCAATGCTGGATAGGCGAGACAGGAAGAAAAACATTCTCTTAGAGATTAAATGTTGATCTGTTCTATCCCAGAATTACCACTTATATAGCCTAAGTTACAAAAATAACTATTAACTCTTGATCTCTCTCTTTATGCAGACCTCTATAATAAGACTATTATTTTGCCACTTCCCTAAGGATCTACTAGAATGGGTAGACTTTGATGAAATACACATGGTTCTATCTGACTATGATATGATCACAAGATGATCTTTTTTAATTCTTGATTGTGATGTCAACCACCATATCTCCAAGGTTCAGGGAATTTGAAACTGTTTTGCCTCTGTGGGCATGCATGTGGTGCATATAAACTTAAGAAGACACACACACAACTCACTCACACACATACACACATACACAAATAATAAATAATTAAATCTTTGAAAGGGGATTTGGGGAAAAATACTTCCAAAGAATACTTACTATCCTAAAAGTAAAGCTGGATAAAGTGAATCTTTACAAGAACTTCAATCAACCAGGGACTTCACACGCTCAGTTTTTGAAGTTTCCTGAAAGGATCCTGCAGTAGGAAACTTAGTCCCATTTGCTTGGCTTAATATCTTACCATTTCTCTGCATGCATGTGCAACAGTCAATAAGGGAACTATGATGGAGGTAGATTATAAATTATAAAAAAGTGAATAATCCTCCCTGCTGCTCCCCACCTGGAACTTAGCTCCCAGACTCCATTCTCATCTTGCAGCTTGATGTGCCTCAATATATAGTATCTTCTAGGTGCCCCTGAAAAATACAGACGTGCTATTATGTGGATGTCTCAGGCGGGATTCTAATGGGGAACAGCTGACACACCCAGGAGAGGAGAGTTGAGGAGGATTTCTTTGCAGATTTGGCACAGGGGAATCACAAAGGAGAGTGCAATACCTTGTAACTCCTAGCAACCAAATTGTTTTTGCCTTAGCCTGAAGGTCAAGGAGAGGGAATGGGTTCCAGAATTGGAAAAGGGCTAGTAAGTTGCCCCAGACTCAGATACCTGGAAGAGATGATTAGGACATATTCCCAGGCTGTAAAGAGATAGCCAGTGGCATAATGACACTGCCTTTGCTTCCTGTCACTGATCTCCTGAAGCTGTTCCCCATGGGTCAAACACAATTGGCAGTGAGAGGCCTGTTAATGTGGTTTAAACCTACAGAGTCCTGGCAGAGAGCAGGGAAGAGATGGGGCAGAGTTGAGCTGAGAGGACAAAGCAAAGGTATTTGACTAGAGCACTCACAGATACATCCTGACAATCCATCCACAGATCTGTGGACACACTGAGTTCAAAAACATGCTTCTCAACTACGCAAGCATAATTTGTACCTCGTAATTAGACTCTTTATTCTTCCACATGACTTATGCTGCAATAAGTCATATGGATAATTCCAGAGCTCTTTGGAATGTATTTGTATGTAAATCTTCCCACTTCTGGCCAGATATTTTTTGGTGGAGGGAGGGCAATTATTATGTGTGTTAAGTGGTGAAACGTGACCATCCCTACTAGGACTGTCCTGTAATTCTCTAACTGATCAGCACTCAAGAGAACTGTGCCAATCTCTTAGATGTACTAAAATTTTTGCAGACACTGCCAGGAATGTGTGTTTGTGTTGTTGTACTCCGAGTAGCCATGCAAAACCCTGTCTAAGATTTTTAATTTGACAGGTTTGATTTTGTATCTAGAAGTCAATATTCTGTACAGATAGCAGTGCAAAAACACATTTTGGCATCACTGCTGCTTTCAATGATGGGCCTAATAAATGTGAAAGAAGAAACCTTCAAATGTCCTTCAAAAATATCAAAGAAATAACAGCTTTTGTTCTTCTCAGAGACCAAGACGAATAAAGCAGATGCCTAATTTTGCCCCCTTTTAACCCCTGAACTATAATCATGTGATAATATCTGTGAACAAGTCTTCAGAAAACTCAAGAAGTGATGAGCATACATTGCCAAATTCATTATCTATAATGATAAGTATGCTGTTCCCTGGGGCTGCCTCTTGTCTCCCTGATGTAAAGGTTCAATATTGCTAGGTGTTGACATCAGCAGAGGGAATCAAATATTCTATTTAAAATCTGAATTGGGGTATGATTAAGCTAGATGAAGATAAAAGTGTGACAGTGCCACATAGCATAGTCCTAAGGCTCTCTCTTTACCAGTGGAATATTCACAGAGCATGTCAGGTATGATGTATTAAGTGGTGATTACTGTTGATTCTGGATTTTGGTGATAAAGAAGTAGGGAAATGCAAATCAAAACAAGTCTGAGGTTCCACCTCACACCAGTCAGAATGGCTAAGATGAAAAACTCAGGTGACAGCAGATGCTGGCGAGGATGTGGAGAAAGAGGAACACTCCTCCATTGTTGGTGGGATTGCAAGTTGG
>CM052722.1:3127817-3192441 GCA_028551405.1 Uromys caudimaculatus
AATGGGTGGGCGGGTGGGTGGGAGGAGGAATTCCCTCACAGAGGCGGGGAGGGGGAGGGGATACGGGGTTTCCAAAGAAAAGGGGAATCATCGGAAATGTAAATAAAATATCAAAAAAAAATTAAATAAAAGAATGAAAAAAGAAAAAAAAAAAAAGAAGTAATGTGTTAATCATCATTTGCTCTTTAGGCATGTATCAAATGCCTTTGTCTCCAGCATCATGCTCTCCAACAATAGGAAGTGTCAAAGAACAAGAGTTCATGTTTGTTCTTTAAGGACAAGGCAGAGGTTAGTGGTAAGGAAATGTGGTCTTAAAATAGAGAAAGCAATGAGAAGCCTACATGTGAGGAATGTACTAATGCCTACTGCAGAAACGCAGTCAGCATGAGTGAACTAGGTCAAGCGAGGTGCTGGGAACAGTGGGTGTTTGTTAAAATGATGCACATGGATGACAGTGGTGAGAAACTTTCCATGGATGCATTAAAGAATAGTAACTAATACAAAATTCAGAGAGTCACCATCCTTCTTCAATATTTCCTTACAACTCTTTCAGATCAGCAGTATTAGACCCACACTCCTCATACAAAAGGAAATAAGAATATAACAGGAAAATTAAGGGTTGAAAAAAAGTGTTTCCAGATAGGCACAGCTTTTCCCTCATGAAATACAAGGGAACATTTTTAACATTCTCTTCCAACCATGAAATCCTAAATCTTTTTTCCTTTGAGTGCAATTTTTAAAGAACAGTATATGAAATATTACTAAGAATCTCGTAGAGATGCCAGGCTGCTGGTAGCTGGAACCCAGAGCTTCAGCTTCTGTTTTCTTTAATACCTCGTGATAAGGCCTTTGGAGCAAGTATGGGAACAGTTAGCTAGCTGGACAAATGTATGCAAATGACAGTACTATTAAATCGTTTGGTAGCTGAAAATGTATGACTAATATACATATGTGATTTTATAATATTTATAAAACTTTGAATGAAAATAACTAGTGAAGAAATATTCTTTTTATATATAATGTTAAATTCTGGCTCTGTCTGTAACCCATATTAATTGGTCCAATAGACTGTAACTTTGGGATATAAAATGATCTTTGATGAGTAAACAATCCAGGGAAATATAACTGGATTTCTGGGCAGAGTGTATTATTATTTATGGGTGTCATCATGCTGTTTAGGACCACTTTCCTCTGTGGTAGGATTCTTAAGAACACAAAACATCTTATTAGGAAGCAGCAAGGAAAAACTGTTTTCCCAACAACTGCCACACATAGAAATTATACAGAAAAAATGGTAATTAAGTACCTGTGCATTATTTGTACTTGTATTGTTATACTTCTCAGTTGTGATGGAAATTTTGACATGGTACCTTAGTCCATCTGGTCTGTTATGGCAAAGCAATTATACACTTAGTCTACAGGCATTTATTTATTTCTAACAGTTCTGGATGTTTGGAAGTCCTGTCCTGATGAAATCCCTCTTCTGGTTGTAGACATCCATCTTCATTTTAGACAATCTTGTGGTAGAAA
Organism: Uromys caudimaculatus; assembly: GCA_028551405.1. Taxonomy (NCBI): domain Eukaryota; kingdom Metazoa; phylum Chordata; class Mammalia; order Rodentia; family Muridae; genus Uromys; species Uromys caudimaculatus. The sequence continues at coordinate 3,129,348 of CM052722.1, forward strand.
AATAATTGAGAGACTTCTAGGCCTCTCCTTATAAAGGTAGTAATCTCAGTAATAAGAACTTCCACATCATGAGCTCATTGCCTCATAAAAATCCATTTCATTGGAAATTGGGGCCTCAACATGTGGATGTGGGATGCAAACATTCAATCCCTAGCAGATGGGAAATGAAATAAAAGAAATGCAAACTAAACAATTCTGCTTGACAGTACCTAGTATGTTATAAAAATAATCTCTAAGAACTTGATGCCTTTTGCTGATTAGGCTTTCTTAAATTATTAGGATAGAGTTTCTAACATTAACACAGCAAACAAGTTCCTTGAGTGATTTTGAACAGGCATATGGACAACGTTAGAGGTAGGTATGCATCCCCAAACAGACTTAGATAGGAAGCAGATAGCATATTTTGGTCAATCAGAGGACCACATTCCTAAGAGGAACTAGGGCAAAACTTTCCATACACACCTCAGACAAACAACTGGGATAATTATGACTGAGTCTGGCTGAGATGCTCTCTTCACAGCATCAGAGCCTAGCAATTCACCTCTTTTAGGTAAAGGCTAGAAGCCTTGATCATTTCAACACATGTGTCAGTATGTTTCCTATCCACAAGCACTGTGGGTATCTAGGCATGCTGGCTCAAGCACTCAGAAGACTGAGGCAGGAGAATTGTGCTGGCTTTGAGAGCAAAGTGGACTACATAGTGAGTTCCATGCCAGTCTGGGATATAGAGTCAACTCTTCTGTCAAAAATAAATAAATGAAAGAAAAATTCCTATGTGTTTTTAGTTAGGTTTATATTGCTGTGAAAAAATACCATGACTGAGAACAACTTGGAGAGGAAAAGATGTATTTCACATTACGGCTTTTTCATGAACGAGAATCAGAGCAATAACCCGGTAGAAAGAGCTGGAGCAGAGACTCTGGAAGAGTGCTGCATACTGAATGAAGCCAGTAAACTCCTCCTGTCTTGTTCAGTTTACTTTCTTGTGTACACTAGGACCACTTGCCTAGGCAGGGCTGGGGGAGGGCTGCATCCCCAACAGTGTGCTGAGCCCTTCCACATCAATCATTAGTCAAGAAAATGCCTCCAAAAGCTTGCCTGCAGGGCAATATGATAGAAGCATTGTCTCAAGTGAGATTCCTTTCCCAAGATAGCTCTAGCTTATGTCAAATTTACATCCTGCCCCCGTGCTCTCCCCCAGCACACAAACAAACAAACAAGAAGCCTAGGATACTATATAACACTTCAAATAGTGACTTCTTTTATTTTGGCTTTAGAAAATTTGGTCCTATGTTCTGATCATTCTAGAAAAATGAATTCCCAATAATGATTTGATTAGATTCAGCAAAGCAGCAAGAAATTCTGTTAAGAAGAAGGAAGATGAGTTCGTTTGTATTAAAAGCCATGGAGTGATAATATTTAGATCATTTATAAACTACTTCATGTTTCCATTTTGTATTATTTAAAAATGATTTATTTTTTAAGAATTATGAATATGTTAGGACAAGCATAGTGATGTAAGCCTTTATTCCCAGCACTTGGGAGGCAGAGTGTCTTAGTCAGGGTTTCTATTCCTGCACAAACATCATGACCATGAAGCAAGTTGGGGAGGAATGGGTTTATTCAGCTTACACTTCCATGCTGCTGTTCATCACCAAAGGAAGTCAGGACTGGAACTCAAGCAGGTCAGGAAGCAGGAGCTGATGCAGAGGCCATGGAGGAATACTGCTTACTGGCTTGCTTCTCCTGGCTTGCTCAGCCTGCTTTCTTATAGAACCCAAGACTACCAGCCCAGGGATGGCACCACCCACAATGGGCCCTCCCCCCTTGATCACTAACTAAGAAAATGCCTTATCTCTGGATCTCATGGAGGCATTTCTCAACTGAAGCTCCTTTCTCTGTGATAACTCCAGCTTGTGTCAAGTTGACACACAAAACCAGCCAGTACACAGAGGCATTTAGAATTTGTGAGTTTGCAGCCTGTCTGGTATACATAGTAAAGTTTAGACCAGTCCAGATTACATACTGGTCTGTATGTATGCAAATTGAAGCAGGTACCCAGGGAGGCCAGAAGAAGGCATCAGATGTCAATTCCATGGAGCTGGTGTTACAGTGATTGTGAACTACCAATCATTGTAGTGACAACTGAACTCTTGTTCTCTGAAGCAGTGTACTCTTTTAACCATTGAGCCACCACTCGAGCACCCATGTCACTGCTTTAAAGGTAATATTGAGCTCAGGAATTTCACAGGATTATATGGGCTTCTTTGAGGTTTGTCTTATCATAGAGTCGAAGCTCTTGGCAGAGGGCCTTTTGAAAACTTGATTCTTTAAAAGATGTGCTTCGGGTGCTATTCGGGAGGAGCTTTTAAAAATTGTCTCAGGCGTAATACTAGCTCTTAGGTCTTCTGTGTATTCCAAATTCATGTTATTCAGAAAAGTAGAGAAAGCATGAGCCTTAGGTATTACAGAAGATGGACTTTCTACATCATGTCCCCTGACACATCTCCTGGAGTTGTTCATGGGCTGTCCATTGCCATCCTCTATGTATTCATTCTTTCTAATACTGTGGGATTATTTTTAGCACAGTAAGATGCATTTTTTGTGGATGAAAAATCACCTAATTGCTTGTTTTCCTTGGTGCTTTGCAAATCTGATTAATGTTAACTCAGGTGGAATAATATAAAGTTATTTATGCCGTGGGTGATAATTACTTGCAAATGCATTTATGGCTAGAATAAAGCTTCAACAAGTTCATACAATTCAATTATCCAGACTTTGGGTAATGGTTTCTTTCCCTTTCTTTAAAAAATGCTATTAATTATCCTTAGTTTGCTGTTAGTGAAGACATTTTCCTGAGCCTTAACTCTTTGGCTCATTACACAAATCATCAATGTGGAAAGCAGAGACAAGAGTAATTTATATTTTTTTCTAAAATGTAAATATGACGAACAACACATTGTGTGTACAATATATTGAGCAGTACTATATTTTATAGGAAGGGAAATGGATGAGAATTATCTCACCACCAAGCTCATACACCCAGATTTGCTGATCTCACTTCATATACTTCTAGGAAAAAATTTAAATCTGGTAATTCTTTATTTTAAAAACCCTGAAATTTCTAGAGGGATCAAAGTGCCTTATGAAAACTGTAGTAGGTTCTTTGCCAGTGCACCAGTAGATAGAGTTGATTGTTACAAACTACTTTCAGCAAAGGAACACATATCCTTTCAAATGATAGCACCAAACAATTGACTTTACTCTGGATAAACAGTACATGTACTCCCCCACCCAAAGTCTGGGCTTGAAAGACAAAATAGTTTAGATCCAAGTGTTATTTCCAATTGCAGTTTCTACAGGACACTACCCCTGTGGTAAAACAGCTCACAGCAGACATTTGTTTTATAAAGTACTACCCGTCAATATTGATTTTCCTTTGACTCCACCCATCCCCCAATAGAGAACTTCAAAGTATGTCTTGAGAAAATTATTTGACAGAGTGTAAACAATCAGATCTGTAGTATTTTTAAGTTTAGGGACTCTGAATTCATATGCAATACACAGAAGCTTTAAGGTATTTTTTTCAGTATAAATAAAAAAAATCTAGAATAAGAAATGTAGTGTGGGTGTGGAGATAGTGGAGTTATAGGGAAATAATACCAGTGTGAAGGAAAAAAAAAGACCTCACAGTTTTTAATTCTATTCTTGGCTTTACTCAACCATGTCTTTCCTAAAGATACCCAAAAGGTTGCCTTGTATACTCTTGTATCTCTGTCTCTGTCTGTCTGTCTGTCTGTCTGTCTCTCTCTCTGTGTATATATATATATATATATATATATATATATATATATATATATATATTCATATATATATAATATATATTATAAAATATCTAGATAGAATAGTATATATTATATATTGATGGCATATTATATGTTATATACATTATATACATACATATGTGTGTATATACTGTGTGTGTGTGATAGTCAAATTCTCTATCATTAACCTTCATTCTCAGCCCTACAATAGCATTCTGATATTCCTCCTGTCATGATATGGAGAACAGTAGAGGTCGTGCTTTGAACACATTGACATTATCCTGCTCTCCTGTCTGTAGGTCCTGTTTATAGAATGACAGGAGGGCCTTTCTCTCAAGTCATCCATCCAAAGGGAGGCTTCTCCAGAAGAGTTACAGTGTTTAATTCCAGAAAAGAAGAGTAGACTTGACCCTACACTCGGGGCTCAGGAGAGCTTTGTTTTCTGTTATTGTTCAGTTTTAGAACCAACTCACTTCCCCTCCAAATCATTTACTATATTGCCTATCTTCCTTCTTCCCTTCACCAGTGAAAAGAGTTTCTAAGCTTCTCAGTGGATTATCGGAAACTAACTTCTTTATGGTGCTTCCATCAGTCCACATTACAGCAGTCAAAGAAGCAGAGAAAGGAGGTGTAGAAGGTCATCAGGACAGGGCCTCCGTGCCACATGCTGCAGATAGCAGCTGTCCTAGACCTCAGGAGGCTGAGTCCTGGCTGTGTAAATGAACAGTTGCATTGAGGAGAAATTTGCACTGGGATATGTGCAAAATATTTCATTAGCAACACACAAGAAGAGTTGGATACAAGATGGCAGACCTGTATTCTGTCCCAGCCCAGCCAGGTGGCAATTATCCCTCCCTCCATTTCTCCTTTCCTTCTCCAGCTCTAGTTACTCTGTGACAAGCAGCCCATTTCTCTCTTCTTTCTCCTCTTTTGTTTCTTCCTCCTTTAACCACAAATTAGATTGCTTGTTCCCAAATATAGTGAACCCCTTTAGAATTACCAGTAAATTTCTGAAATCCAATATAGTCTCTATGTCTAATGTTCAGACAATGAGGACAAATGAGGACCAAAATATATTTAGTGTGACAAACAGTCATTTCTCAGCTGAAATCAACTCATGTCTGAAATATTTTTCTACCTCCTTCCTCCCCAGAGGCAGTTCCATTTCCTTGCACAGACAACAATAAATGTTTGTTGAACTGAATTAAACTGAGGTGTAACTAGTGCATTCAGAGAATTCTGTGAATATGATTATGGAAATAAGATTATAGCTCTCACAACTTGTGTTATACCAGAAGGAAAGGCAGCATATGTGATGAATGATACTGGGGAGTGTGGGAGAAAATAGGTTTTGAAAATTAAATATATTCTGAATTTGGGGGTAAGAAAGTGAAATTCAAATCAGGCCTTTCTCCACTAAACTTTGTTTGCACTGGGTAAAGTGCAACTTCCTGTTTTGAAGAAAAAGGTTTCCATGATTCAAAAGGTCTACTGGGGACTCACTCATCTCCTATCAACATAATATTTGAATCATTTTAAATGTAAATTAGGGGAAATATGGATTAGATCTCATTTGCAATACAACTTAAATAAGAGAAAGAAAGAAATAGGTTTGGAAATTATTGCAATCATTTGAGAGCTGCAGACTGATCCAGTTCCACATCTGATATCAGCAGATCTGCCAGGCCCAACATCTGAGTGAGCATCATTCCTCTGTGAGGACAACAGGCATCAGATTGGCCTCTTAGCATCACTGTAAGCAAACACCCAGTTATGGCTCTTCTCTCTTAATTCAGAGAAGAGTCTTTATGAATAGCAAAAGAACTCAAGAACAGAATGCTCAGACAGACAATTCAATTGCCTTTGAATGTTGCTAAGAACAATCACATGTCTAAAACACAACTGTTTTCTTGCACAGCTTTCTCACACTTGAGCACTCATCAGAACCCCCTGGAGGGCTTATTAAAACACAGACAGCTGAGTCCCACCCCAGGAGTGTTTAATTCAGTAGATCTGTGGTAGAGCCTAAGAATTAGCATCTTTGACACATTCCCAGGTGATGTGGAAGCTGTTGGTCTGAGGCCCACACTGAGAAGCAACATCCTGGTGTGCAGATACACTCTGGGGCCTTCTTTGAGGAGTAGAAAAGCTGTGCACTTTGTATTCATGTATTCACTGATTTAACAAACTGAGCACACAGCTCCTTTGTACCTGCATAATGGGTTAGGTATGTTTAGTTTATAACAAATGAACCAAGGTTTCATAAAACAATTGTTTTTGCATATGCAAGATGAAAATGCTTTTACTCATTCTCATTCACACAATAACATCCTCTCAACACATTCTCTTTTCACAGAAAGTCTAGAAGTAACCATCAGCTGGTCCTCGATTAAATCATGATGGATGAATGGACTTTGTGTCAATTAGAGATTACTGTATTTAATGCACTACATTCATTCATTTGAATTTAATTATCTATCATGAGAACACTTTCTTAGTGCTGAATTCTATTTGCAAAATGATTTTCCCATCAATTCTTATTTACTTAGTCATTTTTTAAAATGCAGCTGAGGGTCTTTTAATAATTTGAATATGAAACGCCTCCCACTGCATTGCATCTTTGAGTCTTGTCAGCTGATGGGCTTTGGGGAAGTGTTTGGATCCTGAGGGCTCTGAGATAATCGATAGTTTAAGCCCTTGGTGGATTCAGAATATGACAGTATTATGGGGAGCTTGTAGAAAGAAGGAGGAAATAGGTCCCTGAGGGCATGCCCTGGAATGACTTATCTCATCTCCTGTCCCTTCTCCCTCTGCTTCGTGACTGACATGAAGTGAGGATTATCTGTGACATGCTACCCCTGCCAGGATGTTCTGTCTGGCCTCAAGCTCAAAGTGATGGATCCAGTTGACCTTGAGCTGAAACCCCAAGAGATGAACAACAAACTAAGATTCAGCTGTATTGGACTCCTAAAAATATTCTTCTCTGAATGTGGAGAAATCACACTAGTATTAAATTATTAAATACAAGATTCTTCAGTATCTGTGGAGGATTAGATCCAGGACCTTGCTGTAAAACCCAGATCATTAAATTCTTACACAATTTTCATATAGAGCCTACATACATCCTCCTGTAGACTTTAAACTGTCTCTTGATGACTACTAGCACCCAACACAACGTGAATGCTATGAAAATAGCAGTTACACTATATTGTTTAGGGAATAATGGAAAGAAGGAAGTCTGTGCATGCACAATATAGATAAAGCCATCAGCAGCCCAACTCCATTTTCAAAACTGAAGTTTCTTGAAACCTTGGATCTGAGACTTGCTTGTGGAGGGTCAGCTGTGCTGACTGAAAACCAACCACATGAAATCATAAGGACGGCAAGATTTTCACTTATTCCCATCATCTTAACTGTTTGTAGAAACCTTATCAGATCTGTACGTACATCTGCAAATTGGTGTATTGGAAAGGAGATTCTCATAAAACTTTTATGTCCACTTTTACAGATTAACAGCTATGCCTTGTTTTTGGTTCCATTTGTAAATACAAGTCAGTGGGACAACTGGCTGCCATTTCCTTGATTACAGAAAATGATAAAGGTGCTTTGAGGTTTCTGAAGTTAGAGTTCATGTAAAGCAGTGAAGAAAGTAGCAGCAAGTGGGCAGGGGAGCCAAGCAGCCTAGGTTTGAATTGAAATGTTTCTTTGTACCAACTTCTTCTTTTGTCATCTTTCCAAGCCAAAATAAGAAAAGTAGCAATGATAAGGAGGACTCTTAGGAAGTGTGAGAAAGAAATGTGAGCAAGTTACCAAATTATGGAAATATTATTTTATATTAGAATTATTCATAGAATTAATTAATTAAGATGATGCTTGTATTATTTTTGACAAATATTAGTGAAGTACATCAGGCTATTTGCTTTACTCAGACAGCTCTCTTAATTTTATTTTTAGTAGCTAGTATTTGAGCCTGAAATAAGGTAAATATCATATGGCTTTAATCTAGAAACACTTTATCCTAAACTCATTAGCAGCCTGCTTATGGTTGGCAGCATTCCAGGTTATATCTGAATGGACCTCAGAGAAGATGCTGGTGTAATTTCCTTAAAAACTGATGTCATCTCTTAACCAGGATCTCTGTCTGTATGTGTTAGGTGGATTAAACAATAGAAATTTGTGTTGACACAGTTCTAGAAGCTGGAAGTTCAAAATAAAGGTATTTACACACACTTTCCTAGTTTAATAGCAGAACGGTTCATAGGGGGGGTTAAATCCTTCTGAGACCTCACTCCTTAACTCATAAGATGACCACCATGTCATCACATTGTCTGTGCGTGTCTATATCCTAACCTCCTCTTTCTATAGGGGCATCTATTATATTGGATTAGGAAATTGCGTCTTTAAAAAACCCATCTCCAAATAGTCATATTCTGATATACTAAAGATTAGGAATTTAACATCTGAAAGTTACAGGACATAATTTTCCCCATTTGCTATATGTAAACCCATCATTCTTGAATGTGAGATGGAAATCATTATGTTCTTATATAAATTCTTATTACGCTTAAATAAAGGTAATGTACTGTCTGTGTTCTAGAAGTGGTTTTGACTACCAGAGGGCTCCTGTATTAATACAATGAATTATCACTAAAAGGACATATTATGTTCTAAATTAAATATGAAAACTAGGACTGTCTAGTGGTACACATCTCTAATTCCATCATTTAGGAGACTAAGATAGGAGGATTTCCATGAGATTGAGGTAGGCATAGGCTACAGAACAAGTATTTTCCTACCAAAGTTACATAGGACCTTTTTAACACACACGCACACATGTGCACACACACACACACACACACACAGTGAAAGTTAAATGTGTAACATCTGTGCATCAGTAAATCAGACAATAAACACATTAGTTAATTTAATGTTGTTTGTGTGGGTTGAGTATTAATCAGAGCCATAATAATGCACCAGGATCATTACATACATAATCCAACTGAATATTCCTAACTCTGCTCTTATTTCAGCATTCATATGATACCAATATTATAAGGTATCTATGATTTGCAGAGATGAAGTAGCAACACACAGCTAGCAAGTGGCTCTGGGAAAATAATAATCCCTAGCCCCATCATCAGCATTAGTTGTATCAGACAGCCTTTAGAAAACAGTTTTTACTGAGCTTCTAGAGCTTTGTACATCTTCTAAAATACCATGGAAAATATAAGAAAAGTGTATGAACAAGTGTAGAGGTGATGGATACAAATTCATTTAATTGAGAAGCTCAGCTCACCATCAAGAAACTCTAATCTACCTTTTGTTTTGTTTTCATTGCTTGGCTCATATTTCTCTGAAAATTTCTCTAGTGGATAGGTGATATGTTATGTCTGTTGTCCTTTTGTTCTTATCAATTGCTTTGTCTGAGTATACTTACTTGAAGTTTCCCTCTATATTAGTCAAAACTCATGGTTAAAGGGACAGAAATACAACTCATATTAGCTTCAGATACAAAGACAGGGATGAAGCTACCCTACCCCTGGAGACAGCTAAGAACAGAGAGGCCAATTCCAGCAGGACCACATTACACCTTCTTTATGTCTACATCATTATTACCCAGTAATGATATTCTCCAGTAGAAGGCTGGCCACTTTAGTTTATGTTCTTACAGTCCTAGGGCCAGGGGAAAGTCCTACATCTTAGATCTATTAAAAAATTTCCAAGGAATTAACTTCCCTTGAGTCATCTTTGTGTCCACAAGAAAGTTCATATCCATCCAGGCACTGGCTTCTTACCATTCTCTGGACAGACAGCTAGGATATCATGAAGGGGGGCCTCTCAAGACTCACATAGATAAAGGCATAAAGGAGTATTCCCCCAAAAAGAAATAGTCCTGCTATTACCAAAAAGGGGGAAAGAGATAAGGTGCTCAGAAACACATCAAAGATCCATCATAGCTATGACCTTAACCACTAGAATCAATCTATCCTCCTTCCTGCCTCAGAAAATACAGTGCAACAGAACTGGGTGGCCTACAGCAACTTGGATTTAGAATGAAGTTCCAGGTTCACTCTGGCTCTTAACGTCTCAAAACTGTTGACGTGCTGAGCCAAAATTGAGCACTACCTGTGAATTTTACCATTTTGTTTTAGCACTCCAGCGCTAATTTATTAATTACAGATGTGCATCAACTTCGGATGTGTTTGTGTCACAGCAAACCCATTGTAAATTGAAATACATTTAAAAAGGTATTAACTAAACCAGGATGGTGGTGCATGCATGCCTTTAATCCTAGCACTCAGGAGGCAGAGGCAAGAGGGCATCTGTGAGTTTGAGGCCAGGCTGGTCTACAGAGAGGGTCCCAGACCAGCCAGAACTAGAGTGAGACTTTTCAAAGGAAAAGAAGAAAAAGAAATAAAGAAAGAAAAGAAAAAGAAAGGAAAGAAATGCATTGAAAAGCACTTATTCCACACCACAGCTTAGCAACACAACATACTGTAGTGTCTCTTATTGTATGCAATGTCCCCCATAATTGTGGGACTAACTGAAAACAGCAGTCACTACCTAACAGTACAAGAGAGGATCCAGCCACGTATTGTCAGTCTCTAAGAGAAACTAAATTGAAAATGTGAAAATACAGTTTCTACAGAACACATATGAAGTTCACAACATCCTAAGGTTGGAGAAGCAGAAGCGAAGCCATCATAAATCAGAGGTTACTTGCATATAGAACATTTTTGCTCTATGATCACTCTATCTAAACATACCACTATCCAATGCTGACTGAAACAAGTAACAGGTATGGACAGATTTATTTTGTCTTTTGGCATCTTCTTTAGTTGTAGAGTGCTGTATGTTACACATGGCCACAAATGCCCCCTGTTCAATTAGAACAGTTGTGAAGACCTTGCAATGAGACCCTAGACATCAACACTTTTCTGGAAAGAATATAGAAGGTGAAGAGAAGGCCTCAATGTGGGGAGCTTTGCTTGATGTTGTCTTTCTTTTGCCCTTCCTATATACACTGGACCATTTATTATCTTCACATTACTTCTGTAAAGCCCTGCTGACCCACCAGGTTCTGTGTTGGGCCCCCTCCGATGTACCTGTGGGGAAAATGGTGATTCTAGAAAAGGAGATTGGAGAGAAACTGCTAGAGCTTTCACTTTTCATTCTGATTATTATCCCATGGTTGGTTATATGCCTTTGGCCATGGCAAATTTCGCTTAATTTCTAGAAATATAAAGTTTGGTGCAAATTTTCTCCAACTCTTATTGTAAGTATGTATGAAACACTATTTGTGATTCCACAGGCTGTATGCATACAGGGCATACTAAATGCTACATGGACATTCATGCAATGGCATAATAGACACTTAGTAAAAAGTTATCATATCTTGGTATTGCACCAAGCACTTTATGTGCATTATGTCACTTGAGGCCCCACAGTGACCCTAAGTGGTTCATGTTCTTATTTGCATTACGCAGTGTCATTGTATGAGTCAGACTTGACTCTTTCATTGTGACTAAATATTTTACAGAAACAATTTTAGGGAAAAAAGTCTTTATTTTGCCCATGGTTTCAGCAATTGTAGTTCTCAGTTCTTTTGTTCCATCCTTTTTGGCTGAAAGTGAGGCAGAGCATGATAGAGCAGGAACACATGTTGGAAGATGTCCTCTTTATGATGGACAGGAAGCAATGGATGAGGAAGGGACCAGGTATAACCTACAAATACATGTCTCCAGTCATCTCCTTTCACAGGTCTCAACTTCCCTAAAGTGTTCGAAGCCTTCCAAAATAGCCCTACCAATCTATTTGCAGCATAAGTCTGGGGGAGACATTTCAGATTCAAAATATAATGATCGCTTGGGTAGTGAGTTGACATAGCTAGGATCTAAACTTAAATGTCTTCCATTCTAACACTTTAGCACACAGAAAACTATTAAAGCCCCTAAATACATTCAAGAACAGAATGGCCCTGCTGTAAAGCACCCCACTGTCTGCAATCTATTTTAGTGGGCGTTCTCTTCGATAAATCTTGTGATATTTGGAGATCTTTTCCAATGTAAGCCAGGAAACCCAGTATCTGACACTTCTTTTCTCCCCTAGAAGCATTAAAACCACACAGTCTATTGTATTATTTAGCATCCCATTTTTTCTTCTGGAAATATCCCAGATATGTTCTTGGATGTGTGAGAAAACTAATTAGATCCAGACAGACTACAAACTAGCTGTGTTTTTAAAAATTTCAGATCATTATCTTGGATTAGAGGTTGGATACGTAGGTACAATATACCAGATGTGGTATACAGATGATTTTCCATGGGAAGTAACTAAGTGTACCTACTGCTGTCAAAACTCCACCCTAGCTGGTCCACACTCCACTGCCTGAAAGTTGTCTCTCTTGTCCCCAAGGCCCTAAGATGGTGACCTCACAGCCTTCTGTGCCTTATCCTTGTATCACCAAAGTAAAAGAGCCAGAAATGTTTGCTTGCTTTACTTTTTTGTTAACTTTTTAAAACAAAATTCAATTCTATTGCCTATCCTGGCCCCAAACTCATAGCAATTCTGCTTTAGCCCCTGGTGCTTAGATTATAGGTTTGACCCACTATACCAAGATTATGTCTTTTTAAAGCTGTCAGTGTGGCAGCTTTTAATCACTTAAGAGAGGAGTCAAGAACCGAGGTGACAGATTTCCAATCCTGTCTGCATTTCATTCACAATTCCTCTTTGCTTTAGTGAAAAGGCTTAAGTTTGCCCCTTGCCTCAACCCTCTTGTCATAGTGCTTAAGTTTGGGTTTCCAAAGACTTCAGACAAACACACAGACAGGGTGGCATATTATATGGCAAAGTGAGCCACAGGTCATGTAGGCCAGGAGTCTGAGAAAGTAAAAAAACCTAATGAAAACAAATGTGTTGGGCCAAATAATAAGAAATAAACAGAAATGAAGTAAAGTCACAAACCAAGCCAGAAAAGAAACAGAAACCCCATAAGAAAACACACTTAAGGAAATCAACAAAATGTGTAGCCAAATGACCATCAGGAAGGTTGTTCTCAGATGGCCATCTCTCCTGGGTAGTCATCCCTTGGGAATGGAAACTCTGGAGCAGACATCCAGACTCCAGGCCTTGGGCCTAAAGTAGAGCACTGCATGCAAAGGGCCTGGGCCTTGACCTTCGTTGACTGTCAATGGACAAAGGGATTATTTCCTCAAAGCCTTCCTGAAGAGGGCTCACTCCCAAGGCCCCAAAATATGAAGCTGAAGAAATAGGGTATGAACGGGAGAGAGGAAGAGTCTTCTCATTAACCAGAATTAAAAATAAAAGTTACTGACAAGACCTGAAACTTTGTAGTTTTATAAGACAAGCCTGATTCCTACCTCTTCCGTCAATCTGTAGCCTGGGACAATTTATTCCCCCTCTCTATATTTCACTTTCCTCATATATAAAATGGTGAGTGATAGTGGAAATTATTTAACCCTGTTGTGTTACAGTACAAAGAAATGAATACTTGTATGGAAAATTCTCATGATCCTACCTATTGTGATGTTAGTGAATAGGAAAGGAATAGGAACTGGGCAGAGGAAAGGGACATCAGAAGTTCTATAAGGCAATGCGGTATGGTATCCATGATAGCTGCTGATATTGATTTTCAATGTAATTTGGTTTTAATTAACCAACACATAGGGAATTAATGAAGCCTAGATTTGAGATATGTCTGGAAGTACCTCTCTAACAATGGTTAGAATGGTTGATAATGACTGGATGAATCCCTTGCTGAGTCATAATGTGGTATTGGAAGGTGATGAAAGGTAGAAGGAGATGGTCCTAATTGGAGGTAGACTACTGGAAACATGTCCTTGGGGATATATCTTGCTCTGGCCCTTTTTCTGTTTCCTTGTTACAATGATGTGACCGGATTAACTCCTCCATGTCCTCTTTCACAAGGATGGATTGAGTCCTCTGGAACTGTGAGCTAAAGTTGGGTATTGTGGCTCATATTTGACATTCAGAGGCTGAGGTAGAGAGAGTGTTGTGAATTTTAGGCCAGCTTGGGTTCCAGAATAAGAGACCATTTTTACAAGGAAGGAAGGAAGGAAGGAAGGAAGGAAGGAAGGAAGGAAGGAAGGAAGGAAGGAAGGACAGAGTTAGGCTGGAGAGAAAGCTCAGTGGTTAACAGTGGTTCGTGCTATTGTAGAGAATCTGAGTCTAGTTTCTATACAATTCAAATTTCAGAGGAATGTGATGCCTTCTCTGCTATAAACACATATAATTAAAAATAATTCCTTGTTTCTGTTATGTAATACATTGCTCTTGTAAATATTTTGAACACAGTGGGTTTTTTTTTTTTTTTTGCATCTCACTGTATGGCTTAGCCTGGCTTCATATTCTAGATTTTCATACCTCAACCTCCAGAGTGGCAGGATTAGAATTTCTTTGAGTTCTAAGTATTCCTGGATAGTAAACCCTCAACTCATCCACCTCCAACACATAAATATATCCAGGAGCTAATTTGTCATTCTCAAATGCCTTCAGAACTGTTTGGAGCAAATTCTCCATACAAACATCACATGAGTTCCTTAGTAACTAAACTCAAAGATCTCAGCATCTCTAAAACATCCTTAGTGCAGGGAATTGGGACCAGGGAATCAGCCACATAGCATCATGGGATGCAAAACACACATGCACTAGGCTGAGAATGGAAAATAGCTACCACTGTTATGGGCTTTCCCTAGACCTATCTGAACCCCCACGACCTCTAATGACTGAATCAATACATAGCACATGGGTATTAGAAAAATAAAGATAAGGTAACAAAAATAAATATTCATTCTATGTTTATTCAGCCAAGGGATCAATTTCAATATGCATCTGTTTTAACTGTGTAGTCACTGGGTGACTCCACTGTTGGTGGACTATCAGAGCCTTTTTTTAACTTTTATTTTTCTTTCCCATCCTATATATGGTTGTTATCTCAGCCAAGTTTAGCTTTTCATTATCAAGTAGGAGCATTACAATGGTGTTGGGGCTCAGAATCAAAGTTTCTGGAACATTCCCTTGTTTCTCTCTGAAGTGCTGGGATAGGCTTTCTCTGAAGTTCCTTTATCTGACTGAAAAAGCTTCTTCCAAAAGAGATGTGATTGTCTTAAATTCCCTCACCAGGAAATCTTGTCAAATAACCAGGAAAGATTAACTATCAGAGAAGACAGGAGACTAAAAGTGTCACCTCACCCTGACAGAATTTTATCTAGGATCCCAAGGACAGACTCAGAGGTTACCTGGGAGACTGCCTGAGTATTAAGACACCCTTTGTTTGCAGTAAAGTTCCTAAATGTGTCACCACCCTCCCATTTCCATGTCTCCTGTGAAGAAGCCATCTCACCTTTAGTCATCTGGCCCTTTCTGTGTTCTTTTATATATTTTGTGTAACTCTTGTAAGCATGTGCACAGTAACAGAATAGCAATACCTGTCCCTTTTTAACCTGCACTTTATTACTAGGGTGTCTGCCATCCCCATCTGTGATGAGCAACATAGGGGAAACCTATATTTGCATTTTCATAGTCCTCTGAAGAAGCAGCTTAAAGATCGGTTTTTAAAAGCTTTACATTGCAAATCCATCTCTTTTGTCTTAGAGATTGTTAGATGGTGAAAAATTATTTCACACTCCAGATTGTATGGGTCATGTGGATGTTCATCTTTTAACCAATGCATACTTAGTAGCTCTTCATGATAAAGTCATTAACAAATGATTTTTCCTTAATGATCTTATAACTTCTTTTTAGACATTCTTTACTCATTGTCCAGTGCTTTCTATCCTCTCCCCCCAAATCACTAAACACAACTCTTCATGCACCTATCTCAGTCAATTTTTCTCTTAGCAATTTTTCCCTAATCTTATAATATGTCAACAAAACATCTGGATCCTGAAACCCTGTTTGTCATTGCCAGGAGATTCATGTTTGGCAAGGTTACAGGTGACTAGTTAATCTGATCAATTAATTCCTGCTAATCCATGTAAAACCCTTCTTGGAGTATATGATTTCATTTTTCCAGGAACTTCCTTAGGTATTAATGACCTGAAGGATATTAACACATTTGTTTGGAGCCTTGACTACTGCCTTAATGTTTATGATTATCTGGTACCATCTAACATGTTAATCTGTCTTTTAAAAACTTATCTACTGAGACCTTAGATAGAGTTAGTGCAGTTGGACAGCAGCAGTGATAGCCTGGCTATGCCACAGATAATGTTCCAGAAGTACATGCCTTTTTAGGATGGAACTATTTTATTTGTACCCTCAATTGTTTGTGGGGTTGCTGCTCTAAGTACAGCTTTGAGGACATTAGCAAATTTACCATTAGCACAGGAAAATTAACCTGATTACTGTCACTAACTAGCTTTGTGGTTGTGGGAGAGTCCTTTAACATATTTAGGCTTTGGATTATTTCTTTTTTCTTTATAAAATCTGGATTAAATGAACTATAGCATATACTAGGTCTGAACATTTTGTAATTCTAAGACTCCTTGGTAAGCCTGTTAGGGTGGACTGTCCAAGCACTGAACATAGCCATATTCTCCAGGGGGTTACTTTAGGGTGATGTAGTGCTATCTCGGCAGGAACATTGTTCCTGTCTGGAGATTGCTATCTTGCCACAGAGGATTCTTTTTCATTGCTCCAAAGGCTAAGTTACAAACCAATAAACAGTCTCTTGAATGTTTTACTTTCCAAAAATAACTGGAAGATCACTATTTCTTCTTCGCGTCTTCAGTATACTTAGTTTAGTTTCATTTGACTTTGTTCCAGTGTGTTTTGTTACTGGGTTTGTCTTTATGCTTGTTTTAATCAATAATTGTGTCTTTCCAATTTGGAAGGCCACATGTTCAACAACTGCAAGAATACAGTTTGTTCTTTTTAAAAGCTAGTCCTTCTACAGTCTTTCCTTTTGTTCTTAAGCTTCTATTAGACTCTCTTCTTAATTCATTTCCTTATTACTGCAATAAAATACTCTGACAAAAGCAACTTAAGGGAAAAAATGTTTGTGTTAGCTCTTGGTTCGAGATGTCATGGTGGGAATATCAAGGTGGTATCTGCTGGTTATCTTGAATCTATCACTGAGAGGTAGAAAGTAATTAATGTATGTTTGCTTCTCAGGCTGCCTTTCCTACTTATATAGTCTAGCATCCCCTTCCCAGGGAATGTTCCTGCCCACAAGTAAAATGGGTCTTTCCCTATCAATTAACATGGTAAAGAAAATCTCACATAGGCGTGTAGAAGCTCCTCTACCAGGTGATTCCAGATAATATCAATTTCATGATTAACACTAACCATCACAACTTCAGCCCTTGACAACTTGACAACAAATGTAATAAGCATAATGTTCCAGCCCTTTTTCCATAGGTTCATAGCCACATTATAACACAAAGTACATTCAGTCCAACTTTGAAAGTCCCAGTAGTCTTTTACAATTATGATGCTTTAAAGTCCAGAGTTTCTTAATTGTGAGTTTTTGTTTCTAAAAGTTATATACAGAATAAACATTCCTATTTTAAAAGGAAGAATCAGTACATAGGAAGGAATGAGCATGCCAGAACAAAACCAAAACTTACAAAAGAATATATCAAATCTTGCATTTCCTTGTCCAGCATCTGGGACTCATAATATAATCAAATCAATTAGGGTCAAAAGAAAAAAAAAACTTGAACAGGGCTAGAGAGATGTCTCAGCTCTTAAAAGCTAGGCTCACAAACAAAATGACCAAAAAAAAAAAAAGGGGGGGTTGAACAGCCCTACTCCTCCATCCCTGCCATAGGAAACATACACAGCTTCTAGCTTAGGCTGTGCACTCCATGCCTACAGCCTTCTTTGGTTGGAAATCTTATCTTCAATAGCCCAGTGTTTCTGTTGAAACTTTGGCTTCACCTTCACAGTTTCATGAAATTGCTTCTGATGGTCTCTTTGCCAAGATTCCAGCCCAGCTATACATTGTTTCTCCCCAGCTGTTTGTCATGACCCTCTGTATCTTGCATCCTTGATGCCTATCAAACCAGAACCATGCTGTCATGTTCTGCTGCTCCACCTTGGAGGAGTGCTGTATCGGCTTCTATGTGCTGACGCTGGGGGAAGACTTTCCTAGGCAATTGCTTTCAAGAATCAGGGAATCCCTTTGCCTTAGGCTTTCTTCCTTTAAATTAACCCAAGTCTTCAAAAGATGGCGCCTTTGAAGGGTAGTCATCCCCCCCCCCAAGAACATCTTCCTTATAGTCCCAGTACAGCACTTGGGGCTTCTCTTCAGTGGCGCTGCTTTCTAACAATCATAGTTGCTTTCTCAGTATTAACGGGAATACCCTACTATCTTTAAATTTCCTCTGTCCAACAAATTAGTTCAGTAGCTTTAAATTTCATTTCATCCAGGTATTCCCTGTACAATATGATAAAAGCTAGATTCTTGGCTAAAGCACCACACAAATGGACCCTAGCCCAGTTCTTAAAAGAGTCCTCTACTTTAAAACTCAATGTGCTGGACATTCATTGTCTGCATTTCTCTCTGCTCCCAGAATGTCCAGTTAAGCTCTGCTTCCAGCATTCAGTGTCTTTTGTGGCCCCAAATAACAAATGCTGCCACATTCCAGCCACAAAATGGTTCCACAGGCCCACAAACCACATGCTCAGGTTTATCCCTTCAAGAGGCTAATTTCTTGCACCATTGTCTGTCATAGTTTATCCTACTACTGTGATAAAATACTCTGACAAAAACAACTTAAGAGAAAAACAAGACTCACAATTCAAGAAAAATTTCACCTTAGCAGGGAAATTATTATGGCAGGAAACTGAAGCATCTGGTCACATTGTAACCATAGACAGGAAGCAGAAAAGGATGAACACATGTTTGTTCCTCGCTCTTCTTCATTTACTCAGTCCATTTATACTACCCAGGGAATCTATAAGTAACAAGTCTTTGCACATCAGTTAACCTAATCAAGATTACCCCTCCCAGGCATGCCCAGAGAGGCTTGTTTCCAGGTGATTGTACATTCTGTCAAGTGAGAAAACTAACCCTGAAACCTCCACTCATCATGCTGTCTACCATTGGATCTGGATCAGTATAATTTAAAATAATTATTT
Organism: Uromys caudimaculatus; assembly: GCA_028551405.1. Taxonomy (NCBI): domain Eukaryota; kingdom Metazoa; phylum Chordata; class Mammalia; order Rodentia; family Muridae; genus Uromys; species Uromys caudimaculatus. The sequence goes on from CM052722.1 coordinate 3,148,298, forward strand.
TCTCTGGCAATACCACTTCTGGGTATGTGTCCAACAGTAATGAAAGTAAGATCTCAAAGAGGTATTTGTACATCAAAGAAATGCTCAACATCCTTAGTCATCAGGGAAATGCAAATCAAAACAAGTCTGAGATTCTACCTCACACCAGTCAGAATGGCTAAGATCAAAAACTCAGGTGACAACAGATGCTGGCGAGGATGTGGAGAAAGAGGAACACTCCTCCACTGTTGGTGGGATTGCAAGCTGGTACAACCACTCTGGAAATCAGTTTGGCAGACCCTCAGAAAAATGAACATAATACTACCTGAGGACCCAGCCATACCACTCTTGGGCATATACCCAGAAGATGCTCCAACATGTAATAAAGACACATGCTCCACTATGTTCATAGCAGCCATATTTATAATAGCCAGAAGCTGGAACCAACCCAGATGTCCCTCATCAGAGGAGTGGATACAGAAAATGTGGTACATTTACACAATGGAGTACTACTCAGTTCTTAAAAACAATGACTTAATGAAATTTGCAGGCAAATGGATGGAACTTGAAAATATCATCCTGAGCGAGGTAACTCAGTCACAAAAGAACGAACATGGTATGTACTCACTGATAAGTGGATATTAGCCCAAACGTTCAGAATATCCAAGTTTCACTTAACAGTAACAGCTGGACTGAGCGTTAGGTCCCAGATGGAGGAGTTAGAGAAGGGACTGAAGGAGCTGAGGGAGTCTGCAGCCCCATGGAGGGAGCAACAGTGTCAACTGGCCTGACTTCCCCCCCCTCCCCCCATCATCCTGGAGGCTGGACCACCAACCAAAGAATACACATGGAGGCACCCATGGTTCGGACCACACATGTGGCAGAGGAGGGCCTTGTTGGCCATCAGGGGGAGGAGAGGCCCCAGTAAAGGGGAATGTCAAGGTGGGAATATGGGAGTGGGCGGGCGGGTGGGTGGGAGGTGGAATTCCCTCATAGAGGTGGGGGAGGGGGAGGCGATAGGTGGTTTCCAAAGAGGAGACCTAGAAAGGGGGAAACATTGGAAATGTAAATAAAGTATCAAAAAAAAATAGGCAATATGTGAAACATACATACATGTCTATTGACAAATGACCAAACAAAGTGCAGTATGTGCATATAATACAACATTACTCAGTCTTAAAAAGGAAGGAAATTCTGACACATGCTACAACAGGAATGAACCTTGAAGATATTACACTAGGTGAACAAAGCCAATATGAAAACGATAAATGTTATATGGTTCAAAAGTAGATTAATAGAAAACAGATAGTAGAGTGATCCTGGCCAGGAGCTGGAGGGGAGGAGAAAATAAATACCTACTTAATGATTACAGAGCTTTAGTTCTGGCAAATGAAAAAGGGTTGGGGATCAGTCGCCCATCATTGTAAACTTACTGAACATCATTGAACTGTACAATTACAAGTGGTTATGTGGAAATTTTTATTTTAGGGGGCTTTACCACAATTAAAAACAAAATAAAACAATTTAAAATCATTGTTTTCTGCCAAGCCAAATTCACTAATCCTACCACTGGTACTCACTAGTTTTCTGTTTAGAGACATTGCTAGAGCTGTTATCTGCTTACCTTGTATTCTCTGAAGTGTGTTTAAAATAAGCCTCCTGGGTAATATATTCTGAGTGTCAAATTGAGTCATAAGTTTGGCGTTAAATCTCAGCTGCACAAATCTTGTATTTCCCCTCATAGGTAAGGGGACTAGAATTTAGTGCCCCACATTGCATATATCCTCAAAGTGCTACACATTCTCTTATAACTATAGCCATCATGCTAGGAGCTAAGCAACTCACACTTCCATAGGAAACAAGGACATAGCAGGCATCCCAGTAGCTCCTCCAAGACTTGAAGCATGACATAATTCTATTCTGCCTCACTTGCCTTTAATCAAAGATAGCTGATGTTCAATGAATGATCCCAAGCTGGCTTAGGGGATGTACAGTCTGAATAACGAAAGAGTGGTTTATTCCTCACAAGGGCGCTATACTTGAATCCATATCTGATACCACTCTCTTGAAATTCTTAATTTTACCTTTAAACATGTTATGGTTTGGATATGAAGTACCTGCCAAACAGGCATATATTAAAAAGTTAACCAGTGCTATCTGCTGGTGGTACTGATTGGGGAGGCTCTGGAAACTTTAGGTGGTGGGTGGGGTTTAGCTGGGAAAAGAGGTCTTCAGGGTATCTTTCTGTCTGTCTGTCTGTTGACCAATATACCTATCATGTATCTGTATGACTCTGTATGTGTGTGTGTGTGTATATATATATATATATATATATATATATATATATATATATATATATATATATATATATATAGTGTGTGTGTGTGTGTGTGTGTGTGTGTGTGTATCATTAGTTGGTCTCTTTCTCCATTTGTCTCTCATTCTCTATATGTAAGTTGTTCTGCTCAGCTCCACAACATCTAACATAGTGATCTGAAACTGTGAGCTAAAATAAGCTCTTCCCTCCTCTTAATAATTTTCCAAGTCTAGTAAAATAGTTTAGTGGGTAAAATACTGGCTATAGAAGCCTGACAACCAGAGTTTGATCCCTAGAACCAATGCCACAAAATTGTCTTCCGATCTTCACATTTACATGGTGCCACATGGGCACCCCCATACACATCTTATAGGCAAAAGAATACTGCTTTTTAAAATCAGCAAAGTGGTTTTCCAAGTATTTCACCACAGTAATGAGAAAACTGTCCTCTCATTTGTGTTTCATTAGTGAGGGTTGGTAGGATAATGGAGCACCTTTGTGAGACAAGCAGATGTGTCTGCTATGTATGTCTCTTGGTTCTCCCTGCCTCAGCATTGATCATTCATAATACTGACTCAACATAGAATCCAATCTGACATACAGTATATGGGAATTCAGTGAGCTCCCTAAAAAGCTGTCACATGACAGCCCAGAGAAGCCACATTTTTCATCTATCTGTGCCGTGCTTGCATCAACTTCATGAACATAAAGCAATGATTTTCTAAGACATGTGGAGGACTATGGGATTACTACTTCTGCATAGGAGCCATCTCCACTAACAAAAAAAAAAAAATGAAAACTAAGATAGGACAACCCATGGCTTCCTCTCCTTCCACTCCCTCCTTCATCAGAAAGCCACAGATGGAGAGTGCTGATATAATTTGAGTCTATGAAGAAGTGAGGAAAAAAACAGTTTTGAGTTCATTCTGTGTAGCATTTCTGTACTTCTGGGAAGGGCAAAATGCACATAAATGTATGAGATGTAAATTATATGATTTTGTTGTTTCCACAAGCGTTCTTATATTTGCATTTATAACTCACATCACGATATATAAGATTAGTGGAAAATTCCATACTAATTATTTAAATTTTTAATTTTTCCCTACTTAGAATGCCATTCAATATAATAGCACATGAGAAATGCTATGAGAAGTCAAGAGAGAAACTTCAGAAAAAAGGTAAAGAGTCTTATCATCCCAGCCCTACTGTACTTCTTGACATGCTTTATGAACAAGATGTCCTGCATTTTTCTTTCACACTGAGCCCCATGAATGATCTAGCTGACTCTGACGTCTACCCCAGGTCTCACTCAGCATGTTGTTCCAGGAGGTGGAGAGAGTCACACAAGGATTCCCCTGTTTGGGAGGCCTTAAAATTAAATTCATGTCTCTGCTTGCAGGGCTAAGAAACCACGAGACAGCCCTTCAAGTTTTTGTTTTGGTTTGGTTTGGTTTTGCTCCTCACCCATGCTGGACATGTGATTATTCCAAAAGAATTTGAATGAGCCACTCATAGCCCAAAGGTTTCACGACTATCAACTTGCTTCTGTGATATTAACCAACAGCACCTGTACTAATGCTTACTTTTGAAAGGAAGTCTGGAACAGATAAGGTGCTAAGAGTAACTGTTGCCTGCCCTCTGTATGTAGCCTCTGCTGTAATTGTCTGCCTACTTTTCAGGTTTAAATATAATGCAACATTTGGTATGTATTTCCTGTAATAAGGAAGCATGTGATGATTATTCCCAAGACGTTATTTTTAAGACTATTGTGAACTGTGGTCTGTCTTTTGTTTCTCATTTAAGCAAAAAAAAAAAAAAAAAAAAAAAAAAAAAAACCCAACTTAACACAAAGTATCACTTGATTCAAATTGGGGAACTACAGCTATTATGACCAGTTCTCTGAAGAAAAATGAATGGGGACAAATTTACCCCACACTTTGCAGACACCAAAGTATGCCATGAATTGGTGATTCCTGGGAGAGATTTTAATCTTGTAATGCTGCACACACACACACACACACACACAGAGAGAGAGAGAGAGAGAGAGAGAGAGAGAGAAACACACAGAAAGACAGAGGGGGAAGAAACATACACATAGGAAGATTGAGAGAACACACACCTACACACAGAAAGACCTTCCCCCAATGCAACTAACAATGCAAGGCTATCTGTTTTTGAGATAGTCATGATTGCCTATTTATTTGAATATAGGCTTTTTTTGGTGTCTATATTTGTGATTAGACACAACTTGGAAATCAGTCATGTTGACAGATAATTACTTATGTTTCTCTCAGCCTGAACAAAGTAAATAAACATAGGTTGAACCCACTGATAATATTTGGATATATTGAAATTAGGATCTTGTAATAGAAAAAGAATCTATGGTAACAGAGTCAGTACATGGTCAAATCTGACTTGTGTCCAAATGTTCTGTCCTATGACCCATGCTTTTCTGGAGATGTTAATGACAAAGTAAAACAGTGGTAATATGTCAGATAAAGGCAGCTATGTCCCAGGGAATGGTATGAAGTCTCATTCCTAAAGTAGAAGAAAGGGATTGATAGTGAACTGGTCTATCAAAAGGAAAGAAAGACTTAGGTATGTTTGAACTTCCTGGAAATCTTTGAATATAAAGAAGTTATTAAGATTTTCTTACATGGTCCTTGAGTGGATGCCCCATGATAAGTATGTTAGAAAGCAAGTGAAGTTTATTTAAGCAGATATCTGACACATGTTAAGAGGCAGGGCCTCTCTAACTCTGTACTGTATCAATAAAACACAGACAGTGTTTATAGTTAGTGTTAGGTTGAGCCATAAAAGATGGTCATGTAGCTATCATGTGGTTTATCTTAACAGTTAAATATTTATACTTGTTATTTTCATTAAAAGATAGCTTTCTTTTTAAAACCGTTTAAATAAGATTTTGTTTTATAAAATAAAATAATGATAACTTTAGCAAGTTGGTTGGTTTTGATACATAGAATGCATATCAACTTGACCATACCCATAGTCACGTACCCAAAGTCACAAATGGGCTTATCAAATTTATTTCCATCAAGAGGTGAGTACTGAATCATCTGACCAGACTTTTCTCACCGCATTACAGATAGCTTTCTTTATGCTGAAATAGAAAATGAAATGAGACAGTGCTCTTACTGTGCTCTTGGAAAAGGTTAACAGTGCATGGGCTAAGAAGAACCAGTAGACTTGGAGTCTTCTCTAAGGCTCACACTGAAACAGGAAAGTAAGGTGAAGAGAGAGGTTCAGAAGGCCTTATATAGACCTTTCAAGCTATTAACATACAGAAGATGGAAAAGATGAAGTGTCACTCAACTAAAACCAGCTGGTGCCACTGACACAAGCTCAGAGGCACTCTAGGGTGTCTGAATGAACTGTGCTTCCATGTTTAAGATGCTGATGAGACATCCAATGCATAAAGGTGTATGTAGAAAGAATTACATGGGGCTCAGTGGTTAAGAGCACTGGCTGCTCTTCCAGAGGTCATGAATTCAATTCCCAGCAACCACATGGTGGCTCACAACCATCTATAGGGAAATCTGATGCCCTCTTCAGGCAGGCAGATATATATGCAGCAGAATACTCATACATTAAAATAAATATTTTTTTAAAAAAAGAAAGAATTACATGTAACACACAAAGCATTGTTGGAAAAGCCCATTATGTCCAAATGAGTCATAGATGCCTATACTATGTGAACAAGTCCCAAATCCGAAGCCCCAGTTCACACAGACAGGCCTTGGAGCTGCTTAACTTTCTGCTCTGGCCCACTTCCTCCTTTGAAATTGTGACATTATTAATAAGCTGCTTCTGTTTCTGCTACAATTATGCAGCTCTGTTCAATACTTTGGGGAACAGAGAACCTAGAACCCTATCCAGAGATGTCCTTTGGGCCTTGCTATTAGCCAAAACCAATATGGTTCTGTATTTTCCTTTTGACCCATTCGGGTATACAGAGAGAAAAGAGTCATTAAAGCCCTGATTAAGAATTTTTTCAAAGCTTATTAAAAAGAAACACGTACAGAACCAAGGTTATGATTATAATAATGTTACTGTTAACTAATCTCATAATCAACTTTCTTGAGGAGGAGAGAAAATCCCATCTTATGAATTATGTTCAAGAAATCAGGTTACAAATGTGGCTCTCACATGTCAAGAATCACATCAGGAAAATATTGGAAACAAATATTGAAAAACAGCAATATTCACTTAATGACAGTTCCATTGGGTATAATGTTTATAAGTTTACTTGTCAAATTTTTGGGTTTCAAATGAAAATTGGCATTGGGCAGGGCAAAGTGGCTCAACAATAGGGGTGGTTGCTGCCAAGGCTGAGTCTGATCACCAGGACACATACATTTGAAAGGAAAGAACCATCTCCTGCAAGTTGTTCTTTGACCTCCACACATACATATAGGCAAGCAATAAATAAATAAATGTAATGAAATTCCTATATATGCAAAAAGGAAACTGGAGAACAGGCATAAAATTTCTCCTTTGGAGACTAGAAAAATGACTCAGCAACTAAATGTGCTTCTTGCTCTTCCAGTGGACCTGGGTTCAATTCCCAGCGGCACAGCTGTTTGTAACTCCAGCTCCAGGGGACCAATATCTTCTTCTGGCCTTTATGAGCACTTGCATACATATCACACACACAGACACACACACACACACACACACAGACACACACACACACACACACACATACACAGAGAGAGAGAGAGAGAGAGAGAGAGAGAGAGAGAGAGAGAGAGAGAGAGGAGCTAAAATAAAAATAAGTCTTCAGAAAATAAATTGCTGCTTTGAAAAATTTCAAGCCCAGCTATTAGGAACATAGCTACCATCTATTATTTCTACCATTTAAGAAAAGAGGAGGCATTGTGACACCAAAAACGACAACAATTTTAGCTTTGGGAAAAAACAAAAGAAACAAACAAATGAACAAACAAAAACTTTACTTTGTCTTCAGCTTTCTCATTTTGTTACCAACTGGAGAAAATATATTAAGAATTGGTTTGGGTTCATGGGCCTAATTAGCCTTTAACTGTTAATTGTTTCTGTATTCTAAGAATTGTGCTAAGAGATATGTAAATCATAGTTTTTATACCCAAGTTGGGCATGATTATCTTCATTTTATAGGTATAGGTAAGAAACCAGACAAAAATTAGGTAACATTTTGAAACCTGGACCTATAAAGTGAGGGTGAAGTCTTACAGCCTAAGGACATTTGCAGTCCTATAACTTATAACAGGAATAAAGGACCCAAGTGCAACTTCCAAAGCCTAGATTTTTCTTTTCTTTCTTTTGTGGCTCTCCCAGAGCTGAAACTCAAGGCCTTGTTCTTACTAGGCAGAAGTTCTGCCACAGGGTCATACACCTAGGCTCAAAGTGTAGGTTTCAGTGTTTTTTGGTTGGAGTTTGCAGAGCCAGTCATTTATATGAGATCATGCAGAATTGCAGATAAATTTTCAAAATCGTGCATGTTAGCTAGGAAAGTCTCAGTCCTGAAGGATATCCCACAGGAAGAATTTGTCTTTCATTAAGATCCCCAGAAGTAGACCTTAATGATAAGTAAATGGACTTTTCAGAAAATGCTCCCAGAAAAAGCCCAAGTTGATGAGGACTGAGTAAGAGAGTTAAGGAAAAGAAGCAGAGTGAGGTAGGCTCTAACCTCAGAGATGTTACAGCTCAGGATGAAGGAGCCAGAGGTTTACATGTCATCCCTGTCAGTCATGAGTAAGGGCAGTTCACACTGGGCAAGGGATGGGCAGGGAGAGGTGTGAAGACTTACTTATTTGGACAAAGGGCTTACATAACTAGAGGGGAGTCTTATGACATGGTCCCAAGTGCAGGCTGCTGGTGTCTAAAGCCCTTCCCAGCCTAATGGACAGACATGGATATTCATGGACAGACAACTGTTAGAGTGAGGGGATTAGGGTTCATTATCAACAGTCGCCCCCCATGGAGCTCTGAATTTAGGAGTTCAGCACAGAGAAAAGGGGGAAGAGCAGTGCTCAGGGGAATAGCTGATGATACCTAGGAGGCCACAGAAGTGGAGGCTGTGCCAGTCATATCCTCACCAAAAGACAAGTCTGAGATAAATCCATTTCACAAGGCTCTTGTGCCATCTCCATAAGCCAAGCCACGGTTGCCTCTGTGGTACAAAAGACTAAGTAGCTGCCTGGCATCTGTTCTTGCTCATTTGTGCCCCTTTTCTCTATATAACAGTCATGGTGATTTTTACAAATGCAGTGAAGACAAATGCGAACCTAGTTAGACCCACTAATTACCTGATATTCACCATTAGCTCCACCCCACTGCAATTCTTCCTTTGATGCTATGCACATTGCCTCCTTTTTATGCAAAATTCTCTGTACCTTGTCAGCCTTGTCCATCAGTCACTTTTACCCCCAACTTCTCCACCAAAAGAATCCCCCATATAGAATTTTTGAACTACCCAAGTGTGGATATGATACTGTCCTTTTACTCCCTATGTAAAACTTGTCAAAGCTTCCCATTAAACTTGGAATGCAGTCAAGACTCCTTGCTGTGACGCATGAGCTTCGTCTTGGATGACTTCTGTTCCTCCAATGACTTTTATTCCCTTCTGCCAAAGTGCCTGGTTAAGGTTTGAATATCAGTTGTCTTCTGAAGGTTCCCCTCGATGATGACATTATTAACAATCAATTGGCTCATGAGGGCACTAAATGTATCAATGGACAAAATCATTCATAGTAGGCTATTACATATTGTAGATACAGAGAAATTATGTTACTAGAGGTCTACCTTTGAAGGGCATATCTTGTTCTCTCTCTATGTGGATGTCTGACTCTGTCTCTTTCTCTGTGTCTCTGTCTCTGTCTCTGTCTCTGTCTCTCTCTCTCTGTCTCTGTCTCTCTGTCTCTGTCTCTCTCTCTCTCTCTCTCTCTTTCTCTGTGTGTGTGTGTGTGTGTGTACTCATTTCCTTCCTTCTCTCCTTCCCTCCCTTCTGCTCCTACCTAGTTGTTATCCATTTATTATACTAAGTGCTCCCTGCCACAGTGTTCTACTTTACCATACCCAATCCCAGAAATAGCAGACCCAAGTGATATAGTTACATTTTTAAAGTAAAAACAAAATTACATCTATCCATCAACACTGATACAATTTAAAATTATAATACACAGTAAAAACCAAACAAGTTGCTCAGTGTTTTCAGATCCTGGCACATTACTCTATGAGATTCAGAAACAATGAATCAGCATTCCACATATTTTCAAAGTTTTCAAAGTTATGATAGTTTGAGCCTTCTTGTGACAATCTTCATTTGCAATAACTTTCAAAACTAAAATTATTATTTTTTCATTCAGTTCATCTGTTCTTTTTTTATTGGATATTTTCTTTATTTACATTTTAAATGTTATCCAATTTCCAGGTTTCCCCTTTGGAAGTCCCCTATAACATCCCCCCTCCCCCTGCCTCTCTGAGGGTGCTCCCCCACTCACCCACCCACTCCCACTTTCCTGCCCTGGCATTCACCCTACAGTGTGGCATCGAACCCCCACAGGACCAAGGGCCACTCCTTCCACTAAAATTCTTGTTTAAAGAATAAAATACACTGTCTGCTAGTATTTCCAAAGAATCATATCCTACAGCAATACTCAGTGAAAATGCAGGTCTTCCAGTAAGGTAAAACATGCTCATGAAATCACTCTTCCATTTAAAGACTCATTTTGTATATATAAGGAGATATATATATATACATATATATATATATGTATATATATATATGGATACAATAACATTTTATACGTGGATACAATATATTATTACGCTATAACAATAATATACATTATTATTGCATACATATGTGAATGTAATCAATAACAATTAGTGAAAAAAAAAGAGGCCATGAATTTGAAGAGCCAGAGAGGTTATATGGGAGAGAAAGTTTGGAGAAAGGAAAGGGAAGGGAGAATAGTAATTAAATTGTAAGCTCAAAACAAAAAGAAAATGTATAGGACTTGAGGAAACATGCAAATGACTTACATAAGATATCCTATATATGTGAATTCATTAGTAAACGCCTCACCTTTCCTCTTTGCACTATCCTTTCTTCTCCTTTCTAAAGGTTATAATGTACTACTATACTTATCTATACATCCCTTTACTTATATGCATGCATCCATGATAGGCTAAGATCTGTAGATGAGTGCGATAGTGTGGTGTGTTTCCTTCTGAGACTGGCTGACCTTGCTTAATAGTATACATTCTAAGTACCCACTTTCCTACGAATTCTGTGATTTCATTTTTCCTTAGAACTGAATAGGATTTCATTTTGTATGTGTAACAGCTTTTCATTATTCAATCACCTGCTGACGTACAAATAAATTGGTTCTATGTCTTTGCTATAGTGAATAGGGACAGTAAGAATGCAGGTATGACTATCTCTGTGGTAGGGTATGAAGTGAAATAGCTCGGAGCATTGATGAAACTATTTTTACAGAAACTATTTTACAAAACTATTTTATAGAACAGAGAACACTGGATAATCTCAACAATCTATTAAGAAGTGATTTACCAAAGGGTTTTTACTGCACAATGTAGGGTATAAAATGCTTAAAAGCGTCTCTGTAGTTTTGTTGGCTCTTCAATAGTTCTCAATATATAATGTGACTGCGTAGCAGTGAACATTCACACTATTTGGTCTCATTTGTTTATGGTCTATTGAAAAATCTGTCATCTCTATTGTATATATTGTATAGAGCTTCTTATCAAAAAGCTGTATGCCCACATGCACACATACAGAATTATAGGTGGGGTTGGGTTTGATTCTTAGATCTCCTGTTTAGATTCCATATTCACCAACTCCATGGTACATCACAACACAGAGAATAATACCTTCTAACCAAGAAAATAAAGCAGAACTATATTTGTCATGTAAAACTAGTTGATCCTATATGCCAGTGTCTGGTTCTTGGGAGAAGAAGCTGCCACAGAGACACACCCATAGACTTACTCACAGAATAAGTCTTGTCACTCTGAGGAGGGGCAAGAATCATGCCAGTGTGATTCATCTTCCAGGAAGGAAGAGGGAAGTGCACTGGAAAACCACAACCCACACCACAGAGATGACTTGGCCCCAGACTGCAGTAGAGGTTGGGGCCATCCAAGGGCAGAGTAGTGGCTGTAAGCTGAGTAAGAACTGTGTCACCAGCTTTCAGATGGGCACAGCTGAATGGAGCCTTGACAATTATCCAGGCTAACTTATTCCACTACTTGGTCCCATCAGATGTAAACCATTACAGAGTTACAAAGGACAGTCAGTTTCTCCCCTCACTGCATTCACTCTCAATTCTATGAGGAGCAATAGTTATTTTAATTGGCCTTAATTAAGGCACAGGGAGTTGATGCCAAGTTTTTTCCTTCCTGTTTTGAATATAATAGCACTAACTCATTTGTAGTTGGTGCCTACAACTTTTCGATAAAAGCTAGGTGGGAATCCAGACCTTCTTCTGTTCTTCACATATTCTAGATAGCAAATCTCACTGTTCAAAACCTTCATAGTGCTTTTGCAGGTTAGCTAATTCTACTAAAATAATTTCAATATCAAAACATTTCTAAGAGATTTTTCCCAATATTTCCCTACTCTTCTAATTGTTTCTCTGTTCAGAAAAAGAAAGAGGAGGCCTCAAATGTAACTGCAGAATTTTCCAATTATGTAAATACTTACCTTTTTCATGATTGGAAAATTGTGAATGAGTTATTCCATTTCCTAAGAACTGCTGGTATTTTGCTCTACATGTGTCAAATCCCATATGAAGGAATTAGGAATTGCAATCATGTATAGACATCTTAAAAGTGTTAGTTAAAATTGCCTCCTCATTTTGCTTTCTGAACCATGATTCATTTTAGAGGAATTTTAAAAGGGACAGGTGATACTGTGCCCAAGTAAGGTGATGATTGGTAGAAAGCTTATTCTTAACTCCAACTCTTGAGTTGAATAATAATCTCATTTGGCAGTAGAGTTGGAAGAAAAGCCCAACAGGAGAAGAAAAGAAAATATAGTTGTGCTTCTAGCCACAAGGGACTGAGGAAAAATGAGACTGGTGGCTAGTAGAATAATGGCTTCTCCCATAAAATGTATCCATGTCTTAATCCACTGAACCTGTAAAAATGTTGTGTCACTTGATAAATGGGAATTAGGGATAGATATAGAATTAGGGTTGTTAGTCATCTGATCTTAAAATATCAGGAGATTATCCTGGGATATCTGGTGTTAGATAGGTTAAACGTGGGTGTTACATTACTTTTCCTAGGAAGACAGGAACAGAAATTTGTTCACCCCAAATACCAAAGAAACTATTCCACACAAGTTAAACCCAGTGAAACAATGAGTTTCTTGGTTGAGGGAGGGGAAACTGGTTTTTATGTTATGAGTAAGCCTGTGTAATTGAATGGGTCACTCAAAACAGCAATATCACTGAAGAGTTCCACATCATCATAGGTAACAACCTCACATCTCAAAGAAACTCTACCAGGATGTCCTGCTTTCAACTAACCTACTTCCTATATAATATAGCACTAACTCCATCCCTTGACCACCTATAGCTGAGAAGCAGGTAAAAGAGATAATGTGGAATTTCACATGAAGATCTGATGACTTCTCTCCCACTTCCTACTATGTAGTATTGACAGTTCCATTTCCATGGCCATAGACAGACTTAGCTGTCATTGCCATGGCTATCAAACAAAAGTTATCTCTTCCCCCTCATGGACAGCCTGTGCTTGGAGGAAAGATCTATATTACAACACTAGGTGATCACAAAGGCTACTCCAAGCACAAGAGGAAGACACAGAGGTGAGTCAGACTCTGGTGACTATGGAAGAGAAAAAGTGAACTTATTTGAGAGGAACCTGAGCTGTTGTTGGTTTCAAACATGGAGAAAAGGGGTTATGCACTACAAACACTGGAACCTTCATAAGACAGGAAAGCAAAGACTCCTCCCCCCCCCAGGACCTACAGAAACAACATGGGCCTTTGTTGATTTAGATTTCAGCCTAGTGGACTTTGACTAGTGAGACTGTGTCACACGTTTTCTCTTACTCTAACACTCTCAAGTCACAAAGTGGAGTTTTTAAGACACCTAGGTTTGGGTTTAATTTGTGACATCAGCAAAGAGGAAAAAAAGATTAAAAGACTTTGTCCTATTTTAGGTCTGTGATGGGCCCTTGCCAGTGAGTGAACTGAGTACACATGGGACAAGGTAGGTGTGGAGCTAGAAAGCTGAAAGGGAGATTTCAGATGCATCTGAAATAGGCAGTAAAATCTGGAGATTCAAGGGCCCTATTACAAGTGACCTTAAATCATCAGAGGACAGCTAAACTGTGCTAAGAAAAGCAGCAGATGTAAGGATTCCTATGTGTTGCTAATTCATACCTTTCTCTTTAGTGTAGGATCAATGTGTACCATACTGGAACACAGTAGAAGAGTCCTTCCTCATTATGCTCCAGGCCCTAGGTTCAATCTCCAGCACAGCAATAACATATGAGATCAGAATCATACTAATTGCAATATTTACCTTCTTAGGAAGATGCTGAGATCCACAGCCAAACATTAGGCAGAGCCAGGGGAACTCCACAGAAGAGGTGGGGAGAGATTGTAGGAGCCAGAGGGATGAGGACACCATGAGAACAGTGCCCACTGAATCAACTTAGCAGGCCTCATAGGGGCTTACAGAGACTGAAGCAACAAACACAGAGCCTGTCTGAGTCTGTCTAGGTCCTCTGCATATATGTTATGGTTGTTAGCTTGGTTTTCTTGTGAGACTTAATTGGGGGAGTGGCAGTGTTTCTGATCTTTTGCGTGCTTTTTGGAACCCTTTTCCTCCTATTGCAGAATTGATCAGAGGGTATGTGCTTAGTGTTATTGTAAATTGGTATGCCATGTTCAGTTGATATCCCTTGGGGGCCTGCTTTTTTTAAAAAGAGAAATGGAGGAATACATAGTAGATCTGGGGGAGAGGAAAGGTATGGGGAGGCACTGAGAGGAGGGGAAACTGTGCTTGGGATGTAATATATGAGAGAAGAATCAAAAAAGAATGTTATATAAGTATAACACACGTAAGTCAGCATCAGTAAAGAATATCTGTTAAGTGAGATACAAGAGATAGATGCACTCTCACATTTGTTTTTCCTTTCCTCCACTCTAATAGAATTTTTAAGCTATACAAGGCTACTCAGCCACACTTGCTTAGAGCTGTGGCCACATGATTCAGCTCTGGCCAACAGCATATGAATTGAACTGATGAGTAGAATCTTTTAAAGGGAAAAGTTAGAGCAGTTGTTTTTCTTATTTTCCACAGGCTGGAGTAAGAATGTGGTATGAACTGTTTTGGACTCTGTAATGAGGGCACTAGCCTGGGCATGGTGAGGTAATACAACAGAGTCTGAGACGATCCCACATAGACTCCTGTTTTTGTGATAGAGGAATAAATTTGTTTTTTGCTATTCCCACTATAATTAAAGATCTCCATTTTGATGCACAACAAATGTACTGACTATATGTTGAGCTGGGCTCTTTCAAGTCAAAATAATAAAATAAGAATAAATATAGCTCTGTCAACTGTCTTAGCTACTTAGTTACTATGACCAAGGCAGCGTATAAAGAAAGCATTGAATTGGAGGCTTGTTTATAGTTTCAGAGGCTTAGTCCATGACCATCATGGTGGGGAGCCTTGTAGCAGGCAGGAAGGCATGGTGCTAGAGCAGTAGCTAAGAGCTTACATCCTGATCTGCATGCAGGAGATCATGTGAGAAGGCAAGACTGATCCAGGTATGGGCTTTAGAAAATTCAAAGCCCACCGCCACCTTCTCTAACAAGGTCATACCTCTTAATCCTTCCTAAACAGTATACCAACTGGGAACTAAACATTCAAATATAAGTTTATAGAGAAATTCTCATTAAAACCATCAAAGCCAACTTTGCCCTAAAGGTGACAGGCTAGATTAATTTTGATTGTTAACTTGATGGCATTTTCAACCACCTTGGAGATCTCCAGGAATGATAATGAATGTGTTTCTGGAAAGATTTATCTGAGATGGGAAGACTCATCCCAAATATGAACATCTCATGGACTAAACCAAAAGATGGAAGTAAGCCAAGAACCAATGTTCATCTCTCTCTGTTTCTTGACTGTAGATGCAATAGGACCTCTGGCTCCTGGCCCTACTGCTAGTTTCACTCTCACCACAGCTTCTCCACCATGATGGACTTTATGCACCTTCACATGTCAGGAATTTTGTAACTGATACCCCTGACAGTAGCTTTTCTTCACTGT
The DNA here is from genome assembly GCA_028551405.1 of Uromys caudimaculatus. Classification (NCBI taxonomy): domain Eukaryota; kingdom Metazoa; phylum Chordata; class Mammalia; order Rodentia; family Muridae; genus Uromys; species Uromys caudimaculatus. Next base: position 3,163,931 of record CM052722.1, read on the forward strand.
ATTCATCACTGATCAATAGCATACCTTACAGTTTTGTGGGTGAGAAATCCAACACTGATTTTGCTGGACTAGAATTAAGATGTTGGCAGACACAAAATGGACTCAGTGGTTATCTATGAACCTTTTGTTTTGTTTTGCTTTATTTTGGTAGTTTTTTGTCTTATTGGTTTTCTGTTTTTTTTAATAGTTACTTTGTCTGATTTGATTTTGTTACTGTTGTTTCTTCTGAGTCTTCTCTATCCTGCAAAAATTCCATTTATGTTTGTACATATATTTTAATACATTGACTTCATACTGTTTTCCAAGGTGAGGCCTAGAAGTTATGGCATCCTCATGGAAACTCAGCACAACTAACACTTAGACTTTAGCTTCTATCTCCATAAAAGAGACATGGAGTCCTTGGGAAAAGGGGTAATTCCAGAGATGTGACAGAGAAAGTTCAAGGCAAGAAGCCTGGATCAGCTCACTGAACCAGAAAGTAAGTAAATGCTCAAAGAAGGATAAAGGGTATTCAAGGGGACATAGGAGCCACCTTGATCACTAATCTGAAACAATCTAATTTGAAATTAAACAATGATAATAAAGGATTGTAACCAACCATATAAAATGATAACCCTTGACTCTATAGCAATCTAAATATGTAAGTAGATAAATCCCAGACAAAAGAAATCTCTTTCATGCAATAGGTCACAACTAGAATTATAATAAATGATAGAAATAGAATATCACCATTTGGCATCACAATAAAAATAATGGATTTAAGCAACAGTCATCAATGGATGACTAGAACTAGTCAGTGGTGTCCCATCCAGGCAGTACATGGTACAATACTTTATCATGATCTATGTGAAATAAAGTAGCATGCACACCGATTATTGCTCTTGAAAAGTAGAATCCTGATTCTATTGATTTTTCTAGCTGTGTGGAAGTGCCCGAATGGACTGTGAAGTTCAAGAATCTAATAACAGAGGTGGGAATATATATGTACTCAGAAGATAGAGGCAATAGGATAAGCACAAGGTTGAGTTCAGCCTACACTGACTGTAGGGTGATTATGTCTCAAAAAAAAAAAATTGAAAGAAAGAAAAGAAAAAGCAGAAAAGAAGAAGAAAATACAGAACTTAGCATCCAAGATCTAAGACACAGGAAATATTTATGGAACCTAGCACACACTAGAGAGTGGTATGAGCATCAGGTATTGTCATTTGCATTTAGTGTGTTGTTTAAATTCTATTGTTTTAATAGAAAATAATTGTACACATCTATGAGGTACAATTTCATGTTTTGTTATTCAGATATTGTTTGGATGATTATGAATGGTAAATTGAATGAATCTACCATGTCACTTATCTATCAGTTTTATGACATGTTTGAAATTTACTCTGTAACTATATTTGGTAACTATAGCTACTTTGTCCAGCAGTAGTCCTCAAGACATATTTGTCCTATCTTCCTGAAACTTTGTACCTGATTCCTCCAGTGGCAAATCTTTGCTGATTCGCCATGATACCGAGAAACTCTAGCAGCTACATCTTGTCTTCATGCTGTCCCCATCCAAAAGGCCCTTCCCTCTTGCCTCTTCCTCTCTTCTCCTATCCAACCCAGAAGTCCCTACTACTCTCCCAGTGATTGGCTCCTTTATTCATTAGGGGATTGATTCACAATAAGTCACCTGAGTAAGTCACATGACTCACTCCTTGTCCACCGCCCCTCCCAGGAGAGCAGAATTAGCATCAAAATATAAACAGCACTATGCCTGTCCCCAACACCATGGCTAGCTGATCAGTTGGAATAATCAGTTTTCTTATTGTGGCACTCCTGCCTATTAAACCCAGTGGTATTCAAAAGTCATATTATATTTTTATGGCTCATACATCTCATCGTTCATTCAGAATTGGGTTTACTAAGGCCATATATTGTTGTTTTCAGCATTATCAAAAATGTTCCTTAGAAATCATATTTACCTTTAAAGACTCAGTTATTTTCAACACAGATCCTAAAAGACTCTCATGTAAAAATCTTTTTCTTAAAACAATTAAAATAAGAATGAATTGGTGTATTTTTTAAAGGTCTAGAAGAATATTTTCCAAAATGTTATATCATGTCATCAGTGGGATGTCATCAGCTATCGTGTAGATGGCATGTAATAAGAATCCTGGCTGAAACAAATGCAAAAAGACCTTTATTGAAAGATCATTGTGTTAGGGTCAGAGTTCTCTAGAACACAACTAATGGGATAGGTACAGAAAGAGAGGGAAGTGAGGGAGAGAATAGATGGTTTTGGAGACTGAGAAGTTCCTCCACCTGACATTTACAAGCTAAATATCCACCAGAGCTAGTGATGTGATCACAGCCTGAGAAAATGACCTGAGACCAAACTGGCAAGGATTTACATGCCAATCTGAGTGCAGAAGATTGAATGAAATGCCTTAGCTCATGCAGAGAGACAAAACTGTGGCAAATTCTTCCTTCTTCAGTCTTTTTTTCTAGTTAGTCCCTCAGAGAATTTAATGATGCCACCCACATAGGAAAGAACCATCTATTATAATGAGTTCCTGCATTCTAATGCTAACTGCTTCCTGAAATATCCTCATAGACATACCTAGAAACAGTGATTAATTTGGACATTCTGGGGCCAGTAAAGATAATACACATAATTTATCACAATTGCCACTCAGAGCTTTTAATATACAGATGTGGGAGTGTACACAAGAAAAAAAATATGTGAGCACTGCTTCAAAATAAACTGGAGATCTGGGCATGGAGACACATGCCTATAATTTCAGCTCCCAGAAAGCTTAGGCAAAAGTCTCAAGGTTCATGACCAGCTGATCTACACATAGCTGTTCAAGGCCAGTCTGTGCTGTATAGCAAGATCCTGTCTCAAAAGACCAAATCAAAACAAAGTGAATGACAAAAGTAGTTTATTGCAGACCACACTGGGAGGCTATGATTTTTTCCAATGTGTTTTTGAAGACTTTAACTTATTGCACATCACATATTTATTTTTTAATTTATTGAGATGAATTTTAAATCATAAACATGCTAATCTGAATTATTTTATGGCATTTAGTCACTTTCAATATTATATTGTCACTACCTAGATCTAGTTACCAAACATGTTCAGAGCCCTAAAATAAACTACTACATCCACTAAGCAACTCCACCCCACCTTACCCCAAGCCCCTGGCAACCACCAATCTCTTTTCAGTCTCATGGATTTAATGTATAGTTTAGTTTTTTAAAAGACTATTTTTGAGCAGTTTTAGGGTCACAGAAAAACAGTGGAAAGCACAGAGTGGTCTTCTATTCCCTACATGCACAACTTTCCCCACTATCAACATCCAGCTTCAAAGAAATATATTTGTTACAAGTCTATGTTGGTTTTTTAATTGGACATTTTAAAGGTTCTTCAAAGTCATGTTTTCATAACTAAGAGTTTATACGCACAGAGCATGCATGACAAATGTCTATAGAATTGTTCTCTAATTCAATGTTTTAATGTCCTTATTTTATACCTCCCAAATGATGTCAATGAACCTTTTCCCCCTAGTTCCTTATTTCATAGCATTCTTCTTCATGACTTAACACATGGCTGTTTGGGCATAGTCTAAGTCTAAAACCTTTATATTTTATCCTTAATATAGAATATAAAACTTTAAGTCATCAATTTAATTTTTGTAGCCATTAATTTAAAATTTTAATTAATTGATTAGTCATTAGGCTGTCAATGATTAGTGTGAGAGATAATCTAAGTAAATATTATATAGTATATACATAGTAGGTAAAAATCCTTGAGTTGAAGTTCAAGTACTTAAACTATGTAGTTTACATTGATTTTTCTACTATATTTTCCAAATGTTTTTCTATACTACTTATCTCTGGCTAGTAAAAAATAAAAGCTGAAGTCTAGTTAGCTTCCATAACTTTAGCCAATACAAGACTTTACTGGTTATTTCAAAAGCTTCCCCATCCTTTCTGTGGGGTAGTAGCCATGTTCTTTTTGAGATTAGTGGGAAGCAAGTTTTAGGAAACAGCATCAACAAGGGAGCCATTGTAAACCTGATCCCACTGGCTCCTGTATCATTGGGACTTGGGGTGATTGCCACCTGTCCAGATATTTCCATCTGGTCTTTGATCCATGTTTTTTCCCAGTATTCTGTCGTAACATTCCTATCTGAACTCAATACACTCAGGTATTGTTCTCTTGCTGTTCTTGTGCTTGGAACAACCTGGGTTTGCTTCTTTTGCAATGTGGGAGTGCACAGAGCTCTTGGGTCCCTCTTAGGTCTTTTTGTCTGGATATTGTAAATATTCATAGGGCATTTTCTCTGTCCTCCGTCTCTGAAAAAGAATATAAAAATTATCCAAAATATAAGTCTGCAGTATAAAATATGCCAGGGAGCAGTAGTTGACTGTTGGATACCATGGTGTAAATACTGTGCAGTCACTGGCAGATAAAATCAATATGAAATGGTGTCAGGATTTTTCAAAAAGTAAATTGCATTGACTGACTCACAGCATGTAAATTGATGGGGAAAAAAATCGAATTTCACATTGAACCATGTAAGGATATACAAGATGTGACCATGGAAAGAATGGGTGTAATTGTAAATGAATAGCTGTTGTAGTACTCTGCTATAGCATCTTAGGAGAAAGAGACTTGGCAGAGAATGTGTTCAACTCTAATAAAAACTACGGGAAATCAGGCTAAAGAGATAACTCGGTAGGTAAGAGAACTTGCTCTCCCAGCACAAGGGTGTAAGCTTAGATCACTGTGAAAAGATGGAAATGACCATGCATATACCTGTAACCCCAGAGCTGTGGTGAGTGGAGACAAAAGAATCTCTGGGTTTTGCTGGCTGATACTATTTGGGTTTAAGATTCCAAAGAGATAAGGGACCATCATGGAAGGAAGCATGACAATAAGCCACAGGCCTGGAGACAGAAGCTGGAAATTCAAGGCTCACATCATATTTAAGCAGGAAGCAGAGAAGGAGAACTGGAAGTGACACAAGGTTTGATCTCACAGCCCTCTCTCAGTGATGTACTTCCTTCAACAAAGCCACACCTCCTAAGCCATCCCAAACAGTGCTACCAATTGGGGACCAAGTGTTCAAATATACAAGCTCATATGAACATTGTCATTCAAACCACTGCAGTGTTGGAAGGGTGTTATAATTTGGATCTTGAATGTTCCTGTGTTAAAGGCCTGAGTCCCATGCAAGGTTCCCAGATGACTGGATCATGAGAGTTTTAACCAAATTTACAGGTTAATCCACTGAAAGATTCCTAACTACCTAGATTCCTAAATCCAATAGTGAACTATTGAAAGGTGGTGGGAACTTTGGGAGATAGAACCTAGTTAAAGAAAGTAGGTGATTACAGGAGGTTTATTTTGTCCTTCATCCTCCTCGCTTCCTCTTTACCTCTTGGCTACCATAAGATGGATAATTTTTCTCTACCTTGTGCTCTCTGTACACTCATAATATTTTTATGTCAGTTTTTCTTCGGTTTAAAGAATTATGTTTTTATTTATTTGAAGAAAAAGAACTGGTTATTTAAAGAGAGAGAGAGAGAGAGAGAGAGAGAGAGAGCACATTAGTTTAACTAAACTCAATGTCCCAAAGCCATTTAACACTTATCTTTGTACTATTTATAAAGCAAATACAGTGTGCTCAAAAGCATGCGTTATAAGAATCTATAGCTTCAAAGGAAAAACCTAATTTACTTTACTTGCTGAGTGATCAGTTTGATAGGTAAGAGGCTCATAAGTGTTATTGATTCTGAAGTCACTGTGTGGTGGACACTTGCTGCTCACAAATAAGCATTTCAGGGACTTAGTGAGGGGCATAAAATTTTTTCTGTGAGTAATAGGACACTGTAAGGGCTGCACTAAATGCCTGCCTATGTCATCATTAGCTAACAGCTGTGAAGGATAATAGAGAGCCCAGAGTAAAATAAGGGGTGAATCCACAATGGCAAAAAGGTAGTGTGAATAATATAGTGTGTGAACTGAACTCTTTTGATTAATGGATGATATTTATTTATCTTTCTACTTATTTATTATGCTGCGGGTCCCACTTAGGACCTTGTACACGATAGACAATGGCTCTTTCAGGACATCACTGACTTCAAAGAATGACTACTTGTTTTTGGAGATGCTCCTAGGTACAAACTTCCATTCATGTACAATAATGGGGCCATCACAGTCTTTCCTGATTGCTTTCCTTAGGCTGTGAGCTGCCCTGGTAACAGTCTTGCCACAACATATTCAACAGGATCAGGTAGTGACAAAACTTTAAAAGAACTCCTTAAAAAGGGAGATTTTATGACAGAGATAAAGGAAAATTCAGAGAACAAGTGCTACAAAACATACTCTTTTTAATTTTAATTATTTTATTTATTTACATTCTACAAGTTGCCCCCCTTCCTGGGCCCCCTTCTCCGAGTTCATCATCCCATCCCCCTATACTCCCTCCTCCCATCTGAAAGGGCACTCATCCCCACCCCCACCTCGCTTCCACCAGCATCTCTCTTCCCTGGGGGATCTAGTTTCAACAGGATTAAGTGCTTCCCCCCACAACATGGATAGAAGAGGACTGCCTTAACTGATCTCAGTGGGAAAGGTCTGGCCTCATGAGCAGGTCCATGTATGCTCCATGGTTGGTGATTTAGTCTCTGGTAGCTCTGAGGAGTCCAGGTTAGTTTACACTGTTGTTCTTCCTATGGAAGAACACTGTTGCAATCTTCTTCAGCTCCTTCAATCCTTCCCCTAACTCTTCCATGGGGGTTCCTGACCTATATCCAATGGTTGGCTGTATCTGCATTTCTCTCAGTCAGCTTTTGGTTGAGCCTCTCAGAGGACATCCATGCCGGGTTCCTGTCTGCAAGCACAATATGGCATCAGTAACAGTGTCGGGGTTTGGTGTACTCACATGGAATGGGTCCCAAGTTGGGACGGTCACTGACTGGTCTTTCTTTCGGTCTCTGCTCCATTTTTGTCAATGCATTTCCTTAAGACTGAAACAATTCTGGGTAAAAATTTTAAAGATGAGTGGGTGGTGCCCTGCTTTAACTAGGGGCCATATCTATATACTAGAGGTGATTTCTTCAGGTTCTATCTCTCCACTGTTGGTCATTTTGGCTAATGTCATCACCATTGAGTCCTAGTAGCTTCTCCCATCCCAGGTCTCTGAGCTTTTCTAGAGATTCTGCCCACCCCCACCCCCCCAATGCTGCATATTTCAATTCATTCTCCTGATCTGGCCTTCTGGACTTCTCTCCTGTCTCTCCCCATACCTGGTTCTGCCCCCTTTTCTTCTCTCCTTCTCCCCTCTCCCCTCTCCCACCCAGGTTCTTCCCTCACTCTGCCTCCCATGATAATTTTGTTCCCCCTTCTGAGTAGGTTTGAGTTAGTTATCCACACCTGAGCCTTCCTTCTTGTTAAGCTTCCTATGGTCTGTGAGTTGTACCATGGGCATTCTGAACTTATTGGCTAATATCCACTTACCAGTAACTACATTCTCTCTCTCTCTCTCTCTCTCTCTCTCTCTCTCTCTCTCTCTCTCTCCCTCCCTCCCTCCCTCCCTCCCTCTGTCCCGCTCTCACTCACTCCCTCCCTCCCTATTAGGATCTAACAGAATATCATGCATGTCTGACTCTACTACTGAGCTGGAAATAAAGAATAAATACTCCAGTCAATAAATATTCTAGTCATCTAGGCAGATGAACCTAACAGATACTTTTTCATGGAGTACATGGGCTGGAGAGATGATTCAGTGCTTGAGAGCATATGCTGCTCTTGCAGAGGACCCAAGTTCAATTCCCAGTATCCAGCTTGCAACCACCTATAACTTCAGCTCTAGAGGATCCAACGCTAATTTCTAGATTATGAGGGTACTGCATCCACATGCACTTACACACACACATGCACACAAACACACTTAAAACCAATAAAATAATTCTTTTTTTAAAAATGCAGTACAAGTGGCTAATAAATACATCAGCAGACTCTGTGTTCATATACCTGTCACTGAAGAGTAGATAGGTAGATAGGTAGATAGATAGATAGATAGATAGATAGATAGATAGATAGATAGATAGATAGACAGATAGATAGTGTGGCAACTTCAGAGGACACCAGGGTATCTTCAAAGGTGCCACTTAGGTTCATTTCACTCTTGATTTTTAGAACTAGCTGAATTCTCCATAACCCAGGATTTCCAAGCCTCCTGCCTTTTGGTTTTCAGATTTCAACTTAAATGGCATCATTCCCAGGAACATTTCCTGAGTTTCCCATCTGGAAAGTTAACAGTTTGTAATTATATATATTTTTGTTTGCTTGTTTGCTCTTTATCCCATTAATGGCAGATCAATTAATGTGCTTTGGACACTGCAACAAAATACGACAGATAATTTATTTACTCAGAGTTCTGAAAGTTAGAAGATGGAGAGCAAAATATGGGGTTTGTTTCCTCCTAGGCTTGTCGTCTTAAGTTGCAAATAGTCAACTTCTTTCTGCATCTTCACATTGTCTCTGAGTATATGTTTCTGGGTCCAAATTCCTCCCTTTAATAAAAACACCAATCATATTAGATTAGGGCCTACCCTTATTTCCTCATTGTAAGTTAATTACCCATATAAAGACCCTGTCTTCAAGTACAGGAACATTCTGAAGTTCTGAGGGTTAGGATGCCAACATACAAATTTGAAAAAGAGACATAAGGAATAGTTTAATTTTCTCACTGCCCAGCTCAGAACCTACAACAGTATATGGCATATAATAGCTTCTTAACAATGGTTAGTAACATGGAAGAATCTATTTGTCTTAGTTAGGGTTTTACTGCTATGAACAGACACCATGACCAAGACAACTCTTATAAGGACAACATTAAATTGGGGGCTGGCTTACAGGTTCAGAGGTTCAGTCCATTATCGTCCAGGCAGGAACATGGCAGCATCCAGGCAGGCATGGTGCAGGCAGGGCTGAGAGTTCTACATCTTCATCAGAAGGTTGCTAGCAGAATACTGACTTCCAGGCAGCTAGGACGAGAGTCTTAAAGCCCACACCCACAGTGACACACCTACTCCAAGAAGGCCACACCAAAATACAAGATGATGGGGTTTTAAAATGGAACAGGCTGGGGATGTCCTTCAGTAGTAGAGTAATGCCGCAGCCTGTGTGAGATCATCTTCAGCACTGAAAGAGAGGGTGTTAGAGGAAGAAAAGAAATCAACTTAAAATTTGAAGGGTTTTTTTTTAAATACAAGTTACCAATTTTCTATATAAAATGTATACTCTAGACAATTGCATTTAATAGTACTAGGTGCTTGCACATTTACTCAGACAACTTTATTTAATTCTTGTCAGTTTGATACATAAAAAGTAATACACCATCCTCACTTTTGCCTGTGTTTTATTACTGAAGAAGTTAAGCTATATTTAAAAACTATTAATATCTCAATCTTGTGAGTTACTTTTTCATGGCATTTACTAGTTTTCATTTTGTTACATATATTTAATATATTTTATTAACTTTTGATATTTTCATACACCTATACTATGTGCTTTTATTATATTCACCACCCACTCTTCCCCTAACCCCTTCAACATCCATGTTCCAGCCTGTTCTATGTTTTTATAGTATAGTCCATTGATTCCAATTTGTACTGCTCATATATTCATGAGTTGTGAGGCCATTCGCTGGAGGATGGTAGATCTTGCAGTGGTCACACTCTGATTTATTCATGTTCTTTGACCAAAGTGTATGGTGGTTTCAGCAATAGGGTCTTACCATCAAGTTCTTATGGACATACAAGAATGATATCAAAAATCTATATTGTTTGGAGGGTTACCAGGATATTGTTGAACAGTTGGAATTTATTTTGACTATAATGGTGTCAATTTGACTTATCTACAATCATTTAACCATATTATATAATAAATATGTTTTCCTCAGTAAAGGAGTAAGACCTAAAGATCATTTTCACCATCTATACCCAGATATTTGCTGGTTTGATCTTATACAGATCTTATGCCAGTAACCACAGCTGCTGTGTAAATAGATATGTCATGTCCTGAAGGCATCATTTCACAGCAAATGTTCCCCAATTCTCTGGCTCTTATGTTGTTCCTACCTCCTTTTCTGTGATGTCCCTGTAGTCTTGGTGATAGTGGTGTTTGATATAGATGTCCTGTTTAGGGCTGAGGACCCAATCTCTCATTCTCAGCACTTGGATTAGTTCTGCATCTTTCCCTTGACTGTTTCACACAACATAAAGAGACTTCTGTGACCAAGGTCAAAAGCAACTCAGATCTGTGTGTATAAATACAAGTATTTAGGAATTTCTTTGGTTGCCATAACCATGGGTTTATCTCCTATTCTCCACTGGATGGTACCACATCTATTTACTTATAGGTAGCATTAACTATCTGGACTTAACATGCTGCCCCCCCAAAAAACAGAAAGAAAGACATGAAATGCTGGGAGAAGTGTGTTACAGAAGTTATGGGAGAAATTGGAGAGAAGTAGATATGATCATATTTTATTGTATACATATATGAATGTCTCAAAATAAAGAAATATTAAACATAAATATGGTTTTAAATGCCACACCTATCACGCAGTAAATTCTTGTCATCCTTGACCCTAGAAAGTCTGTTCTGAACTTTTACTTTGTTATTGATTTGTTGATTAAGTTCTGAACTGCTCATATTATTGCAGCTTTAGGATATATTTTAGCACTTGGCTTTGAGCCTTTTCTCATTTCTCTTTCAGTTTGTTTCTTTCGGTGTGTTTATTCTTTTTGATGATAAGCTTTAAAATCATTTTACCAAATTAAACATTATTTATTTGGCATTGGTCTAGAATGTACTACATTTATAAGGCAAACTAGAAAGAATTAATACTTTACTAATCATAGGTTTCTGTAATAAGATGTATGTCTATAAATGTTTTTGGATTTAGCACTGCTTTTGTTTGTTTACTTGTTTGTTTGTTGCACATTTTTGCCCCTTTCTTAAAATCATTGGTAAATATGGTAATTTTTGTTCATTTTATAAATTAAATGGTACTTGTTTTTTTATGAGTGTATATTAATTGTATAAAATAGTGGGGTTCATTGCAATAGCGATATACATGTATATAAAGTACTTTCGTCATATTCACTCCTTGTTATCATTCTGTATTTCACATCCTCCATCCTTTTGATTTTTCCTAATAATCCCTCTTCTACTTTCATGTTTATATTTTACAGATTCCACATGTAGGAGTAATTGTCTTTCTAAATACAGCTTATATTTTAAAATTTAGTCCCCCCCCCTCTGTGTGTGTGTGTGTGTGTGTGTGTGTACCATTGTACACACATCACAGTCAAAGGTCAGAATTGTGGAATCAGTTGTCTCCTTCCACCTTTACATGGTGTAGTAGCTAATTTAACTGATTCTGGGGTGAACTAAAAATGCAAACTACTGAGCCTTCTCAAGTAGGACTTTGTTTGTTTCAGACAGGGTCTTACTATATGGCACTGGTAAGACTAGAACTTCCTATGTAGAGTAGACTGGCACAGAACTATATCTGCCTGCCTCTACCTCCTAAGTACTATATTACACTTGGAATTTTTAAATTTAATTGTGTGTATAAATTTCTGTACAGTAAGTATTGGTCCAGGCAGAGATCAGAGGCATCATAGCTATCTTTGGAGCTGCAGTTACAGGTGTCTGTGAGCCAACATGGGTTCTGGGGACCAATCTAAGTCCTATGCATATGTAATACATGCTCTTAACTGGTGTGTCCTTAGGAACCTTTTTGGTCAGATTATTCGAAGTACAAAGACCTACTCTAAATATCTTTTTGCCTATTTGCCTTCAGTTTTTCTAGCAAGCTCATCTATCCAGTTGTTGTTGTGTTCCTTCAATGATATTAGAACTAGCTCCTCTGAGCTTTCAATGCAGACTGAATGCCAGAAGCTCTCCAGGAATCCTCCAGATCTTCAGGGCTAGAATGGGACTGCTGAGACATTCATCCTAGAGGACTGAACAACCATAGGATCTTTTGTCCCTTCAGTGTGAGAATGACATTGTTGAAATACCAATACCATATTATATCAGTCATTCTAATACAAATCTTTTTAATATATAAAAAGATTTATAAGTCCATTCTATAAGTTCTGTTTCTTTGGAGAGTCCCAGACATGGGTTCCAGTAATCTAACTTAGGTGGTCAGGCTTGCACAACGGGGGTGGGCTGTGTAGCAAAGCTCTAAAATCATTCTGTTGCTGATAGGCCCTTTGCTTTAGCCTTTCTGAAAAGAACTTTGATATGCTTCATGTGAATCAGCTTTGTTTCCCATATTGTTCTGTTTTAGTTTGCACTGTAGGAAAGCCCACTGCTGTGCTATCACCTAGTGAGAACTTTCATGTTATTTGTAGAATTGGAGGCTATCTTGATTCATGAAGCACAGCTAAAAGCCAGTTGAAACTAGATCTAAATTTGTTGTAGCTTTGTCTTTTAAGAAGAATAAATTACACCTTGGCTTCTCTTGACTTGGGATGAGAGAACTGTGTTTTATTGTTCTACACCCATCCATTATTTTCTAAGAATTGTAAGGTCTAGTGGTGTGGTATTGATGAGCTTAACCCCCCTGGTACTTCCTGCTCCAGCTTTTGTGTGCAAAGTGGCTCTTATAGACTTTAGTCAGCTCCACCTAATACTGCTATAAAATTTGGCATGGGTTCATGTTGCTAAAGGAGATCCAAGGGGTCCTGAGCAGAACAATGGCATTACTGAGTTCAAGGTGGATTCTTTAGCTTTTAAGTCACCTTCTCTAATGGACTTTATTTCAGGTAGACACTAAATTAAAACAAACAAACAAACAAACAAACAAACAAACAAACCTGGTTTCAGAATTTACGAGATTACTCTCTCGGATGACTTGTAACAATTAATTCACCAGTCCTGGAATGCTTTGGTAGGTGATGAGTGGCTTAGTAATAGGGTTGGCATCCTTTTTTGAAAACCAATAAGCCACCTAACAAGGTGCATGCCTGAACACAAACAGCCGTATTATTTCTGTTTTGAGTTGAAGTCTGGAAAAATGATGGGTGAGAGTAAGGTTTGCTCAAAATGATTTTTCATCTGTATTGTATAGACATGAGAGAAATAAAAAGTTAAAGTTTTCTTTATGTAACAGATTTGGATGCCTAGGAGTTTTCAAGGCTTTGATCACTAAAAATAACTCAGTAAAGGACAAAAAATACATTATTTCCAACAATTACAGAAAATGCAGTAAAATAATAGATGTGTAAATTATCTATATGTTAAAATATAATTTAAAGAAAGTTTCCAAAACCAGAGGGCTTTAATTTTAACAAAGATTATTCATATTTCCTGTTTCATTCAACTTTTAACTAGAATTTCAGTAATATGTTCAAGACATAATACACATATATACTAAAGAAGTATTTTTTATTCGATCTCCATAGTGAGGAAGCATTCATTTGCCTTATTCAAACATAGTATCATAACCTTAAGAAACAAATTACACATTTAGGATGTAGCAGATTGATTTTTCAAAGATGACTGCATATATTGCCCCACCACCACCATTTTGAGACAGGGTTAAGCCAGGTTCACCCTAAACTACTACATAGCTAAGAATGAATTTGAATTTCTGAACCTCTTGCTTCCACCTCCCAAGTATTAGAAATAGAGACATGTGCCAACATGATGAACTTTCATGCTTTTCTTACAGTATGATGTTGACAGTTCTCTACTGAGAGGTAGCATCTGTTTCTTCTCTTACACATAGGTGGACTTTTGTAATTACTATAATCGATAGAATATGACTAAAGTATTACTGTGTGACTTCTGAGGTCACAAATGGCTCCCTATAACACACACATTCTCTCTCTCTCTCTCTCTCTCTCTCTCTCTCTCTCTCTCTCTCTCTGTATGTGTGTGTGTGTGTGTCTCCCTCTGTCTCCCTCCCCTCTCTCTCATGCACACACACACACAAACACACACATGTTGCATTTATATTTAAAACTGAGACACCATGTTGTGAGGGTATCAAGAATATGTAGAAGCCACATGGACATATTTCAGCTGATGTTTCCTGGAAGGGCTCCCTAGAAGATATGTGAGTGGACAAACCTTCTGAGAATTCCAGCTTCCTAGATGAAACCTAGACATTATTGTGTAGATACCACCTGTTTATAGTATGTTCTATGTGAGATCCTGACCCATAGAATCCACAAGAGAGACTAAATTGCTATTATCATTTTGAACACTAGGTTAGTGGCTAACTTACTGAGACATGCACTAATAATTCATTGTTATTTGTTGATTTAAGACATAATTGTCATATACTAGATTTCCAAATATGCACAGGTCTATTTATGAACCCATTTATATTTCATCACCTTGTTTAGCAATATCTATTGAATAATTATTGGTTCATTTTTTTATTACTGGAATTGACATTTTTTCTGTGCAATGGCAAAAATTATACTGTCTCATTAGTAATGAAGTGACTGAGCAACATGGAAGAAAGATGGATATTGAGTGAGCAACATTATTTTTTCCAGAAATTCCATAGATATTCTCATCCATATATTGGTCCAGACAGATTTTTAAATTTTATGTATTAAATTTGGGGGGGGTCTTTTCTTTCTATAAAAAAATGGGAGTTTTAGGTAGACATGGCAGTGAATTCCTGTAATCTTAGCACTTAAGAAATGGAGGCAGGAGGATCCAGAGTTCAGTGTCAACATCATCTACAGAGGGTGTTGAGCTAACCTAAGATACATGAGACCTTGTCACTAAAATCAAAACAAAGAAACCATAGAGTAGTTTTTATTGGCACAAGTGCAGGAAATAAGCTAAAACGAGGGACCTAAATGGTTCCCAACTTAATTAAATTAATTACTTTATCTATCTAGTTATTTATTTTGGAGCTTGGGTCCTGCACATAGTAAGAATGAGCTCTACCACTGAGCTGTTCTCCCAAGCCCACAAGTTTCTATTTTATACAGTTAGAAGTTTTCATTTGATTCCTACTGACCAATACTTTGTAGTTCTTAATGCAGTTCCATGAATCATTATTTAATATTTACTTAATTTAGCTTAGGCTATAACCAATTCCTAGGCTTATACCCAAAAACTAACGATGTTTTCAAATTTCCTTAAGGTTCTCCTCTCATAGTCATTGTTCCCTTTCTGAAGTACTAGTCTGAGAATATTTGACTTGAAGCAGAAAATAAAGCACATGGTGTGACGTTCTCAATAATTTAACTGTTCTTTGGCTTTAGAAGAGTAAAAAATAGCTCTATGGAAGATAAGATAAAATACATCAATAAGGAGCTTCTCTCCAAAAAGCTTTAGAATGGTTACATAATTTTATTTGTACTTTCTGAAGTAGTAAGCAAAATATGGATTTTTGTCAATTTCTTTCTGAGCTGGCCTATCATTCTCCTTAGTGGAGGGAGGGAGAAACTTGTGCTTTTAATATTTATGTGCTAATCATCATTGATATATGAAAGTGTAGAAATATTCCACCATTGCCTTGGGACATGTCCTTCAGTCTTTCGTAGGCCTGCCTCATTCAGTAGATCATAGGTATTATTCTGAGGTTACATGGTGCTTGCATGTTTTTTCCATTCTGCCTGTAATGGAAGTACACCTTAGGACTGCTCAAGACTATTAAATATTAATTGACACAATCTGGAATGAGGCCAATTTGTGTCCCTTTTCTCTGTTATAGTTGATCTTGAAATGATCTACTTTCAGAGCTTCCAAAGGCATCTACCAGGTTGATGATGCCCACAGAGGTATCTGCAGCCTAGTCTCACCTCTAAACCCCTGGGTTCCATCCATTCCTCTCCTTGAGTATTTGGTGAGCATTTTCCAATCAGAATTCTTTTTATTTCCTGATTGAGTTGAGTCTAGCCTGGGCTAATTTTGAATTTACTACCCATGCTACATAGTCCAGGTTGGCTCTTGCAGCCAGCTCCCAATTGCTGGGATTACAGGTGTACACTACAATGCCTTCCCTTTCACAATTACTGATTTCACCTCCATCCCTGTGACAAATGTCTTTACTTTTTCTTATTTCTCTAGATAGAAATGTGATTCAGTCAGTTGTTTTGGATAAAAACCTGCACATTCCAGATTCCCCCTTTCTTCTTCATGTATCATAAAGCTAGGGCATTGGCAAATTCTTCAGGAAATTTACATTCAGAATCTTTCCAGTATCCAACAACATTTCACCACTCCACCACTACTAACCTAATCCAAGTTTTCACTAAGAGATAAGTGTTAATTTGTCCGTGAGTTATCCCATGCAGAGATGAAATTGGCCTCCTGCTAATCTCCATAGAAACTGGCCCAGGCCAGTACTTAAGGCAATCAATCTTGGTCAGCCCTGAGGCTTGGATCTCAGCCTTCCACACACAGCAGCTGGGATAGGAGTTGGTGCTTCTCCAGTGATAACCACTGATGTGGTAAATCCTGTTGTCAGCTCCTCTCCTCACTTCCACAGCATTGGAAAGGGAACTGTTGTAGAAAGAAGGTTCTGATACCATTATTATATTCAATTCCCTAATTAAACCAGAGGAAAGATTGGCAAAATAGGAATGGAGTCTAGTATCACTGAATCATATTCCTTATTTTCTTCTGTGATTCTGGAGATGCAACCATTCTGCTACTGAGTTATACTCCTTGCTCTCAGAGTCATATTCCTATAACAGACTGGCCTCTAATCACATCAGGAAAGAGCCCTGGATTCCCCCTAATGATTCATCACAAAAGCCCTGTGTCACCAAATTTCCAATACTCTTTCAATCTGGAATCTGATGTAAAGGGTCTTCTGAGTGGAAGAAACAATGGAGAGCTCACATGGATGCTGTGAACACCGGTTCAGCAGATCTGATATATTAGTAATCTAAACATCTGTCTGCCTTGTACAATAGATGTTCGATTATGTCCAAATCAGAGCTCTTGGCTCTCCCACCTGCATCTAGTTCATTGCACTCATATTTTGATTGGTCCTATTTTGATTAAATGGAAACACTATTTGTCCAAACCAAAAAGCTCACTGCCATCTCCACTATCTCTTCTCCTAACTCAAAAATTGAATCCACCAGCAATTTTTACAAGAATCTCACTTTTGAAATATAGCCAATTTTTTTACCACATTGTATTGCATTGGCCTTCAAAGAATAGTGCCTATTTACACAAAGGACCTAAAGTGATTGTAAATATGAATCATGCCATCCTTTAGTTCACTTTCCCCAAGGGCTTCTAATTCCCCAAATGACCATAGGCTTATCTGTCTCTTGATTTTTTCCCTTTGCTTTTATTCACTTTGGCCACAGTAGTCTGCATTCTTGACCTTGAATCTGATAAGCTTTCTGGCATTCCAAGATAGCTTCCTCTGCCTGGAATTGTCTCCTCACCTTCACAAGAGGTCTCTTGTGTCACTCATGTATCCATTCAAATATTGTTTCCTTCTGTGCAAAGGCATGTGCTGATCAACCCATCTGAAACAACACTTCCCTTTGCTTTGTATGTTCTTAGCCTATTTTCTTTGCTTGTACTTGTTGTCATGTAGAAACACAGAAAAGATTATTTGTGGGCTTGTGATCTGTCCCTCTAGTGAAATGTGTCATAAAAGCAGAAGCCTTGTTTGTCTTATTTGTAACTCTATCATCTCTAAAGTCCAAAACAAACCTTGATGCTGCTCAAAACTTATTTCTTGAATAACTGAATAAAAACTGTTCCTTTAAAAAAAAAAAAAGAGGACAGGGACTAAGAAGCAGCCTGGGACAGGAGCCTTCCAGTTCACACCTGTGGCCCGTGCCACAGCTCCATAACCAAATAGCGCAGGGAAAGATCTAGCCTCCCAGGAGTGTGGACAAGCCTGTGATTGGGGGTAAGGCCAGCACCTCTGCTCAGAGGGACCTGCCTGGAACCCTCAGGACACAGGGACTGAGGAGCAGCCTGGGACAGGAGCCTTCCAGTTTCCATCTGTGGCCAGGGACCTCAGTCTGTGCCACAGGACTCCATATCCAAATAGTGCAGGTAAAGAGGTACCCTCCCAGGAGTGTGGACAAGTCTGTGATGGGGGGTAATGCCAGCACCTCTGCTTAGAGAGACCCGTCCAGAACCTTCAGGACTCAGGGACTGAGGAGTGGCCTTCCAGCTTCCTTCTACAGCGGGGAGCTGATCCTGTGACACAGAGCTCCATTCTCAAATAGTGCCAGGAGAGAGCTGATCTCCCAGGAGTGCCAACACACCTTCAAGCACAGGAAGACCACCACTTCTGTTCAAATTCCTCGATCAAGAGGGACCCTCACAGAGCCATCAGGACACAGGAACCAAGGAACAGCTGGGGTCAGGATCCTTCTGGTTTCTGTCTGTACCCCAGAGCTGACCCTGTGCCACAGCTCTCCAAACCCAAATTCCTCTCAGAGACAGCTGATCGCCAAGGAGTACTGACCCAAAGGCTTGCAGGAGGGACAAGCCACAGTCAGAGAAAGCAAGGCCAGCTAACACAAGAGATAACCAGATGGGGAAAGGCAAGGGCAAGAACATAAGGAACAGAAACCAAGGCAACTTGGCACCAAAAGAACCCAGTTCTCCCACCACAGTGAGCCCTGGATACCCCAATACAAGAAAAAAGCAAGACTCAGATTTAAAATCACTTCATATGATAGTGATAGAAGCCTTTAAGAAGGAAATAAATAATTCCCTTAAAGAAATACAAGAGAACACCTAGAAGCCCTTAAAGAAGGAATACAGGAAAACACAATGAAACAGGTGAAGGAAATGAACAAAACCATCCAGGATCTAAAAATGGAAATAGAAACAATAAAGAAATCACAAAGGGAGACAACCCTGGAGATAGAAAACCTAAGAAAGAGATCAGGAGTCATAGATGCAAGATTCACCAACAGAATACAAGCCATAGAAGAGAGAATCTCAGGTGCAGAAGATACCATAGAAAACATTGACACAGCAGTCAAAGAAAATGCAAAATACAAAAAGCTCCTAACCCAAAACATCCAGGGAATACAGGACACAATGAGAAGACCAAACCTAAGGATAATAGGTATAGAAGAGAGTGAAGATTCCCAACTTAAAGAGCCAGTAAATATCTTCAGCAAAATTATAGAAGAAAACTTTCCTAACCTAAAGAAAGAGATGAACATAAACACTCAAGAAGCCACAGAACTCCAAATAGATTGGACCAGAAAATAAATTCCTCCTGTCACATAATAGTCAAAACACCAAAATCACAAAACAAGGAAAGAATATTAAAAGCAGTAAGAGAAAAAGGTCAAGTAACATATAAAGGCAGACCTATCAGAATTACACCAGACTTCTCATTAGAGACTATGAAAGCTAGAAGATCCTGGGCAGGTGTTATACAGACCCTAAGAGAACACAAGTGCCAGCCCAGGCTGCTATACCCAGCAAAATTCTCAATTACCATAGATGGGGAAACCAAGATATTCCATGACAAAACCAAATTACACAATATCTTTCCACAAACCCAGCCTTACAAAGGATAATAGATGGAAGACAACCAAACAACGAGGGAAATTACACCCTAGAAAAAGCAAGAAAGTAATCTTTCAACAAACCCAAAAGAAGATAGCCACACAAACCTAAAAATAACATCGAAAATAGCAGGAAGCAACAATCACCATTCCTTAATATCTCTTAACATCAATGGACTCAATTCCCCAATAAAAAGACATAGGCTAACAGACTGGATAAATAAACAGGACCCAGCATTTTGCTGCATACAGGAAACACACCTCAGTGTTAAAGATAAGCACTACCTCAGAGTAAAGTCCTGGAAAACAGTTTTCCAGGCAAATGGTGACAAGAAACAGGCAGGAACAGCCATTCTAATATCAGATAAAATCGACTTTCAACCAAAAGTCATCAAAAAAGATAAGGAAGGACACTTCATACTCATCAAAGGAAAAATATACCAAGAAGAACTCTCAATTCTGAACATCTATGCTCCAAACGCACAGGTATCCACATTCATAAAAGAAACTTTACTAAAGCACAAAGCATACACTGTACCTCCCACAATAATAGTTGGAGACTTCAACACCCCACTCTCATCAAATGACAGATCTTGGAAACACAAACTAAACACAGACACAGTGAAACTAACAGAAGTTATGGATCAAATGGATTTAACAGGTATCTTTAGAACATTTCATCCTAAATCAAAAGAATATACCTTCTTCTCAGCACCTCATGATACTTTCTCCAAAATTGACCATGTAATTGATCACAAAACAAATCTCAACAGATTTAAATAATCCCATGCCTCCTATCAGATCACTACGGATTAAGGCTGGTCTTCAATGGCAACAAAAACATCAGAAAGCCCACATACACATGGAAGCTGAACAATGCTCTACTCAATGATAACTTGGTCAAGGAAGAAATAAAGAAAGCAATTAAAGACTTCCTAGAATTCAATGAAAATGAAAGTACACATACCCAAACTTATGGGACACAAAGAAAGCAGTGTTAACAGGAAAACTCATAGTTCTGAGTGGCTCCAAAAAGAAACTGGAGAGAACATATACTGGAAGCTTGACAGTACACCTAAAAGCTCTAGAACAAAAAGAAGCTAATATACCCAAAAGGAGTAGAAGGCAAGAAATAATCAAACTCAGAACTGAAATCAACCAAGAAAAAATAAAAAGAACTATACAAAGGATCAACAAAACCAGGAGCTAGTTCTTTGAGAAAAATCAACAAGATAGATAAACCCTTAGCCAGACTAACCAGAGGGCACAGAGACAGTATCAAAATTAACAAAATCAGAAATGAAAAGGGAGATATAGCAACAGAATCTGAGGAAAGTCAAAAAATCATAAGATCCTATTACAAATTTTAAAAAAGCCTATACTCCACAAAATTAGCAAATCTGGATGAAATGAACAATTTTCTAGACAGATAACAAATACCAAAGTTAAGTCAGGATCAGATAAACCATCTAAACAGTCCCATAACCCATAAAGAAATAGAAACAGTCATTAAAAGTCTCCCAACCATAAAAAGCCCAGGACCAGATGGGTTCACTGCAGAATTCTATCAGACCTTCAAAGAAGACCTAATACCAATACTCTTCAATCTATTCCACAAAATAGAAACAGAAGGAACACTACCTAATTCTATGAGGCCACAGTTACACTGATACCAAAACCTCACAAAGACTCAACAAAGAAAGAAAACTTCAGACCAATTTCCCTTATGAATATCGATGCAAAAATATTCAATAAAATTCTCACAAACTGAATCCAAGAACACATCAAAAGGATCATTCATCATGATCAAGTAGGCTTCATCCCAGGGATGCAGGGATGGTTCAATACTCAGAAATCCATCAATGTAATCAACTACATAAACAAACTCAAAGAAATAAACCACATGGTTATTTCATTAGATACTGAAAAAGCATTTAACAAAATTCAATGTCCCTTCATGATAAAAGTCTTGGAATGATCAGGAATTCAAGGCCCATACCTAAGCATAGTAAAAGCAATATACAGCAAACCAGTAGTCAACATCAAACTAAATGGAGAGAAATTGAAGCAATCGCACTAAAATCAGGGACTATACAAGGTTGTCCACTCTCTCCCTATCTATTCAATATAGTACTTGAAGTTCTAGCTAGAGCAATTAGACAACAAAAGGATGTCAAAGGGATACAAATTAGAAAGGAAGAAATTAAAATATCACTATTTGCAGATGATTTGATCATATAATTAAGTGACCCAAAAATCTCTACCAGAGAACTGCTACAACTTCAACAATGTGGCCGGATATAAAATTAACTCAAACAAATCAGTAGACTTCCTATACTCGAAGGATAAACAAGCTGGGAAAGAAATTAGGGAAATGACACCCTTCACAATAGTCACAAACAATATAAAGCATATTGGTGTGACTCTAACCAAGCATGTGAAAAATCTGTATGACAAGAACTTCAAGTGCCTGAAAAAAGAAATCGAAGAAGATCTCAGAAGATGGAAAGATCTCCCATGCTCATGGATTGGCAGGATTAATATAGTAAAAATGGCCATCTTGCTGAAAGTAGTCTACAGATTCAATACAATCCCCAGCAAAATTCCAACTCAATTCTTCATAGACTTCAAAAAAGCAATTCTCAAATTCATCTGGAATAACAAAAAACCCAGGATAGCAAAAACTATTCTCAACAATAAAAGAACTTCTGGGGGAATCAGCATCCCTGAACTCAAGCTGTACTACAGAGCAGTAGTGACAAAAACTGCATAGTATTGGTACAGTGACAGGCAGGTAGATCAATGGAGTATAATTGAAGACCCAGAAATGAACCCACACACCTACGATCACTTGATCTTTGACAAAGGAGCTAAAACCATCCAGTGGAAAAAAGACAGCATTTTCAACAAATGATGCTGGTTCAATTGGTGATCAACATGTAGAAGAATGCAAATTGATCCGTTCCCATCTCCTTGTACAAAGCTCAAGTCCATGTGGATCAAAGACCTCCACATAAAAACAGATACATTGAATCTAATAGAAAAGGAAGTGGGAAAGTCTCAAACACATGGGCACAGTGGAAAAGTTCCTAAACAGAAAATCAATGGCATATGCTCTAAGATCATGTATCGACAAATGGGACCTCATAAAATTGCAAAGCTTCTGTAAGGAAAAGGACACGGTCAATATAGGACAAAACAGCAACCAACAGATTGGGAAAAGATCTTTACCAATCCTACGTCTGATAGAGGGCTGATATCCAATATATACAAGGAACTCAAGAAGTTAGACTCCAGAGAACCAAATAACCCTATCAAAAAATGGGGAACAGAGCTAAACAGAGAATTCTCAACTGAGCAAACTTGAAGAGCTGAGAAGCACCTAAAGAAATGTTCAACATCCTTAGTCATCAGGGAAATGCAAATCAGAACAACCCTGAGATTCCACCTCACACCAGTCAGAATGACTAAGATGAAAAACTCAGGTGACAGCAGATGCTGGCAAGGATGTAGAGAAAGAGGAACACTCCTCCATTTCTGGTGGGATTGCAAGCTGGTACAACCACTTTGAAAATCAGTTTTGTGAACCCTCAGAAAATTGGACAAAATACTACCTGAGGACGCAGTTATACCACTCCTGGGCATATACTCAGAAGACGTTCCAACATATAATAAGGACATATGCTCCACTATGTTCATAGCAGCCATATTTATAATAGCCAGAAGCTGGAAACAACCAAGATGTCCCTCAACAGAGGAATGATTACAGAAAATGTACATTTACACAATGGAATACTACTCAACTATTAAAAACAATGACTTCATGAAATTTGCAGGCAAATGGATGGAACTTGAAAATATCCTGAGTGAGGTAACAGTCACAAAAGAACAAACACGATAAATACTCATTGATAAGCGAATATTAGCCCAAAAGTTTGGAATACCCATGATTCAATTTACAGCAACCATTGGACTGCGCGTGGGGTCCCAGATGGAGGAGTTGCAGAAGGGACTGAAGGAGCTGAGGGAGTTTGCAGCCCCATGGACAGAGCAACAGTGTCACCTGGCCTGATCCCCAGGTGCTCCTTGAGACTGGACCACCAACCAAAGAATGCGCATGGAGAGACCGATGGTGCTGGCCACATATGTGGCAGAGGAGGGCCTTGTTGGCCATCAGTGGGAGGAGAGGCCCTTGGGTCTGAGAGTGTAAAATGCCCCAGTATAGGGTAATGCCAGGGAGGGAAAATGGAAGTGGGTGGGGTAATACCCTCATAGAGGCAGGGGTGGGGAGATGGGATAAAGGATTTCCAAAGGGGAGACCTGGAAAGGGGAAAATATTTGAAATGTAAATAAAGTATGAAAAATAAAAATAAATACATAAAAAGAGGTTAGAAAGACCTAGATATCCTCAGATATCATGGAAAATTCAGAGCAAATAATAAAACATAACTATCCATTAATTCAACAGTTAGTAAGTTCTTTATGATTCGAAGTTGAATAAATAAATATTTGAATAAGTCAAAATTGCCTTTGTGTAACACATAGAAGAACTATAGAATGTCTTTATATATATTTTTTCTTTACTGAAGTGACCATTTTCTAAGATTTTTTAAATTTAAACTTAAGTTTAATAGAGAGAAACTGTTTAATATATAAAATTTTTGTTAGAGAAAAGTAAAGAAGTGTCGAACATGATGGATATTATGTTTTTCTTCTTTTGCCATAGGAAGAGCAAGAAATAAAATGTTTATTTGAATATTTGATGAATAATCATCATTTCAAAAGTATATATTAATTATAAGCTGTCAGGATAAATAAACCCTAAAAATAATTTGTCTATGTGAGATTTATTCATACTGATTTTATATGAATTTGTTGAGCTACTAGTATAGTAGTAATCTTAAGATACAAAAGTTAATTAAAAATATATTTCTAATTGAGTGTCACATTTTATGCTAAAAGAAGTGAATATTCCTTAAGAATTTGAGAAATAAGGCTTAAAAGTGGACTCTATTATTTTGCATAAAGAATAGAAGAATCAGGCTAGGAGGGATAGTGAATACCTGTAATCCCAACACTTAAGAAATGAAAGCAGGAGGGTCAGAAGATCAAGGTCAGACTCACCAATATAGTCAATTTGAGTTGAACCAGACCCTAATGAGATCCTGTCTCAAAAAACAAATAAATAAAATAAGAATAATGAAACTTCAAATGTGACTATAACAGCTTTGTCTTATTCTTCCCCTCCGTCATGGACATCCAAGCATATGAGTTAAGCACAGAGCAATCAATACCACTTGATAGCTAAAGCAGTGGTGGTTCAATGTCTCAAATAACCTGCACATCAACTGTTTAGATCAATCTTCTGTATCATTAAAACATTCTGGAATAAGTTATCTTTATCAAAATTATAGAGCTCCATTGGTCTTCTTAGTCTTGGGCAATTTTGATGTAGCTGAATTAAGGATACAAACAATACTTGGAGCCCTGTGAAGGAAACAGATATTCAACTTCATACACCAGTAAGAGGTGTCAATAGAATATTTAAATTAAGATTTCTTGAGAATAAGGAGAAATCATTATGAATTTCTATTGAGCTAATAGATATTTGAAGCATGAACTAGAAAAAAAATAACTCATTTGATTATTAGTGGAGAAGAGATCTAAGATGTTGAAAAAAATGAGATACCAGAATTAGAATGGATCCTGTAAGAACATGAAGACTGAGGAAAGAAATCTCATAGGTTGAGGAATAAGACCACAATAAAATGGACATGACAGTTTTTAAATGCTAACATGGAGCTCCTCAGCAGTAGAGCAGAGGCCTATGCTTGACCTTATTACCCACTTAAGTAAATGAGGGCTAATTTTAGAACTGTAGTATAACAAGATAGCACACATTGTTGGAGGACCTGTTTCTTCCTTAACAATATATAAAATATAGTTATACAAAAATATAATTCCCCTCTTTCCCTCAAATGTTTTTGGACTGCCTTGAATCCTAGCATTTTAGTTCTGTGTATAAAGTTATTTATTATCTTTCAGGACCGTTTCTCAGAAAATCTATTTAGAAAAAGAAGGACTAGATAAAAATCTTGATGTTTCTATTATACTAGCAATGTTGTTCTTTAAGCAATTTCTATAAAGGTCAAAAGATGCTTAAATTTAGAGCCCAGAGTCATTTTACTTTCATTATCTTTTTAAATCAAAATACTGATTTATGCTTTTGATGAGATGTGCAGTATGTTGTAAGAAAAAGAGTCTTCTCGGGACTTTGATGGAGCTCATAAAATGGTAGAGAAGATGCCAAGAAAGATTATTCATTAAAATTTGTGCATACCTAGTAATTTGTTAGCTCAAATGCATGCTCTGAAGTTGTTTACTGGATTGATGGACTGAGTACATTTATAATCTTTTGAACAACCTGAATTGTTGTTTTGTTTTCTTGAGGCAGTCTCCATAGTCCAGTAGCCTTAGGAGAGATGGGAGATATTATGTTGTTGGATTGTTGGATTATTGTTATTGTTTTTCATAGACCATATTTTTAGACCAATTTTTAGTTTACAGAAAAATTGAGTGGCAAGTAAAGAGAGTTCTCATATACTACACACAATCAGTACTATAGTGACAAATGATTTACTGTTGTTACAAATGATCACCCACCAGTGATATATTCTCACCCAGAGTCTACACTTTATATTAAGATTCGTTATTGATGTTGTCCATCCCATGAGGCTAGACAGATGCACTCACTATTACACTCAGGTGCATAATGATGAATATCTATAGAATCACACAGAGTAGGTTCCTTGATCTAAATCTATTCTGCATTCCATCCATTCAGCCCTCCTTCCTTGCAACCCTTGGAAACCAGTTCTTTTTATTACCTCTATAGTTTTGCCTTTTCTGAATGGAATGGTATTAGACACACACACTATGGAGCTTTTTCAGAGAGACACCTTTCACTTAGTAATATGCACTCAAGATTTTCAATATCTTTCAAGGTTTGATACATGTCATAGTGAACTACCAAATGTTATCCTGTTCGTGATACCTAGTGAGAATTTTAATCTCAAGCATTATTTTTTCTAGGAGAGGCCTTTTTTTTTTTTTTTACTTCTATGATCAAAAAGTCAAGTGTAACAAAAATAGTTCCTGAATTCACTAGTTTACTGTAAGGCATGAGAAAGAAGAACAACGAAAAGATATACATGAATATACAGGCAAAAGTATGTCCATGAAAACAACACACAAACACACACACACACACACACACACACACACACACACACACACACACACACAAATACCAGTTGATCAATCAAGCACTACCAAGGCATGGCAGCAATTGCTCATGGCCCAGGTCAGACAACAGTATGATGTATGTTAATTGTTAGCACCAACCAAGTGAAGGACTTCACTCCAACAGGGCTTTATAGGCCAATGCCAATTAAGAGCTAATAGTCAGAGAGTGCAATTAGTGATAAGTATTCAAAAGGTACTGGGATTTATACTCCCAGAAATTAAGTGGACTTTTAGGTGTCAATTTTGGCACTAACAATCTCATTTGCACGTTGGTACATAGTTGTCAATGGATTGTCAGAGAGTTGTCAAGGTGACTATCTGCCAGCCATGTGACTCAGTAACAACTTGTTTCACAAAAGAAAACTCAGAATGGAGTAAGTGCCTTTAAAAAAGCATCATATTATTTTAAATTAAGGCACCAATTTACTTAGATTTGCTAAAATCACAACATGGAAAAATGAACCTTACTCCAATTGCTCATTCAATCTAGTGCTGACTTATAGCATAAGGATATACCATAGTTTACCCATTTAACCCTGAAGGATGTTTGTTTGCATTCAAGTTTTGACAATTACAAATAAAGCTGTTATGAGCATCTGTCAATAGGTTTTGTGTCTGAAGTTTTTAAATCATTCGATGAATATCAAGGTGTATGACTACTGGATTGCCCAGTAAAACTATGTTTAGTTTTGTATAAGATTACCAGACTATCTTCAAAAGTGCCTCTACCAATGAATGAGAGCTCATGATGCTCTGGGTCTGCTCTAATATTTGGTGTTGCATTGTTGTCAATGACTTGGTTTTGTTTTTGACTTTTGATCATTTAATAATATGTGATGTATTATCTTATTATTGCTATGTCTTTCTTTTTGTCTTTTTCTTTTTCCTCCTTCTTTATATATCCACAAGATATGTAACTCTTTACTACTCAACTGTTCACTACTGAGCTGTATTTCCCAGTCTTCTCATTGACATTTTCATTGGCAATTCTCTAACAACATATGATGTAGATAATTTAATTTAGTATCTATCTATGTATATACTTGGCTGTGATGTCTAGTCATGTAGTTGGCTAATTTTTAATACCAAGTTATTGTTAGTTATTTGTTGCTTAATTTAAGTGATATATATATATATATATATATATATATATATATATATATATATACCTTTATCAGATGTGTCATTTATAAATATTTCTTCCTAGTATGTGGCTTTTCTTCTCAATTCTCTTAACATAGTCTTTTTTTAAACAGAGTGTTTCAGTTTTAATGAGGTACAACTTAAGAATGAGTCATCCTATTAGCATTATGAGAGGAGTGTAGAAGAAACCCACATTTGTGGGCACAGTTGTATATGCCTGTAATCCCAGTGTTATGGAGGGATTACTGAAGGACTATCATGTGTTTGAGTCCAGCCTGTGCTATTTAGAATGACCTATCTCAAGGAAAAAGGGGGTGAGGGGGAGTGTTAATGTTAACCAAGAATAAGGATGTATGAAAAAGCCATATATTCTTCATAGACTTAGAAAGAGCAATTCTCAAATTCATTTGGAACAACAAAAAACCCAGGATAGCAAAAGCTATCCTTAACAACAAAAGAACTTCTGGGGGAATCAGCATCCCTGATCTCAAGCTGTACTA
>CM052722.1:3192941-3255248 GCA_028551405.1 Uromys caudimaculatus
GCAGAGGACGACCTCGATGGCCATCAGGGAGAGACGAAAGGCCCTTGGGCCTGAGGATGTTAGAGGCCTCAGTAAAGGGGAATATCAAGGCGGGAAATTGGGGATGGGTGGACGGGGGGTGGGGTGGGGGGGGGAGGTGGAATTCCCTCCTAGAGGCGGGTTGGGGAGGGGATGGGGGGTATACAAAGAGGAGACTCAGAAAAGGGGAAACATTGGAAATGTATATAAAGTATCAAAAATAAAAAAGGAGGAAAAAAAAAAAAAAAAGAAAAAGCCATATAGAAATCCACTGGTTTATAAGCAAGCTAAAGATACAATTTAAAAACAATCAAAGAAAGAAAAATAAATAAATAAATAAACAAACAAACCCAGTTCCTACCCTCCACAAATTGTTTTAATTATCCTGGATAAAAGTCTGAACATGAGAATTTTCAACTCTCTAATCAACTCTGAAGTTACCAAGCACAGATCTAAATCCACAGAACCATTTTTCTAGTTTCAGACAATAGCATTTTAAGATTAAAAACAAAAACAGCCCTGGAGAGATGGCTCAGCACTTAAGAATTCATGCAGTTCTTGCAGAGGACTTGAATTCAGTACCAAGCACACACTTCTGATGGCTCACAGCCACCTGTAACTCTGTAGATAATCTGACACCCTTTCCTGGACTCCTTAGGCACCTGTACTCAGTTAGTTGTACACACACACACACACACACACACACACACACACACACACACACACACACACATCAAAACTCACTTTTCTCATGACAACATACCAACTTTTCCCTTTCATTTTCCCTCTCTGCCTTTGACCTCTTCTTTTCAGTCTCATAGAATGAAATTCTAGCACTCTCCCCTAGACCTCATCCTTCCCTTGGTGGGATTCTTTCTTTATGGAGGTGAACTCCATCAGCCACTTGCTTTAAATGCTTTTCTTTCTAGGTATACAGGCTGCCAATGCATAGTTTCAGCTCTGAAGTAGTCCCTGAAAAATCACTCTTGAATATCAAACCATCTTCTCTATGTTCTACATTTTAATTTCTGTGTCCTTGAAGAATGTCATGCCAAGCCTGTTCTGAACTAAATGATTTCAACTCTGTACTCACTAATCCTGCATTTGTTTCAGTACACTATGGGGCAGGAATCACTCTTGAAGCTTCTTTTTTAAAAAAATCACCTCAAACAGCCAAATCAGAAACTAGCTTTCTGCATTCTACTTCCAAAGCATGTCTGAAGTCTGTCTATTTCACTCTGGCTTTAATGCTTCAGCTTTGACGAAAGTCATTAGCTAAGTTTGACTGGGAGACTTCAGTGGCCTCTCCTCTCCTCGTCACTGCTCCTTTCTCCCTCCCACCGTATCTGCTCATGACTCATCCCTACCCAGAGGCCATAGGGATCTTCTGGAGGCACAAATCATTTTTTTTTCAGCTCACAAATGAATTCTCCTTTAATTGCAAATGAACAAACTGTATTCATTTCTTAAGGTAACTATATCAAAGTACCTCAAAATGAGTGGTTTTAATCAATAGAAATAGAATGTCTTGCAGTTCTGGAGGCTAGAAGTCTGAAGTCACTGTGCCAGAAGAGCCATGTTGACTTTGGCAACTCTAAGGGAGGTCCTCCCCTGTTGATTCAGTTTTCTGAGGCTCGCTGGTAATCTTTGGCACTCCTTGGCTTGTGGCTACATCACCCATCTCACGTGACCACCCAGTCCCTATATGTCTTCACATTGTCTCCCCTCTCTGCATTTCTGTCTCTTGATCTATCTATCTGTCTGTCTGTCAGTCTGTCTATATATCTCTTCTTCTTCCTCCTCCTCTTCTTCCTCCTCCTCCTCCTCTTCTTCTTCTTGAAAATAAAGAAAGTAATGGACCAACACTTCATTTTAATTTGATTACCTTTGTAAAATTTCTATTTTCAAATAAGTTAAAACTCTGAGGTGTAAGAGTGAAGACCTCAGCATATGTTGTTGTATGAAAACACAGCCCATGACAAAACCCAAACTGCTGATTTTGACTTACAAAGTTTTATGTTGGTCTCCCTATGCACAGGTTCTGCATCCATATATTTAATTAACCCTGGAGAAAAGACGTTTAAAAAAAATAAACTTAGCATCCATACTGAGCATGTGTAGTCTATTATATCTTACCTTTATTTCCTAAGCAATATAATATAATAATTATTTATATGTCCATTACATCGTGTGGGGTATTATAAATAATGCCAGAGATTACCTGAAGTATAAAATACATATATGTCAATACTATGGCATTTTATGTAAAGGATTTGAGTTAGCATCAATTGATTTTGCTACCCTGTAGATACTGAAGTTCGACTATATATAGCTCCTGCCTTCATCTCTGGCATTGTCCAATCAATTATTCCTCTCATTCTACTCAACTACCTTAGCATTTCTGATAATGCAGCTTGCTTTTAGCATTGAAATACAGATGTCATTTCCATATAGAGAATCACTCACATCATCCTATTAAGTTCCTCCTGTGAGTTAGTCTGTCTCATTACTGCTTCATTTTTATAATTAATATTTGCCACAATCTGAAGTCACCTTGTATACATATTGGCATGGACATTGTTGCAGATGCTACTAGTTATCTACCCAGCTATCATTTATTCTGTCTCCTGGTTAGAAATCTGACTACACACCCAACTGTAAGCCATGTACTGGTACAAAGGATCAGGTCAGTGATAATAACTGTGCTTACCTTTGCAGAAATTATTGCTAGACTGGGTCAAGTCCAGGTCAATGTGATGTAAAACAAAGACTGATGTTTCTGGATATTTCTCCTTCTTAAAGCATGCAAAGAACAAAGTCTTCCCCTTTCCCCTTGGCACTTACATTTCAATGCGATTTCTAGAGTTCTAGTAGCCATCTTGATCCCATGAATTGGCCAGCCAAAGGGAAACAGAAGGTGCCAATATTATGATGGGAGAGCAAAGAGCTTGGGTTCTTTGAGGATCCGTCTAACTTCAATAAAACTGCACACTCTCTGATCAAGCATTTTGCCCTCTAGTTTTATGTTAGTTTAACACACTATAGTCATCTGAGAGGAGGGAAGGGGAAGGTCAACTGAGAAAATGCCTCCATAAGATTGGACTGTAGGACTGTAGGCAAGCCTATAAAGGCCTTTTCTTAACTAATGATCAATGAGGGATGGCCAAACTCATTGTGGGTGGTGCCATCCCTGGGCTGGGGGTCCTGGATTCTATAAGAAAGCATACTGAGTAGCCATGGTAAGCAAACCAGTGAGCAGCACCTCTCCATGCCTTCTGCATCAGATCCTGCCTCCAGGTTCCTTGATGTGGAAGCATAAACCAAATAAGCTTCTACTTCCCAAAGTTGCTTTTGGTCATGGTGTTTCATCACAGCAATAGTAACCCTGTCTAAGATAATTATCATAAATGTCCTTATGTTTTAATCCATCAATACTTAGCATGTTTGTCATTTATCTTTAATATTTCCTTCTGGACATAACTGTCTACCACAACCATAGATACTTTATCTTTAGCAACAGTGAAACCCTCAGATGAGAGCACAGGTAGCTAGGAGGCATGCTGAGAATTTTTTCTCTAGATTTCAAAGTTTGTTTCCACTTACTTGGTTTTGTTTTGGGACAGTGACCATGCTTTGTGGAAATCAGTTCTCATCATAAAAGAAGAGTTGAACTTGGGTTAGTAGCCTTAGCTACTCAGGTTGTGGCAGGACTCAGGGGGAGCCTTGCCTGCATAGTGAGACTCTTTCAAAATAAGAAGTAAAGGACTGAAAACTATCTCAGTGGTAAAGGTCATGGGTTTAATACTCTGTACCAGACCCCTCAAAAAGAATTGTTGAGTGAATGCAGTGGTGAAAGAAAGCACCAGTCTGTGCTCCTGTTGGCTGCTTAATTTTTAGTGCTCTGTCTCAGTTCTCTTATTTATATCCTCTCCTCTTTGTCTCAGATTGCCTCTTCACTCTACCTACTCCTTTGGCTTTGTTTGTACCTCTGATTGTTTGTTTGGCAGCAACATCAGGAATTGATGACCAACCGGACCTTCTACATGGTCAGCAAGAACTCTGCTCCCAATGTTCATCACAGCCGCTCTGCTCTCCTATTGAACCCCATCTGGCCTCAACTTCCTAGCTTAGCTTTTTTATCACATCTTCCAGGCTCACTATTACATACATTTAGGCCAAATGAAAATGATTGGATATTATCCTACTAGCAGTCTTTGCTCCTCTGCTTTCTACTGTGCACCTTGAAAGCTTGAACCCAGTGGGGGATGCAAATCTCCTAGATGGACTACCTCTTTTGCTTTTCTCCTGGACCTGATCACATTCTACCAGGCAGTATCTTCACAAGCCAACATTTTTCTTTTCCATATCATTTCATAAACACCTTAAGAACTGGGTCCACATCTTCCCTTTATTTCTCACCTCCACTAATAGTAAGGCTGCTCGGGGAACACCTGTTGCATGGGAGCCACATGACATAGTGAGTGCCTAAGCCTCAGCCTTTGGAAACAAAAAAGCTGGATATTAAAATTGCCATCTGCTTGCTGTGCCAGCCACAGGCATATCACTCAAAGTCTCAGAGCCCTTGTTTTCTTCATGGGTAAAACAGAAACCAGAACAGTATATAGAAAGTTGAGTATCTTTCTGAAAGAAATAATACATATGGAATATTTGGTACACAGTGTAACAGACAGTAAGCATCCATTAGGGGATTGCTATTATTATTAACAGATATTTCCTAGATGAATGAAATTTATATCTGGGAGGGCAAAAAGAGTAATACTTTCATAAATAAATATAAAAATTGTGCCTAATACACTGTGTTGGTGGATTGAGATCACACATACACACACACACACACACACACACACACACACACATGCGCACACACACAGGTGTGTGCACATACACACACACACACACAAATACAAACAACACCATGTACCTTGTTACATACCCATGCAAGAATTTTCTTTGTATCTACACTGTCATAGCAGAAAAGAACAGAGTTGACAATGAATCTGAATCTATTTATCTTTGAAGATGTGGTAGCTGTATGTCTATGTGTATACTAGGGGTGTTAGTTTCCCTAAATTTGGAAAAATACCAATAAGGACAGGACTTCTGGTTACCAACCTCCAAAACTGACTCTAGCTAATTAAATCAGAAAGGAATTTATTGGCAAGATTATGGCAGGTCCAGGGCTAGGTTGTAGTTCATGGAGTCGTCAGGAAAGCTCTTCTGTACCTTTCAGGTTCATAAATGGTGGTGAACACAGATACGGTGGAAAAATATCAAACTGCTAAGATTGCCCTCCCCATAAGCCTTCTGTCCCCAAGACCACCCACTGTCCCATTAATGGGTTCTGTCTTCACTATCGTTAGCCTGTCGCAGCCCCCAGGCTTTCCATTCCCGTGTGAGCACAGAGACTAATTTCCTAGTGTCTGTATACCTTGTTCATTTTTCCTCATCCTTTCTAGTGAACCGCACGAAATCACACTGGACTCCTCCAGAATGGCTTGATCCTTTAAATCTGCAATGAGGAGGTTGAGCCCTGTCTCCCACTTGTCTTGGGCTTACATTTTGCAGGAGTATTTAGATGATGGGTAACTCTTCTCACTGTCCACTAATACACTTAGAGAGAAACAATTGGAAGACAAGGACGGAAACAGAAGATTCAGATATGGTCCCTTGGGACAGGGGTGTAGTTCAGTGGCAGAGTGCTTTCCTAACATGTCTGAGTCCCTCTGTTTAATCTCCAAACATCAGGGTACAGATGCCTTTGAAGGTTATCTCCTGAGATATCTCCTCCTTCCCACCCCAAATATCTATGAAATGGTAGCAAGAGAATCCCCATTCTTTTGCATAAATGGAAATTTAAAGGAAGTCCTTCTTTCTCAGCAATGTTTATCATGGCCAGTAAAGTAACTGCATGACATATTGACATTTATAAAAAGCTCGGTGATGTTCTGAAAAGAGTTGCTATTGCCAGATACCTATGGGCAGGCTTAGAAACAGGTGCCCTGGAGCCTGGTGGGCAGAGGCAGAACCTCCCTTTTGAAAGGCGCAGCAGATGGTAGTCTTTGCCATTGCTGACAGAGTAAAGCAGGAGGAGGCTATGGGGCTCCATCTGGGAAAGAGTCTGTCTTCTGAGGCCAAGCAGTCAATGCGTTTGCAGTCTTTACACTTTCTATGGTGCTCTATTAGAAGGGCAGATTGTAGAAGGCTGGAAAATTCCATCCAGGAAGAACCACGCCTTTTATGTTGCTTCACAGCAGATAGGGCAACCCTGAGAATCCCCAGGCACAATATGGCAAGATGAAGCAGTAAGCACGTTCTGCAAAAGGTGCTTTGGAAATGATTCTTAGGAAAATGAAGAGGTGGGTAGCTGTCAAACTCTGATATTTGAAAATGTTGGTCATCTAAGACTTTATTTTCCCTCTGAATCTGATCCACCCAACTAAGCCAGAAAATGTATTCATGACTGTTTCCATGGCTCTTACTCAGGAGCACATCATATCCCCTTGAAGAATATTCCCATTTTTAAAGGTCCATTTATCCTTAGCTCTCAGAAGTAGATTCTGTGACTGGTCCAAGGTAGACAGAGCTTTCCTGATAGAGCAAAAGAAAGCCTACTTCTTAATTGAGGCAAAGCTGAAAAAATTCACATGCCTCTAGTAAAACACTAGTAGCTGTTTGGAGTAATGGTTCTGTGGAACAATACAATTTGGTTATCAATTTATTGATGAGAAATAAATCATCAGATACAGCATGATATGATGGTTTGGGAATCAGCAATTAGCTAGCTGGAGCTCTTAAAAGAACATTTTTCTTAAGGTTTATGAAATATTTACATTTTAATAAAATATCATAAAGTCTTCATTTCCTTGGTTTAAGTTTTCATCAGTATTAATAAAATAAATTGTTCTGAGTCTGAATCTACCTGTCCTCCGCTTTCCAAAATTGCTGATCATTTTGTCTTTAAGCATTTTAAGGGCAAGATTTGTGAAATGTTTCCCTTTGTAGCCCCAAAGCTCCTAAGGGCATTATTCAGCAGCAGGTGCTTAACCCACACGCACACAGAGTTCACCTTTGTCTCTTTTCTACTAAATGTGGTGGGTTGGCCTTACCTTTTAGTCACACCCTCACATGTCTCAAGGAGTCATGGACCAAACATTTTGCCCTTTGTTTCTAAATCTATTACAAAGTTTTGTTCCAAATGATGTCAGTGAAGGCGCTTATTAAAGTGCCACAGAGAGCTGAATCGCATTTATGCTGCTAAAAATCATTTAATGGATGAACAACTTGGAAAAAAGAACTCTCACCACCCACGCACATCATGCTAAAACAGGGTAGCGTTTTGCACTTGCTTCTCAGCTTAGCCTGAGAAAGACTGTCCACCTTTCCCTCCCATGGAATTTCAACTTCATCCTGACCAGCTGCTTAATTGTTAAACAGAATGCCACCCTGTCTTTGTATTTCCAAAACCATGTGTCTCTACTGCCAACTGCACATCTTTATAGCAGTCACACGCTTGCAAACGAATTAAACTCAGAATATTCATGCACCCTCTTATTAGTGTACAAATACAAAAACATAATGGGGGAGGGGGAAAGAAAACTTCCGTGTTCTATGCTGTTGTTCTCATCGTAAGATGCTCCATGGAAAAGAGCTGAGCAGTGGGCAGAGGCTGTGAGTCCCTGATAACAAGCGCCTAACATTTCCGTGGTATTCCCATTTGCTAGTGCGCTGCTGCGGCCACACGCCTGATTGATATATGCCTGCAATGGCACTTTTCCATTTGACACTCTCCCTCTCTCCCTCTCTCTCCCTCTCTCTCTCCCTCTCTCTCTCCCTCTCTCTCCCTGGGTCGCTTAAACAACAGTCCTAACTTTTGTGTGTTGCAAATATAAAAGGCAAGCCATGTGACAGAGGGACAGAAGAACAAAAGCATTTGGAAGTAACAGGACCTCTTTCTAGCTCTCAGAAAAGTCTGAGAAGAAAGGAGCCCTGCGTTTCCCCCAAGGTAAGCAGGCAAACAAGCGCTGACGGCTTGCCTAGGAAATTACTTCTTTCCAAACTCTGCCTTTCATCCTTCTTGCAGACAAAGAGACAAACTTTAAATACCACTTAAATTTGCATCACTTTAATTTGCATTAATCTGTAGAATGCTAGCCTTGTGGAGGGTTTTGTTTGTTTGTTTGTTTGTTTGTTTTAAATGAACGGGTCTTTGAAGTCTGTGACAGAGCAGGAAGCGTCCCAGAGAAGCTCGAAAATATCTTTTGGCTTGATTTCTTTTCAAACTCTGCGTAGTTAGATGTAACTTTGAAATGGTTCTTCTATGTGACACCATAAAGGGGACAGAGAAGCAGCAGTTGCCGACTTGCGTTTGTGGAGTCCGGTATCTTCCCTACTGCCTTCATCCCACTTACAATGGGGGCACTATTAATGCAGACGAGTCTGAGAGGTTAAACGTGCACTATTTACTTTTGTTACTCCTTATGTATGCGGCTGATCTCCTGCCAGGGCTGTGCCGGGAGTGCTCAGAATGACTTCAAACAATAGGCAACATTTATGCCTAGCTTTCAGTGTCACGCTGCTCCTTTGCACTCTTCTCCTATCCCGCGTTGGGACTTTGCTTCCATGGATACATTCAGAAGTGTCGGGGAGAGATGAGGATGGGTTTGCTGTATGATTTTGATTGGGCAAAAAGTCTGAGGAAATGCATGCTGTTTGCCTTGGCCTTATTGCAAGGGGTTATTTTTAGTAGTCAGTTTGTCCCTGCAGCACTACCAACGATCCAATGCCCAAGAAGTGACCAGGAAAGGATGCTCCTGACAGCACAGGGACCAGGACCTGGAGGAATGACTCCTACAGACACCTGAGGAATATTCAGAGGGTTCTTTCCAATTCCTGAATGCAAGTTCTCTCATTAAATGAACAATTGAGCTGTAGGAGGCCCGGGCATAACTCTCTTGAGGGACGGGAAGTTTGATTGTGTACAGAATGTTAATGACTCAGAAAGCACAGTAACTGAGGCTCATTGTAATGGACAAGCCCAGATAAGCCTCCGTGAAAGAGCACCCCCTCCACGCGCGCGCGTGCGCACACACACACACACACACACACACACACACACACACACACACTTACTTTCTTGAGGACGAGGTGCAAAAAAGCAACCTATTTGGCAAGATGAAAATCCCTTATATTTTGTAACTGTCATTCCTAGCACATATGGCTATTGCAGAGCATGCTTCTCTCCATTTCTAATATTAGTGTGTTCTAATTACAAGGTACAACATGGCAGATTGTTTCAAGACATTAGCTACCAGGTGCATGTGGAAACACAGAGTTGCTGGAAATATAGTGGTGGCCATGGGTGCCAGCCAAATACATCAGGAGTTGTAGACTGTCTCAATATGGCATTTAGACTTCATGTAAGTGTCTGCCCACTTTCTTTTCACTAATTTTACTCCTGGAAGTGAACTTTAGGGTTCTGTTGGCCAGCTTTCTGTAGAACACGGGGCACAATTTATGGAAATTTCCCCCCTGATTTCCATAAATAGCTAGCCCAAGGAACATTGTTGAATAAAATCAGGCATTTAAATGAGGGAATTCACAACTGCTTCACTAATCAAAATAGGCTGTAAAAAATAATATGTATTGTATTGCAATATT
The DNA here is from genome assembly GCA_028551405.1 of Uromys caudimaculatus. NCBI lineage: Eukaryota > Metazoa > Chordata > Mammalia > Rodentia > Muridae > Uromys > Uromys caudimaculatus. The sequence goes on from CM052722.1 coordinate 3,202,638, forward strand.
TTATGACAATTTAAAAAAACTACTGTTGTTAGCAAAGCATTTAAGTGACTCAAAACAATTTTCTTAAACTATTATTCAGACCATTATGTGAAAGTGTTTGAACACAAATGCAATATCGTGCATCATTTCTTTTAAAATACATTTGGTTCAGGTAATGGGAGAACTAGCTAAGGCCTTCTTATTATGACTGTATACTGAGCAGCTGACACCCACAGATGGAAATATGCCTGTGGAGTTCTCAATCTTAATTTGAGTTCCAATGACACTGTCAAGGGAAAAATAAATCATTTTTCAATACATTTAACAATTTCCAACTCATTTATTTTCCTAGGCCCTTGAAAAATGACTTTCTCAGAATTACAACCACCAATGGTGGCCAGAGACTGTTACTGTCTGGAGAACTCACAATTTCAGTACCATTGTTCTTCCTGGTTAAGAATTCATTCCTTCATCTTTTTGATAAATATTTATTAAGCATTTGCAGTGTCCCTGGCACTATGCTCATTCTGATGGATACAAAGGTGAATGGGACATTTTCCCATAACTTTATCTTTGGTCTGTATGCTCTTTCTGATTGAATCTGGGAAGAGAAATTAAAGGACTTTGCCAATGGGTAATTGGACAAGAACTTTCTGCTTATTAAGAACCATGTATAAAGTAACTGCTAGTGTTTCTAGATTTACTTAAAATACTTATTAACAGATTTTCTATTTATAATGAAGGGGCTCTCCTCCTGCTTGGCTGTTTGCACCAGATCCTGAGTGTATCACACTTGCATAGCTAATATGGTCCGGATTTTCTTGGGGTGGGGGTTGAAACGGTCTGGACAAAAGAGTAACATGTCCTTCCTCAGTTCTCTTGAGCAGCCTCTGGAAGGGAACTGTACGCTATCTCTATCAGAAGATGAGTGTGAGTCACCTCCCCAGCAGCTGACATCAGGGCTGCTTCATGAATCACTGTATTAGAAACATGCACGAGGAGGATGCAGTCACTCTCTCCATCACTTACTGGTCCCATTCCCTAGACTGAGGAAATCAGTGACCTCTGGGCTTTGCCTAAATTTAACAGGGCCCTGGGATAAGTAGCTGGAAGTTGTTCCTCAAACCTAGGTCTCTGTCTAAGCACACACAGTGCTGCTTTTCAATAAACCAGTATAGTGTCTCACCCTATGTTTAGGTTACTGGGGGTTGAGGAGAGATACGAAGACATCAAGAGTGTCCTTGATTTGGGTGCTTATTAGCACAAAATGCATGGTGGGATTGCTTCTGATCCTCTAGGGTACCTGACTCATCCAAGGTAAGCCACATCTTCTTGGCCATTGGCTTTTGTACCTATGTTCATTCTTTTTTCAATGACTGTCAGTTAATGACACCCTCCTGCCAGGCCAGCAGGAACAGGGCGTGGAGAGGCAGGTGGAGGGACTAAGGAGTGTGAACACTGAACAGGAGAGGGAAACAGGGCCATGGGAGGATGAGTGAACTCCGGGGCCCAAATTGCTGTAGCCTGTCTTGGCTGTGATCAGCTGTCATTTCCTCTTCGTGTATGACACTGTAGAACATATTAAAATTTCTCTGGGTTGGTATGTTTGGAATTCCTCTGATGCCCCACCTCACCAACTTACCCGGACAATAAAAGCGAGGTTGTAAGCCATTGAACAGCTGGCTGGCTATATATTTCCCCTCTTTCTTTCCCATAATCTAATACAGAAAAGAATCCAGTTAGACTGGCAGTGCCATGTCTGGGTACTTGTTTCCTGCAATTGCTTCCTCCACCACCTCCTCCACCACTGCACACCATGAAATCTTCCTGGGTGGCAAGTGGCTTCTTTTGTTCTCCACTGCTCTTAGCCCGCCCCTTTCCCTATGCCTGATCTCCTTCTATTGTGAGCTGCTGTTAGTTCTGTTTTCCAGACAGCCTGGGTACTGTTCCATCTGAGGAGAACAGCCCATGAGGTCTCCTCATCTCCATAGTATTCCCAGGATGTCATTCTTGGCACAGGTTCTGCTCCGCCAATAGGATATGGGGGCTTTTTTGTAGCCCGGAGCCTGAACCCACTCACAGAGAGGAGCAGCCACGTGGCTCGCCAAGAGCGGGGCTGGAGTGACCCGGGTTGGCAGAGACAAGCATACCATCACAGTGACCCGGACATCTCTGGCGAAGGCCTGGGGGTGGGAGTGCTATGGGAATGCCTGGATGCACTTCGGCCCACATTAAGAGAAATGTGGTTATTCTGTTTTAGACCGACAGACAAGTGACTTGGAACAAAGATCCCCAGATCTTTTGGGCCCTGCCCTGCTCCCAGGTTCCTCAAGTTTCTCTCCTGTCTCTCCTCCCCAGACAGAAAAGAGAAACGGGACTCTGTTTGGCCAGCAGAGGCCTGATGCCTTGTCAAACCCATTGCCGAAAGGAAGAACTGAGGAATTCCTTCTGAGTTGAGTGCAGTAAAAATGTATGGAGCTTGAGATGAGAAAGGAGCCTTTCTTTCTTTCTTTCTTTCTTTCTTTCTTTCTTTCTTTCTTTCTTTCTTTCTTTCTTTCTTTCTCTCCTTCCTTCCTTTCTTCCTTCCTTCCTTCCTTCTTTTTTCCTTCTTTCCTTCTTTCTTTCCTTCCTGCTTCCTCCCTCCCTCCCTCCCCCTTACTTTTCTCCTCTTCCACCTTCTCCTCTTTCTTCCTCTTTTATTCCTTTCCTTTCTCTTTACCTCAGAAGAGCAATTTAGTTCCTGAGTTTCAAGTATAAGGTGCTGGACTTTTCAATTAGAGATTACCATTTAAGACCTTTTTTGCACAACATCCCAAAAAATGCTGTAAATGTACCTGGGAGCAAGAGGTATTAAAGAGAAATCCACAAGGCAATGTACTTTTCTTTCTCACTTCCTGGGAGCTTCGGCCATCTTTTCCAAATTAACTAAAATGAATGTGAAAGATGCAAAAGGCAAAAAGTAACAGCTGAATTAAATTGAGCCTTTTCCAATTAGTTTGAATGCAGAGAGGGAGAGGGAGGGAGAGGAAGAGGGAAGGGGGAGAGAGAGAGAGGAAGAGGGAGAGAGAGAGAGAGAGAGAGAGAGAGAGAGAGAGAGAGAGAGAGAGAGAGAGAGAGAAAGAGAGAGAGAGAGAACCAGAGAACCATCTACCCTTCACTGCCAGTTCTTGGGTTTAATATGAATTATTCCAAACAAGTCCCTAGGCTAGAGGATCTATTTAAAGAAGCCTGGCAGCATGAAGAGAGAGGGTAAAAATACAACCACTCTTTTGTCTATCAAAGGTTTTCTTTGGGAGGACATTAAGAGCATTTCTGTTTTTCTGTCTGCCCCTGCTAGTGGCAGCATTCCAGCTGGTGGTACCCACTCCTCACCCATCAGGTCAACAACTATGAACTCCTCTGATTCCAGGAGAAAAGCAAAGGCTGAGGAATTCTTTAGAAACTCCCATGTGTGGGCAGCATGCAGGGGAGGCTGGGCCTGGAATGAGTGCATGCTGGCTAGGCTATACAGGTTGTCTGGTGAAATTCACCCCCACACACATTTTCAGTCGTTGAGGAAGATTGTGCCATTGTGTCAGTGGCATTGTCTGCCTTCCTATTTGCAAAGCTTCTTTCTGTCTCTGACACTACTTTTCTTTGACTGACTACTTCATCAGAGTATCTATGAGCCTTGTGCTTAGGTATATATTACTAAGTGTCCCACTCTCTGGACCATTTTTAGCTGTTAGAACCTTGCAGCTTAGAAGTTTACAATCTGAAACAATTACTTTTCTGTTAGAAAGAGTGCTGACTCAGAAGATTCAAAGAATGGGTTAGTTCAGTTGGCAAGACACCCTGAGTGCTTATAATCAGGATTTCTTCCAATTGAGGTCTATTTCATCCGCGTGTCGAAATCTGGACACGAATGCTGACTGGTAGCTTGGTATAAGATTTTCTTTTTTCCACAAAAGCTAAAACTTTAATCAGTCAATTTGCTCTCTTCCAAGGCCTGGCTTAATCCCAACTTTTTTCTTTTAAGCCATGATCCAACCGATTGCAGTATCCTTTAAAAATGAGAAGGCAACAGGTTAAGACATTCAGTGGATCAACTGTCAGAAAATGCTAAGGAGTGATCTTTCTTTAGGAAAGTAAAGCAACAATAGGCCCAAACCTGGAGTCTCTTTCCATCCTTTCATCCATAGGGAATAAAAAGAAGAAGAGACAAGTAATATAAGAAGCAACAAAAGAAAAGAAGAGATAATTTTTTTATGTTAAACTTGGCCACTGCCCTTTAAGTTTCTTCAAATAGCTCAGTTTCAGAAAGGAAAGCTTCATTTCCCCTACTCTCCCTCAGGTAGAAAAGATCTCCAAGCTCAATTTTAGGTAAAAATGTAGGTGCGCACTTTCCTAACATGGACATGATGAATCAAAGAAAGCAAATCCTTAATCAATGTCCAATTTATCCTTAAAACTCAGGGGTATACTTTGGGACTTGATACATTTCTGTGATCCCTTAGCCCTCCTCAATTTTGAAACAGGCTCTTTTGCAAACTTTAAGTGTTTCTTTTAAAATTCAGAGTCCAAAGACAGGAGAACTGGCAGTGCTGAATCAAAACAAAAGACAAAGAAAAAGCCCACATCCCAACAACTGCAGGGTGATTGGCAGCACAGGAGCCATGTTTTTCACATGATGCTTGTGCTTGTCTTACTCCTTTTCATGTAAGCCCACATCCAAGAGTCTTCTGATCTGAATTTTGTATTCAATTCCATCATGGGGCAGAAAAGGCAGATTGCATGAGCAATGGAAAGATTGGGCTGCACTCATTGTTTAGGTCCCATTCCTTAGTGTGGATCCTCCAGCTGTTACGTGAGATCACTCCCCATCATTCCAGAACGTGGTTTCCGGGTAAGGAGATTGCAATGCAGCTTTAGAAACACTTTGCTAGACACTTTGAAGAAAAGCCAACACACTCATTTGGCTTCAGGGCAAAAGGGAACTGGGACTGAGCTAGGACTGGTCATCTCTCTTCTGGTAAGACCATGGCAGCAGTCAGTGGCAGAGCAGGACTTGCATTATATTAGCATGTGGGTTCCTAGAACATCTTTTTTTTCTACAGGAAGGGTGGATCTCTAGCAAGACTGTGTCCTCTTGGTTGGGTTTCTGAAAACTCTGGATCCCAACACGGTGAGTCGAATTGTACCTAACTACTCACTGGTATTTGGCTCAGATCTCACTTCTTTAGGAAGGAGTGAATAATATAAAGGGAACCCTCCCTTCTTGAAATTGTGCTATTTGGGAAAAAAAAAAGTTGTGGTAGATTTGGAGCATCTACAATCACTTCTCCTTTTCTTCTGTTACTGCTGAGGCATCTACTCTAGTTGTGTGTTTGTATGTGTGTGTGTGTGTGTGTGTGTTGTTGTTGTTGTTGTTGTTAATTATTTTATTAATTTGCATCCCACATGTTGCTCCCCTCCCAGTCCCCCCTCAAAGAGTTCTTCCCCCATTCCCCTCCCCTTCACCTCTAATGAGGTGCCCCCAGGGCATCCCTCTTCCCCAGGGCATCAAGTCTCTAGGGCACATCCTGTCCCACGGGGTCAGACAAGGCAATCAGTCCTCTGCTACATACGTGCTGGAGGCCTCAGACCAGCTGATCTATGCTCTTTGGTTGGTAGCTTGGTCTCTGGGGAGCTTCCAGGAGTTCAGGTTAGTTGACTCTGTTGGTCTTCCTAAGGGCTGACCTCCCCTTCAGCTCCTTCAGTCTTTCCCCTAACTCTTCCATAGGGGTCTCCGGTTTCAGTCCAATGCAGAGTATCTACATCTGTCTCAGTCAGCTGCTGGTAGAGCCTCTCAAAGCACAGCCATGCTTGGCTACTTTCTGCAAGCACAACATAGCATATGTGTGTGTGTTCTTATTGTTTTTTTCATTTAGTTAGTTTGTTTGTGTTGTTTCATTTTTAGACATGATCTCATGTAGCCCAGGCTGGTCTTGAACTCACTATGTAGCTGAGGATGATTTTGAACTTCTCATCCTCCTGCTTCTGCTTCTTTGAGTGCTGGGATCTTGGACATACACCAGTTTATATTGTGCCCAGGGTTTTATATACACTACCAATTGAGCTACATACCCAGAACAACCCCAATCTGCTTATTTTTATCAGAATTCAAAGCTACTGGTGATTTGGGTCACCTTAGAAAGGCTAACATTGAGCATTTTCTGACAGTTCATCACCACATCAGTCATAGTTCATAGTCTTGTGGCTAGATTTGCAGAATAATCTAAATCCTCCAGAGAAAAAGATTTAACAGAAAGGTATTTCCCAATACTCTGGTAATCAGATATGGTAATTCCTAATTTGTGGGGAATTTATATTCTAGAACTCAATTAGTTACATCAACTGTTAAGAACTCAGAATTAGTAGTATTCCTGTGGAAACTATAGAAGGTCATAGATGCCTAGTAGAGGGTCCCATCGACATAGTCAATGCTCAATTCTTTTAGACAAGTTCAGCCCACGGTTCAGCCCAAGAACCCTTGGAACAGAGGTTCTACAGAGACCTTGTCAAACAGAGGGACTTATTTTTCATCCCCTGAGACTACATTAATTCATATCTTCAAGAAGACTTTGCAGATCCAACCTTCTCTCCTCTCTTTTCCTGTGCCAGAGCCCTGCACATGGCTCTTAGTAACTGGACACAGATCGATGTGGGTCTATGGACCATTCTTAAGAAGGGAACTGATAGGTAGAATTCAGCCTATATCATCACCATCCTCAAATGGAAGGAGTTTCTCTGTTCTCTTCTTCTATGGATACATTGGATGCGACTGAAACAAAATAGCACAGACTTTAAGAGAAGGTTAAGAAAAATAGAAACAGGTTAACTATACTCACCAAATGATTCTTGTTATTAAGAAGACATGAGCTTGGTATAGTGGCATGCCCCTATAATCGTAGCATTGTGGGAGCAGGGTAAAGAGGCTCACTCAAGAATTCAATGTCAGCTTATTCTACATAGTAAATTTCAGGCTTTCTGAGACTACATAGCAAGACCATGTCTAAAAAGAAGCAAAGAAAAACAAAGAAAAGCAAAATAGTAATAATTTATGAACTACATTTAGTAAATTACAAGCACCAAATCAACTGGATATTGGAGGCTATTTTAATTTCAGGCCACTCAAATGGCCTCATGGAAGAGAGCATTCTAATAGCTTGGCCTCCTGTTGGCTCAGGCATTTCTTTAGAATGTTCTTGGAATCTTGAGTGATCATTAACTCCTTGAAGAAGAAAGGAAGTCTTGCTGTAAGATTTCTTGGGGGAGTATGTAGTCCCAGAACAGTGTTACATAGTCTGAGAAGCTTGGGAAGAGTTAGACATGATTAGACATGGACAAAACTGTGAAGTATTACAATCAATTAACTTATTTTATAGATAAGAAAACTAAATCCCAGAGAAAACAAATGACTTGATAAAAGCTCTCAGAGCCAATCGTCGGAAGGGATGATGCAGCTTGAAGATCATCAAGTCAGCCTCCCTTCTACTGGACCAAGCAACAACAGAATGGTCTGTAGGTTTCAGAATGCAATGAAATAGTTATTCATTGTTTTTGGATTAGTGAATGTATAAGTCAGAGATACAGAACTCTAATAACATATGCTAGCAAAGGTCTGGGGCAGGAGATGTGATAGTACAGGTAAGTGGGAGAATGGATAACAATGAAAGCTTTCTTTCTTCACAAATGACTCAAGGTCAAGAGTTTTAGTTACAGCCAAGTTCAAGGTCAAGTCCTCCCACTGCACTTCCTCCCCAGCCAGCCAGCCACACACACACACACACACACACACACACACTCACCACACACCACACGGTGGGTAGGGCCCACTTTACAACTGGCTCATGGCTGCTCCCAACGACATTATTTCTATTGTCAGGCCTTTGTTTGGGTGCCCTTATCTACTGGGATTGGGATATATTGCTTCTTTTCCTAGCTCTATTCTTCCTCCTCCTCTTTTGCTTTCCTTTCTCTCTTCTTCCATAACTTCCTCCCCTTAACACATCTGCTGCTGTGAAGCTCTGTCACAGATGTCATACAGAGGGAAGAATGCAGTGTCCTTTCACAGAACGGGGACTATTATTTAATGGCAAAACTATTTTCCTCATTCACCTAAGGTAGCACCGTGGAAGTGGCCATTGCCTCCCACTATAGAGCAGACACCCTGAGATGAAAGAAGCAAGAGCTAAATTCTCCTCTACTGACCTTATGGCTATATCCTTAGAGATTCAAGTGGGTCTTGCATCTTTTACACCAAGTACCCCTGCTTCAGGGTCAGTCAGCCCGGGCTTGGCTTCTTGGCTGCTATTCATGTGCTGCTAGATAGAAATAATCTTAAACCATTCATTGAATGTACAGGATGCTTTATACAATCCAGTGTGCTGTTTACAGTTTATTGGGAAGAAGCATCTGACTTATTCTCCAAGGCATCTCGTTGACTAGATCCCATTGGAATTCTTTGGGTTCCCGGGAAGGGGCTACTTAGCACTTTGCACTCTCTGAATAAAACCCAGAATTTCTTATTTTTCCAATTCTTGCATGAAGCATTACCTAGTAGCAAGCCTTCTTTCAGCCTTATAGTTTTAATTCCCTTCCCTCTTTTATATAATTTATTTGCTTCTGTGTACTGCAATAAATTACAACATTTATCTGTGAGTAGTGGTGCACATCTTTATTCCTAGCACCCAGGAGGCAGAGGCAGATGAATCTCTGTGAGTTCAAGTCCATCTTGGTATATAGAGAGTTCCAGGACAGCTAGAAGCGGTTGGATCTCTGCGAGCTTAAGGCAAGCCTAGTCTACAGAGAGTTCCAGAAGAGCCAGTGCTACATAGAGAGCCCCAGTCTCAGAAAACAAAACAAAATTACAATAATTAATAAATATTTCTGTCTGATACACTGAGTCCATTCCAAAGTCATTATATTTTACCTGCTTCACTACATCTTGTCATAGATGATGCTGTGCATGCTGGGGACCCCAAAATTAAAAAGGAAAACAACAGGCCCAGACTTGTTACTTATAAACTAGGTGAACAAAAAGAGATATCTAAGATAGGGCCTACTTTTTCCTCTGACCTTTAGATTTTTAGTTTGTTTTTGTGGCTGGGCAGTTAACGCTGAGCCTTGGCATGCTAGCCACCAGCCCCTTAGCCCAATCCTTATATTTTATATAAGTAAAAGTAGGCTCATGGTAGGTGCTCAATACCTAAATATACGTGTTAAATAAATGTTTGCTGAAAGAAACATAGAAAGAACACCTGCCTATTTCAGGACTGAAGACAGCCCAGGAGAGGATAGATATGGAAACACTGCCCTCCTTTGCCTCACAAGTCGGGCAAAACCAAGGTCGTTCTTGGCACATGACACTCGTCTTAGCCTGTTGCTGGAATTACTTGTGCAAAGCTAGTACTTTGCTCGCTGCCAGGCATAAGGTCAGCCCTACAGTGAGCTGATCCGTGGGCACAGCACCATCTCTCACCCAGGAGGTTGCGATATTATTTCAATGAGGATGACAGGTGGGGAAATCTGGGCACCAGTTGTTCTTTTCCACTGGTAGCATTTGGAGGGTAACTCCAAACTGGGGCATGCTGGCCTACGTGCTTCTCCTGCAGCTAAGGGCTCTACACTGGAGCCATGAGAACGTGGACTCTGTCCCGTGGCCAAATTCAGGTCTCAGAGACTATACCAAAGCACAAAGCACAAAGGGGACACAGGACTACTGAGTTCTCCTGTTCAGCTCATCATGGGCTGCCTGACTGAGGACCTAAATCCTGATAGTCAGCATTTGAGTTTGTTACACATGGCTTTAGAAAAAGAACAAATGAATTAATTTAGTTTTAAGAAAATGCTAGAGGCTCCCATAAAGCCCATAAAGCTAACCTGGCAGAAAGCAAGGAATCCTATGGTGGGGTGAATTTTCTTAATTTCTAATTCCCCCTTGTACATCCCTGCTCACAGTGCAAATCCTGCTCTGTGCACACTACAGCAGGACTCGGTGGTCCTCCTTTCTTGACCTTTATTTTTACAAACTCATCTTCAGCACAGCAGTGCTGGCTCAATTTGTATAGCTAAAGCAAAACCAAACTGCAACATGAATCTCAGCTGTTTGCCAAGTGTTGTGGTCCAGGCCTGTAATTCCAGCATTCTTCAGGATCTCAGGTTGTCTACTTAGTGAGAGTCTGTCTCAAAAACAATCAATCAATCAGTCAAATAAACAAACAATTGCTTGGCTGGAGAGATGGCTCAGTGATTAAGGGCACGTGTTGGTCTTGCAGAGGACCTGGATTCATTCCATTCCCAGAACTCACATCCTGGTTCAAAATCATGAACAGCTTCATTTCTAAGGCATTTGATGACTTCTAATCTTCTCTAGCACCAAGCATACACTTTGTATAAAAATAAAGAAATCTAAACAACAAATACTACTACTAATAAAACAAATTCTAGTGTTACATTGTAAAAAGCTCACCTTTGTGTTTTGAAGTTTTGATGAATTCTGTGTTTCTTATCATTGCTTACATTGTTATTTCCATGTTAATAGAAAAGATGAAGAAAAATGTCATGACTCATATGAGTGTAGTGGAAGTAAAAATCTTAAAAGTAGACACAAGGCTATATGTACTTTGTCATTTTTCTATCATTTTAAATTTTTTCTATTTTTTCTTTTCTGTGTATCAGTATTTTGTCTGCTTTTATGTCTGAGCCCCACTGTGTGCCTGGTGTCCAAAGAGGCCAGAAGAGGGTATCAGATCTATTGGAACTGGAGTTAAAGAAGGTTATGAGCCTCCATGTGGGTGCTGGGAATGAAACCTGGGTCCTCTGGAAGAGCAGCTAGTGTTTCTAACCACTAAACCATCTCTCCAGCCCCCTTTTGTCTTTTATAACTAGTTTTGAGTGCAGTTTTTCATGTCAAAACCACAAAGCAGTTCACAGGGCTCAGGATATAAGGTTCAGTCAGTGAAATAGCTGCTGCTCAAACATGAGGACCCCCGTGAGTTTAAACCCCAACATCTATATCAAAGCTCATGCCTACAATCCCAGCACAGGAGGTCTCCTGGTGTTCTGTGGTGAGATGTGAAGTAAACAAAAGCTCACATCTTTAGCACAGAAGCTATCTCTAATTGATAACCACTCTCAAATGAAAAATTAGTTTTCTCCAACAGAGTCTCACTGGGTATACACACCACACTTAACACAAGCCCCATTCCCAGCAATAAATGGCAAACTCAAAACAAATTGAATTGAATGAGTTGTGGATTTTTGTTGTTGTTGTTGGGTTTTTTTGTTTTGTTTTGTTTTGTTTTGAGGTTGTTTTTTCTCACAATGCTTTGTCTGGGCATTTTTTTTAAGACATTATGGTTTCCAGGTTTGTGGTTTTATAGGATCTCTGTGTTTGCAAATGTGTATGTCTCTGCATCTCTATGTGTTGCTTCTGCTTTTTCTTTGGCTCTTTACCCCCATTTCTTTGTTTTTTCCTATTCTGGTTTGTTTGTTTTTATTTTATCATTATTATTCCTTATATACTTGTTTGTATATAAGAGAGAGAGAGAGAGAGAGAGAGAGAGAGAGAGACGCGCGTGCAAGAAAACATGTGTTTTGGATGAGTGAGGAGATGGGCAGGATCTTGGAGGAGTTGGGGAAGGGGCGACTGTATAAGAATATATTTTATAGAAAAATCAACTTTCAGTAGGAAAAAATGTTTTTCTGCAGCTTTTGCTCATTGAGATACTTGGGCACACCCTTGATCCATTTTAAGGAGAGGTCACTATGAGAATGTACATAAAGGAAAGTGGTGCAAAGCTATCTGAGAAAGAGCTCTTCTAGTCTTATAAATTACCCTCCGGATATGGAGATGGAGATGGTGGTAACCAAATCCATTGCTATGTTGGCATTTTCAAGCAGGAGGGCACAGCAGATGCTATTGCTGTCAGTTCCTCTCTCCTATAGGTGAGGAAATGGACTGGAAGAATTTAAGTGATCCGTGCAAGATGCCACAGCTGATTAATGGTTGTGACTTAGTCCAGGTGGGTCCTCTCATTATTGGTCCCTGCCCTTCCTGCAATTTATGGGACTTCCCAGAGACACAGGCTCTCAGCCTTTGATATCGCCAGAGATGCTCCGCTCTGAGATGATCCTATTGCCACACCCTTTTCCACTCACAATGTCCCGCCCTACACTTGCAAACTGGCTAGTTGCAGCTAAGCTGGTCTGAAGCCAGAATCTATTACAGCAAAATTGAATTGGCTTATACCACCTTGAACTTCTTATCTTGATCACAGTAATACTTTACCCTGTTTATTCAGACTGTTCATGAGTAGGAAGTTAAATTCTTGTACTATAAACAAAACAATCAAACTTTGATCTGAATTTCTTTGAAATGTTTTCTTTAATTACTCTATTCTGTTGGTTTGGGGTGTACCATCAGATTCTCTCAATTTCCCCAAATGTTTGAAAATATTTTTGTTATTATGTGTCTTCTGGAATAATGAAAAGCACCAGTGAGGTAATTTTAGTAGATTCCTAAACTCAGGTCCTTTGACCAGGAGGTATGATTAAAAGAACAAAGCAAATTTTAGGAAAATTAGTCCAACACAATCTCACTTTAATAAGTCTCTTCTCCAACGACCACATTTTCAAATTACACTGTGGGCTTCAGCTACAAAGGTTTTGTAGAAATGTGTGACTCGGGAAATACACATGTACTGCCTTTGCAACGCTGGAGGCCAGCAATCATAATTTGAGTTTCAGATGCAGTTGGCCACTGATGCTGGGTGGCAAGGGCTTAAAACAAAACCAGGACGAGCCCTAGAGCGCTGATGTGGAAGATGAGGTGGGCGGGTATAGGGTGGGAACTGGACTGGGTTCATTAGCACTGACCTGCCTCCTCTCCCTCTCGGAAGCTGATGCTGCTACCAAAGCTTTGAGAGAATCTGAATAAACCCTCCTGCCCCACAAACCAAAGACAAAGATGAGACCACCCAATTTAGTTATCCTCTGGCCAGAACCACATATTTAATCTTGTCCATGGGCTTAAACTATTCTTGCTCCTAGGCACAGGGACTCAAGCAATTAAAGTCAACATATGTTTCCACTCAACCATCATGTCCATTTCCAAATGGTCATAAATATGTAGCATAAACACTAAGGTCAGGGGACATGAAATGGATGAGAGCATAAGCTAATAAGGCTCTAGCAACCAATATTCTTCATCCCAAATGGCATGGAAATGTTTGACTTCATATCTCTTGTATTGCATCCATATTTCTGGGTAAATATTTCTGAGGAAAATAATTTCTGCTTTCATTCCAGCTGTGCAGCACATACAGAGGTGATCAGTTGCAAGTGAAAGGAGCAAGATAAACTTCTGCAAACAAAAGACAATGACAACCAGAAAGCGGCAGCCCCATCCTGCCCTGGCCTTGAAAGAGACTGGATCCTAGGAGGTGGCGGCATTTCCGATCTATTGTCCTCTGTCTCCCTCTGCTGTTCTTCTGGAGAAGTTTCTCCTTACAACAATGAGAAATCATGTACTAGCTGCATCCATTTCTATGCTCTCCCTGCTGGCTGTAATGGGAGATACAGACAGCAAAACAGACAGCTCGTTCTTGATGGACTCTCAACGCTGCATGAGGCACCATTATGTTGATTCTATCAGTCACCCATTGTACAAATGTAGCTCAAAGGTAAGATCAAGGTCACTCCAAAGCCTTTGGAGGATACCCCTCTCCCTCATTAACAGAAGAGCAGCCATAGTTCCTTATCAGAGGATGGAGAGCCATGACCAGAGCCTAAACTAGAGCTCTATGTCTGGCCTGTAGAACTGATAAAGGAATTTTCTTTAGAATTTTCCCACTATGCTTTCCACTTCTGTATCTATAATGGAACATGTGTGAGCTTATTCTGTTGTGGGTGTCTTGTTCCCCTGGTTGAGAAATTTATGAGCAATAATGTTCCTTTTCAATAAAGAAAAATAGGGGCTGGAAGTAGGAAAAGTGGGGAAAGTGAAGACCTCAGTTTAGATCCCTGGCACTCATGTAAAAGAGCCTGGCATGGTGGTACACATCTCTAATCCCAAGGTCCAGGAAGCAGAGACAAGAGGATCCATGGGGACATGCTCACTAGTCAGTCTCGCCCAGATAGTAAGCTCCAAGTTCAGTAAGAGACTGTCTTAAAAAGTAAGGGAGCAATCGAGGACCAAATCCTCGACCAACCTCTGACCTCCACAGTCTGTACACCCATGTGCAGGAACATGCACATGTATCACACATGCAAAAAGAAGTAAAATGGAACCTTTAAATTATCATAATTCCTTCTACTTTGATCAACAACTCAAAGAAGGGGAAGCTGCGGAATATGACTGGACAGTGGAGCACATTCTTGGAGGCTCTTCAAACAGTTTTCTGAATTACCCCAGAACCAGTTGGGTGGTCTAAACCTACCTCCGCATGTCACATTGATGTTAAAATGACTCCACAACTAAAGATGACAATTTGATCATTTCTCATTTTATCTTGCTTAGCAGTTCGTTCTTCCTGGCAGTGGGTGGAGTATTTCTTGCACAGGTCATCTGTGACTTGGTGCTGAGAAGAGGTGTACAAAGTAATAACATGCTAACTGACCACCAAGAGTGACTGCCACATAGACCACCCAGAAGGGAGGCACAATGGACATGGAATGGATCCAAATGAGAGTTCTCATGACCATCATTGCCCAGTCACATGCCCTAAATTTGTCCACACTTAGTAAATAAGACTTTGTTTAGCTCAACCTCAAATAATTTTCACTGTAGTCCTGAGACTAAAACAACAAAATCCATTTAAACATTCTCATATGTCAACCCTTTTAAAAATTAGCAATATAGTTAAGAATTTTACAAAATACTATCAACCTCTAGAATTAAGTTCATAGAAACTAGTCTCTCCACTCTCCATTTCAAAAATATGTCTGCTTTTACATTTTCTATGAATTCTGTGGTTGTAGCCCAAGGAAGATCTTTTAATTTGAGGGCTTCAAATTTTCAGTTAAATCAATTTCACCATTGTTCTAATAAGAACTAGGACTGTAGGAAAAGAAATAGAGGGTTTTTTCCCTTAAGAAAATGTCCTGGATCTTACTTATAGTTGAGGGACAAAACCAAAGAGAAATCATTAGACAAGGAAAAATTTTGGTGAAATTCCTTCTTGGAAATGGAGAACAGGAACTGGTGTAGCCAGCAAGGGGTAGGGGTGGGACAGCCTTGCTTAGGTTCAATTAAGCACCACAGCAGCACACAAAGCAGTAACAGCAACTGCAGCAACAACAATAGCAACAACAACAACAAAGAGAAGCATCTTTATAACCACAATTACTTAGACGTTGCTTCGGAAGCAGATGGCACAGCACTGATATCTATTGTTTGTTAATCCATGGATGGTTTCTTCCTTTGTTGAGCTGTGCTCCATAATCATGTATCTTTAGAGAAAGAGAGAGACTGACAGAAACAGACAGAGACAGACAGAGATGGGGAAATTCAAATTTAAAGAAAGCACCATTGTGATGAAAGGCGGGCTTATAAAAAATAGTAGCATCTATAAAAAGTGGGCTGGGGTGAAATTTAGTGGAGAACACTTGCCTATCCTGTGTGAGGTTCTAGGTTCCAAACCCAAAACCCCCCAAAAAATGTTTTTAAAAATCTGGGAAGATAGGACAAATAGGTTCCAAACCCAGAACCCCACCCCCCAAAATGTTTTTTAAAATCTGGGAAGATAGGACAAAATGATAGAAGACTGTCTTAGCATGCTAACCTCAGAGGAGAAGAGTCAAGAAAGAAATATCCTTAACTAAAAGTCATGGGGTTTGAGCATGACTTTTAGAAATGAATTTTAGTCAATTTTTACCTTTGCTTCTTCCAGAGTGCTACAGTAAGTAACAGGGTAAAGACTGTGATGATAGAAGAAATGTTTGTAATTTCATGGGAACAATCTGTTTTCAAACATCCCAAATGACCTCAAATATAGCAATGGTTTTATGTAAATGCTGCTTGTAATTATTAACCTTCCTTCCTTGGCCACAAAAAAATGTGCCTGGCACAGCTTTAGCTACCAGACCCTTTCTGGATTAAATTTTCTGTAGTATTCAGGAAAGAAGCATTTTTCACTTGTAAATATTCTATAATTCTTAACTTTTCCAGACTCAGAATGATAGTCTCTCTGATGAACCTGTTTTCCTTCAGACATTGGGAGAAAAACATTTGTCCAGAAAGAAAAGGTCAGGGCAAGATTTTATAGCTTTACAAATCTTTTTCCTCAATATCATAAGCAAGGACTTTATTTTCTGGACACATGAGCAGTTAGTGTTCCTGACTTAGATTTATAAAGTGGGTCTGGCCTCCTGACTACATGAAAGGCACATGTGGCCCAGGGAATGAAGCACACTGGCCCCAACACCTAATCTGTTGTCAGTCACCTTACAACACATACTGTAATCATTGCCAACACACCTGCCATGTAGGTATTATCAACCCCATGCTACAATGAAGGAAACTCACAATCCACAAGAAAAGACAGACTAGGTTTCCTGATTTCACATGATCTGGGAAGGGCAGTGTCATATTTGGAGGGTTTATTTTTCCACTATCTGATTCCTCATATTGAAGGAATGCAAAAAGAATACAGGAGCTATTATATAGAATCCAGGACTAGCTTTCTGTAGTAATGATTCATATCCTACAAGTTTTTTTCTAGAAAAAATAGAAACAACAGATAAAGTTTTTCTGGGCACTTTTAGTGGGATTCTCTATCATGGCCCTGAACTTGCATTTGGCGACTTTTAGGTTCTGTCATCCTCCTCCTAGCAATTCAGGCAAGAACTACTAATCAGGCAAGAAAGACTGATCCATCAAGAAAGACAGTGTGGCCACTGTTTAGATTATACCAGGGCAATTTATCAGTGATGATATCTCATGGTGTTAAGTCCAAGAGAGCCTAGGAGGGGCAAGCTCATTCCCTCTATTCTCAAGAAACCACATTTCCCTCCAATTCCAAGTAAAGGCCATGATGCAAACCTTCTGAAGATGTGCAATTAGAGAAAATTATCTGTCTGAGAAAAGTTGAAGGAACTAAGGCATCCCAGGCTTGGAGATAGCCAAGATCTGGTCTCCAATTCTCCCTTCACAGCTTTCCAAATGGGTGATTTCTGAAAAGCCAAGTTGTTGTTTGGTGTTTCAGTTTCCTCCCCTGCAAGCTGTTTGCCCAAGGTCATGGGCATGTATGACCATAGTGGTGATATTTGTAAAGCAGCTAGAACAGTGTCTGTCATATACTGGACATGTAATAAATGCTATTGTGTCCCTGATGATGAAGTTGTAAGCTAGACAGGTGTTTCGACCCACTTTTCTATTTCAGTCACTATTAAGACTTCAATAACTGTTGGGATCCCTGCAGCCTTAAAGGATTAGAAAAGTGAGCCTCCATATGGCTCTGTTGGATGTGGAAGGGGTGGGGGCAAGAAGAAGAGCAAAGAAAATGTAAGCCACTGTGCAGGGTGCTAAGAGGGAGGATCAAACAGGAACAGACTCTCCTGGCTGTCTTCTGTCACCAGGTGAGTGGAGGATGTGCAGGGGTGAGTTCTGACCTCTGCTAGGCATGGGTTTTCAAGAACCTGGCTTGGAAAACTGGCTGCATAGGTGTTTGAAGCCCACATAGGTGAAAATAAGAGATGGTGGTGGTCACAGGCAAGGGAGTGGAGCCAGGTTCTTAGGAGCAGCGAGATGTTGGAGTGAGACACACTGAGTGAGGTGAGACAGCAGGTGGTGAGAAAAGAAGGAGATGAGTTGAGGCGATAAAGGCTGTGAAAATTCCCAGAGAACGCTGCAGAATTGGGAAGGAGCTCTTAGGGTGCCCAAGCTAGCCACTGTTGCTGTCCCATACGCTCATCAGAAAAATGATGGGCATTAGGCAGAGTTTATAACAGAATTGATAACTTGAGAGATGTGACTTGATTTTTAAAAATAAAAACAAATTTATTTATACTGAATGCCTACTATGTGTAGGCCTCCTAGAAGTTGCTAGAGACAAAAATAAAGTGGGAAGAAGACAGACAACAAAAAGTTTACCCTTCAAAAATGTTTACAGGCTAACAGGATACAAGAAAAGGAAATGGTCTGTATGCAAATGCCTCTTCACATGTTTCATTTATGACAGGTGACAGTAACAGACAGGCGTTGGATCGAGCTGAGTTGCCACCCAAATCTTCAAGTCTCACCACGCCCATGTGACTTTGTCCCCTGGTTGTCATTTTGTTGTTAACCTCAGCCTGGCAAAGACTCGTTGAATATTGACCTGGTTTCCTAGAGATAAGCTAAACAGTCATGCTTTAATGTTGTTGGTGAGGGAGTGGTGTGCTGGGAGTGCCATAGATGAATTTGTTCCTGATGTATTATATACTGAATAGTTAAGCTCGACTGAAGTACAGGGTGGATGAGATCAGCTATAAGACTAGAAGAACGTGACACCTGAGGCAGCCATGGTATATGCAGACTGGCTGATATTGGTTCATTCTTTTTGTGCAGAAAAACAGCTATTTGAGAAACAGGAACCAGGCCCACTGAAGTAGATCCAGGTCCTTTCATCCTAGAGATCTTGTCCTTCCATGTAGAATGGCCATGGGGTTTCAGATCCTGAAAATATTTAGTGCAATCCCAATTAAGTTAGCTTGTCTTCAAGTTGCCCTGTATTGAAGACTTCACCATTTATGGAAAGCTAATATCCTGATCTGTTGTGGCTGTGTCTCACTGTGTGTCTTAGTGGGATGTGATATTTTACACTCTTTTTAGCCCTTCTGAAAGTTCTCCTTATCCCTGTTGCTCTCTAAAGGCTTCGGTTTGGAAAGTGTCTTATAATTGCTTCAGTCTCCAGTAGATGATCTGGATTAGAGAGCAGCTGATTTTGCACTGCACCAATGTGGGAAGCAGCCTTCCTATGTACTGGCATACATGGGGAGAAGGAACTGAGGAAGATCTTGAACTCTCTTGTCAGTGAAATGGGGCTAGACACCAGAGACAGGCCTTTGTGTTAAATAATCCCCTCAAAGCTGTTTGGAGTGATGATAGCCTATCAATTTAGAGAACAGACAGCATAGCAAAAATGCTTTAATAGAACCAGAACAGCTTATTGCGGCCATTTTCTCTCTGCCTTTTGTGACCTTGCAAAAAAGTAATGTTAGACCAATCTAACTTATTTCTCCCTTAGCCCTTCCAGTTTTTTTCTGCTAGCATCTCACATTTCCTTCATGGTTGTGAATTGATTGTTGAATTTTGCCCAAGTATTTTTTTTCAGTTAATCATGTCAGTAATCTATAATTATCAGTAGTTATCTTTTCCTGATTTTGGAAAAATTATCCTTTTATCACTGGGTGTTTAATTTTACCCCATAGGATGATGCCAGAGACTATCTCTAGTGAATCTATAGTATTAACTGCCAATTACCGAAATATTTAAACGTTCTATAGCGTCAGGAATCAAGCTGTCTTGCCCCATCTCACTCATGCTTTCTACTCCTAGGATTTTAGGATCGTTGGACAATATGAGCTGCCCTTTTTCTTTGATGGGCAACCTCTTGTGTTAACACACATTCAAAACATCTTTTCTTTTGGTTTAGCTCAAACTTTTTTGGAAAAACAGAGCAAACAATTCGACCTGCCCAGTATTATAATTCGAACTAACCATGGCCAGAAGAATTCTTGCTTATTCTTGTCCTTTTATCCCATTAAACTACTACTTGATGGTTTTGACTTAGGCATCTTTCCTTCTTGAACTATGACCTCAAATATGGCATGCTTGGGATTCTCTTCCTTATACTCACTGTGTTCAAGAATAGGCCCATACCTAAAGTGTTTTTCAGTGCAAATATATATAGGCTCGCATAGGAAACCTCCAGGCTTCCTTTGTTTGGGAAGGGTATTTGAAAGTTTTCCCCTGAGTTCCTTATCTCTAAAAATTCAAAATCTTAAAAAATTCAAAGGAGCCCT
The DNA here is from genome assembly GCA_028551405.1 of Uromys caudimaculatus. NCBI lineage: Eukaryota > Metazoa > Chordata > Mammalia > Rodentia > Muridae > Uromys > Uromys caudimaculatus. The sequence continues at coordinate 3,222,645 of CM052722.1, forward strand.
TTCCCCTATCTCCTTAAGCTGTATACAAAGTGTATCATTGTATACATTTTTTGAGGATAATTTTGATACTTTTTAATAGGAGTCTTCCATTTTTCAGATTTACTTATTTTTATTTTATGTGTATTTGTGTACCTGCTTATCTGTATGTGCATCACATAGGTGCAGGTGTTTGAGAAGACCAGGAGGGGGCGTTAGAAGCCCTGGAACTGGAGTTATAGACTGTTGTAAACTGCGTGATTTAGATGCTTGGAAGAAACCCAGCTCCCCTATAAGACCAGCAAGTGGTCTTAACTACTGGCTCATCTCTCCAGCCCCTTAATTAGAGGCTTCTTGCTATAAAGAACACATAGGCCCTGATGTAGAAGCCCAAACATTTAGGAATGTAGATGATCAGGGAGAATTTTCTCTAAATCACTCTGAAGATAGATGTACATAAGTTGTACAAATGACAGGTATAAGGTACAAGCCCAGGTATGTCTCCCCAAATATATACCCCTTTTCTCTATTTCAGTTTCTTCTTCTATGTTGTAGCAAACCAACACTTAGTTTGCACCTTCTACAGAGACCACATTCCTTCTGTTTAGCTAGTTCCCACTGGAACAACCCCCACCCTGTCACTCTTCATCCTGTTTACTCCTAGATTTCAACCTAAAGTTATTTTCAGCTTGTTGTTGTTGGTAGAATTGCAATACATTTGGGCAGTGGTAGACCTCCATCCATAAGAACTCAGGTGGTAGTAGTGGTGGTGGTAGTGGTTTCTTTTTCCTTCCTTCCTTCCTTCCTTCCTTCCTTCCTTCCTTCCTTCCTTCCTTCCTCCCTCCCTCCCTCCCTCCCTCCCTCCCTCCCTTCCTTCCTTTCTTTCCATCTTTCTTTCTTTTTGAGGTTATGTGGCAACCCAGACTAGTTGTGAACACACTATGTACTTGAAGATGACCTTGAACTCCCGATCCTTCTGTGTTTAGCTAAGATTACAGGTAACTGTGAAGCGCAATGAGGGCTGAGCATTACTTAGCATTTTGAACACCCTTGAAAATCCTGGACCCTCCTAAAGGAGTTTAATTTAAACTGGTATCAGACAGGATAGTGTTAACTGGCTTCTCACCAATCCTTGGATACTAGGGATTGAATTCAGAGCCTTGTGCATGCTTATCAAGTGCTCCACCACTGAGCTATACCACCTTAAACACTTATTTTAGGTTCACCAATAGATTCTTATGTGTGACCAGAGACACGAGTCACTAGTCCAATCTAGCAGGAATCAGCAAGGAGTGTTGGGTCTTTCAACAGATGCTATGGTAACCTGAAGTTTTGATAACTGTACAGAGTAACCACCTCCCTTATTTCTCCAGATGGTGCTCCTGGCCAGATGTGAGGGGCACTGCAGCCAGGCATCACGCTCTGAGCCCTTGGTGTCCTTCAGCACTGTCCTCAAGCAACCTTTCCGTTCCTCCTGTCACTGCTGCCGACCCCAGACTTCCAAGCTGAAGGCTCTTCGTCTGCGCTGCTCAGGGGGCATGCGACTTACTGCCACTTATCGGTACATCCTCTCCTGTCACTGCGAGGAATGCAGCTCCTGAGGCTTGCTGATGATTGGCTTTCTGGTTGGCACACCCACAGGAGCAATTCAACCTGCTAGAGAAGGACTAGCAAGAAAAGAGTTAAGGCAGATAAAGATGGAACAAGTCCCACAGGATTGTGCATATTCTAGTCCTAAAGACTCAGTGTGCTTTCGACAGAAAGTGACTCTGGGAACTTGCTTTCCATTCCCATCTCCTTTCCCTGGAAGAATTTCTTTTGGTTACTTTTCAGATTCAGGCATTTCCCCTGTTGGCTCTCATTGTGGTTTGGGTGCCTGACAGCTCTGCATTAGTGGGAAAATGTGGGGACCTGTGCAAAAGTGTGTCAGGCTGTCCTTCTTTGGTGCATATTAGGGAAGAATTTACCCAACTCTCCTTAGGAAATCTTCGGTTGTTGTTTCCCCTTGTTTTGGTCTAAGATTTGACTCTAAAGATTTACAGTTTCACGGTCAGGACACCAAGTCCATGGATATGTTTAGTGAGGTTTACTCACAGCCAGCTAACTGCTACTAAAATAACTAACACACGGGTTCTTTTATGTGACAGTGGGACTCCTGACTGCTATAGTTATTATTCAGAAATGACTTAGGGGATATAAAGGTGGCAGAAGGAATTTATAATATGAAGGTTTTTGCAGGCAAATGATGATAAACTTTTGTGAGGAAGCAGGCTTTCACTTAGATGGATTCCACACTGACTCTGGAGAAGGCATACATTACACATGGCATGGAGAACACGCCATACTCATAACTGAGCATTAGTCAAGCATGTAGCAACCTACTTGTGGGTGTGCAATAGCTTCAGCCATGTCTTGAACGTCATTCCCTAACATCCACCTGTCTATGTGAAGCTTGTTGCCATAGTGGTGGCCCGGCTTATCCTCTGAAAATTTTGTTCCAATATATTTCTGGTCCCTGAAGCTCAAATTTTGAATTCTCCCCATGTTTTGAAATAAAAATAGAGTACCTTCAATTTTTTGGCTGTGTATTATTATTTCCTCCTCTTCCTCCTTCCCACTCCTCTTCCTCTCTTCTTTAATATCCTTCTGTGATATGGATATAAGATCCATGCAGCTGCTGCTTGGACATCTCCAAGGATATGGTACAGGTATGGACAACAAGATGGAAAATGAGTTCCAGAATGCATGACCAGAACTTTAAAAATTCAATATACTGTGGTGGGTAGGCTTGGCTGTAGATCTCAAATGTTAGCACAAAGGCTGATGTGTTCTGGCTTTCCCAGGTACCATGGTGTGAAGTAGAGATTTGTCATCCTTTTTAATCTCTTCATTTTTCTCAGAAAAGATAAAGTATCCACAAGTCAGGGTACCAGATCCAGCAAAACAGACTTCACAAACAACAGTTTCGGCACCATTTGAAGGTCTGTGCTCCAAACTTAATGATACTTCTAGGATCCCCCTTAGCACTTCAGGGATCATGACATTGGAATAGCATTTATGTTCACTACAGGCACCTCAATGTGAGCCCTACCGTGAAAATTCAGTTTCCAGGGCAACCTTGATATCGCACTGTTCTGATTAACCAGAAATGACAGCTTTCCCCACTGTTATCACAACTAACCCGTGAATTATTTTTCCTACAGAGATGATGGTTTCTACACTCTTTGGTGCTACTTTCACATGATTTTATGAAAGCTAGAAGGGTTAAATTTGTATTGATGACTTTGAAACAGAATAAAAAAAATCCTTGAACTTGATTTTAACCTTCATCCTGATGGTGATAGAGCCAGTTCACTGAATTGGAAGATGTCCTCATCCTGAAAACAAATTTAAAAGGGCAATTTGGACCATTATATGAACAGAAAAACTGTCATATGAAGAACTAAATTTAACACTTAACATTATGTAGTTATAGAACCCTCTTTTTAAATTAAGGTCTTGCTATGTTTCCCAAGCTGGCCTTGAATTCTGAACCCTCTTGTCTCAGCCTCCAGAGAGCACTGTCACACCCAGCTAAATGGTTATAATTCCTACCAGATAATGAAAAGATTTATTTCTAACTAGACTTCAGGATTTATCTCATGTTTCTAATCAAAAGTAGAAACGGCTGGAGAGATGCCTAGGCAATTATTGCTGTGTCAGAGGGCAGGGGTTTGGACCTCAGCAACCACAACAGGTAGCTTACAAATGCCTGCAACTTAAGCTTCAAGGAATTCAACTCCCCATTCTGGATTCCATGGGCATATATCCATACACAGACAGACAGACAAATAATAAACTAAATAATTTTTTAAAGTAGAAATGATACTTCTAGCTTTAAAATGTCTCTTCTTGGCTTTGAAATGTCATTTGACTCTGAGAGTCTAAAATATAAACCAATGAAGTGCAGTCTTTATTTGCTTCTTAAGGGTCTAGGGCTGTAGCAGGAGGGTGTCATATGACTCATATATTCTAAATTAGCCAGAAGCCATGGAAAAGGCCAGTTCAAGAGCCATTACATGGGCTATCATTAAATCTTCCTGCGTAATAACTAGAAAATAATGGGGGCATTTGAAGGCCTTTAGCAAGAATGTCTAGTTATATGGACAAAAAGACTCACACAGAAGTCCAGAAACTTGGATTTGGAATCGGAGGCCAGACTCCCTGCTCCCCACAGCTATGAATGCTTCCCTTCCCTCCCTTAGTCAAGAGCACCTCTTTTCCTCTTTTTTTAGGATCTTTCATGCTGAGTAAAAATCTATAACCTGGAAAAAAGTATGAGGATACTGGGTGAAGTTTAATGGCAACATACCAAAGCTGAGAAAGAAAAAAAAATAACTATATATTCCCCTAAAGACTTTAGAATAGCCCTGGGAACCCAGAGAATTAACATGTTATTGGATATTAAGTTACTACAGAATTTGTACTAAATCTTTAAAAAATTTTAAGCATATTAAGTTCTGTTTTAGTGTTTACCCCTAAGGATGGAGAAAGAACCAAATGAAAACATTGATCACTTATGAACATTATTCCTGGATGCCTAAGGAATGCTTGTTTGCTTTCTCTGTTTACTATGCATGAAAAAAGGAAGTGAGAATGCATTGCAATTTTTGCAGCTTACGTCTTAGACAGCTATGTTAAGTCATAGTCCTGAGGAAAAGGTTCTTGTAAATCAATCCAACTCTTATTGTTTATGAGCACTTAATGACAAGTAGCTACTACTGCAGTGGAAGAGAAAGACCCTCATGAACTTATAAGATTTTCCTCACATCCTGGCTTCCCAGACCTATTTCTTATGTCCTCTATGTATAGTAAGCTCTTGAACTTTCTCCAGAAATTTAGCATGAAAGACAAGCCAACTTATTTTTGTTCTGTTGAAATGGCAATTTGATTTCTCTTAAATTCAATTGCTTTCTAACCTACCCAGTACATTATTTATTGTTAGATAGAGCAGGCTGTGTGTGTATTTGGGCCATGGAACTGTTAGAGTAAGTATATTTCTTCATCGTGACTTAGGAGGAATTAAAGTATGGATTTACTTTTGGTTACTTCCTAAGGCCCTACTGAAACAGGACCCTGGAACACATGAGCTTCCTACTACAGAAGACCAAGTGTGTTGGCACCAGAAGACATGAGGATGCATGAAGAATAAGAATTAAGTCAGAGAAGAAAGCATATCCTGCTGCTGGTGTCTCCTTTGTGACTCTAGAGTAAAAGACATCTTGGTGGACATATTCATTTGCTCCTTTTAGGAGCTAGAACAATGAAACATTGGGATTTGGAAGAATTTCACATGAAACTGTGTGGAAACATCATAGGAAGAGATTTTTGCTTAATAAAAAGCTGTGTCCATATAAAGGCAAGTACCCAGCCACACTTAGTGAAAGACAGTATCCCATAAGAAGATAACATCTCATGCCAAAATGTCTATGCTGACTTCCTGTCCCCTGTCTTCCTATAAGTCACACTGTGAATAAAATATTTCACTCTATTCTAGAGAATCACTGGTCTTTTCTTTGATCCCAAGGAAAATATGATTTGAAATGTCTTGCTAAGATCATTCTCTATCCTCAAAGATCAATTCCAGCATTCTACATGCCAAACAGAACATTTGAAATAGAACACCTATAGCAAGCATGAAAGTGCAGTGACCAGGTTCACCTTTAAGGAAGGGTTTGTTACCTCACTTGTCAACCTCATGGAGGTCTCCTCAGCTTCAGTGACACCTTTTCCAAGGGTATGCTCTTGAAAGACAAGAAGTTTATTCCATGCCAGACAGAGGTTTGGCTCCCTTGGCTCAATGAAGGACAACTCTTATGAATAGTCCTGGCTTCAGACATGACCATAGGTTTCCCTTTGTAACCATGTGTCCTTCTCTGTTCAGGAGTGTTTATTCTTAATAAGCAGTAGCAGCACAAACACCATCAGTAACTATTTTTACCTACAATTAGATGGAACCCATCTAGTCTCATTCGGTGACATACAATATTTAAGGATTCAAGTCAATATTTTGAGCTGGGTGTTGTGCCACATGCCCAAAATCCCAGGACTTGGAATGTTGAGGTAGAAGTATATTGAATTGGAGGCAAATCTGGACCACATAACAACTTGAAAGCTAGCCTTGGTTACCTAAGAAGGCCTTGTCTCAAAACAAACAAATAAGCCTACCAATCAGTCTTCTGATATTCTTCAAATGCAAGATTTAAAAGTGTATGCCATACCCAACTATGTCAGCAAGAATACTAAATGCCAGAGAGATTGAGGAGAGAAAGTCACAGTCTTGCTATTATTTTTTTTAAAAGAAAAACAATTATATATGTTTGTGCATGGGGGCACAGTTGTCCACAAAGGTGAGAAAAAGGTATCAGATACTCTGGAGTTGAAGTGACAGGGGGTTGTGAGCCACAGGATATGGGTGCTGGCAACTGAACAGAGTCCCAGATATCTTTGTTCTCTTCAAAATGATCACTAGAACTAATATGGTTATTATTATCTCAAAGTGTAGATAACTTGTCTGTACATAATATGTGTTCTCACAATAACTTGAAAAACTCTATCCTCCTATGAGAGCTCACTCATTTTCTAAACCCTGTTTGTGGCTTCTAATAACTAAACTTTTAGAAATGCATTCTTATCAATCTTTTATATACTCTATGTATGTATTTATCCCCTTAATCCTATTATATGTGATCCCCTTTTTTATTGGGGCATTTCCTTCTCTTTTACTTATTAGATTCTACAACTACACTTCACACTTCATGACTCTTTAGGCAGCCATTATTGGAAGAAATGATGTAGAAGCACAAATTTAATACAGACTCTTGTTTGAGCAAAGCACAGAACAGTTAGTCCAATGCCCATCATTTCCAGACAGTTTTTGTCCTCTCTTTTCACCTTCTAAAACACACTCACATAACTCACCAATGCTATGCTCTTGATTCTTCTTGCAGGAATCAAGATGGAAAAGTAACACCAGTTTCACTGGTGTTTACTGTTTTAGGAACCAAGATAGTATGAATTTCTCTGGCTCCTTTTCCACTCATCCCTCAGTTCAAAATGCTTCTCATTGAGTATTAAGAATGTTAACTCTAGGGCCAGGTTGCCCAATGTTCTCCTGTTAACCATGTGACTTAAGGCAAGTTTCTAGTCATTCGTGTGTGCTGGCTTCCGCATCTTTAAGACAGAGATAAAGAAGGTATGAATATGTTTTCTGGCATTATATTGAGGATAAAAGATTCCAAAATATCATGTGTAAAGACCTAAAATCATACTTGACACTCAGCACTCCTGAGCAACTATTAGGAATGGCTCCTATTTATGTACTCATATTTTTTAAACAAGCTATTGTTTCTCAAGTATAGCTTTAGTTGAGCTGAATTTTATTTTTAGTGAGTTTTCCAGCAAATTTTAATAATAAAATTTTAAATAAATAAATAAATAAAATAAAAATATTAATTTTAATTATATTCTTTCTTAAACTTGCTATCTTACTCTATGATAAAAAGTTACTTTTTAAAAGAATGTAGTATTGAATAGGAAAAATTAGAGATCATTGTTCTTTCATAGACTATTTTTATTTTGTGTATTCTGCCTTCAAATTACATTCACATAAGTGACAGAAAACGCTTGAGATCATTTTATGTGTTCACCTACATGCAGAATCTCAACTCAAACAATAAAATATAAAATTTCTTATTTCTTATTCTGGGAAATGTTATTATTAGGTAAGTTCATGATCTTCACTTGTTCCTATTATCCAATTGTTCTCCAGAGCTGCCCTCACCCTGTAATGAGTCTCTTAAAGATGGGAGTTTGTTCTGAAAATGGTAGAAGAACCTCATAAAAGAAAAAAATCATCTTTTGTTCTTTTTTGAAGTGCTGGGAATGGAATACAAGGCCTGACCAACACTCTTAGCCTCAACTTTAGGGAAAAAACTTACCAGTTATACAGCTGACAGGAGGTTTGTATCCAGAATTTAGAAGTAGCTCATAATATGAAACATTAAGAAAGAAAAAAGTTCAGTTAAAATGGATATGGATCTAAACAGAAAGTTCTCAAAGGATGAATTACAAATGGCCGAGGAACATTTTTAAAATATTCAACATCCTTAGCCATAAGGGAAATGCAAATTAAAACTATTTTGAGATTTCATCTTACTTCAGTCAGAATGGGCAAATTCGTAAAAAGCAAATGATAGCAGATGCTGGTGTGGATGTGGGGAAAGGGAACACTTATTCACTAATGATGCGTGTGCAAACTGTTACAACCATTATATAAATAAGTATGGAGATTCTGCAAAAAAGTAAGAAATAGATATAATATGATTTATCTATACCACTTTAAAGTATATACTCAAAGAACTCCCTATCCTACTATAGAGATACCTACTCATCCATTTTCATTGCTACTTGTAGGGGTGGTTCTGATGCTAAAGTCCTGTTTCCCCAATTGGTTCTTGATCTATCAGTAAGGTGCCAGAGGCCAATTGCTGGGCAGAAGGAAAGAGGAGGGACTTCTGGGTCCACAGAGGCGAGGAGGAAATGCAGGGAAAGGAGAGGGAGTTTTTTGACAATGCTTCCTAGGGATAAAAGGTGACCAACCATGTGAGATTTCAAGTAGAACGGCCAGGTGGGAGGTTGGGGATGTTGAGTTGGGTAACTGAGCAACTGAAGCTAAGGGCAGATTTAGGGTGCTGAGCTAAGAGTATTGAGAAGGGTACACTAGCCGTGGGAGATTAGTAGTGCCCAGCAATTGAGCCAAGAAGGCATGTTAAAGTTGAGCAACATGTGTGTCTGTGTTTTTCATCTGCAGATCCAATATTCTCTGGGCGGGGGCTGGTAGCAAGGTCTGCCTGGAGCTTAAAGCGGGGTAGCAAAAGCTACATGCTACATATACTCAATTCACAATAGCCAGTAAATAAAAATACCTAAATGTTCATCAACCAATGAACAGACAATGAAAATGTGCTACATTTACACAATGGAACAGTATTCAGCTTTTTAAAAAACTATGAAATTTCCTGGAGAATAGGTGAAGGTATAAACAATTATTTTTAGTGAGGTGACCCAGAAACTGAAAGAGAAATGTCACACTTTCATCTGTAAATGTTTTCTTTGGATCTTTCAGATACATGTGTTCCACTTGGAATCCCCATAGCCTTTGGGGGGCAGTCAAGGGAGAGGAGATAGAACACAGTTGTATAAAGGAAATAATGGAACAGAAATTGTGAGACGAGAAATGCATAAGAAATGAAAGAACAGGCTACAGAAGGGAATATGGGGAATGGATAATTAACACTAAAGGCCATTTGAAAAAGTCACATAGAAATGTACTAATATAGAAGCTTCCTAAAATATATACATACACATAGATTAAAGAGTTTTAATGGCATGGCCTACAATGGAGGAGACAATACCCAACTGTGTAATTTGTGCTAGTAAATACAAACTCTAATAGCAGGAATGAATTATCTCCTTTTGACCAATGAGATTATATAGACCCCTCCCATCCCCTAAGAATTATAGTGTGCATACTTTTTGCTGCCTTCCAGAACTTGATGGTAAAATCCTATTCTTGAAGACAGCACATATTTGAGTCACAGAACACAGAGAAATCAACCTGCTACTCACCCAAAACATCTATCCCTACTGAATAGTTTCATTGTTATGGAAGGCTATCAGATACATCCTAAAAGAAGAGGGAAGCAATAAGTCATATCCAGTTGTGAACCCTGGAAACTACAACAATGATTATCCTGTCAAGTTATACCTACTGGTACAATAATGGCAAGAATATTATTAGAATAAACAACCAGCTTCTGATTGCATTTAAGGACTGCTCTGTTGGGCTGCATGTCTGCCTTGCTGCTGGGATGGTCAAGCAAGTACAGCCAGCAAGCCGTTTAGGGGAGGCAGAACATAGTCCCTGATAGGGACCCCAGTCCATATTTCCCCAGATGAGAAACAGCGGGTCTAGGATGGATGCTGTGGTTTTCAGTCTTAAGTGCTTCTGGGGTACCCCAGGGAGTTGGAAACAGGGCACTGTGGGTTTACACTTCCCCTCAGTTTGTCTAAATGCTAGGCAGGAAGGAGATAGCTGAGCCAAGGAGGAGGTTTGGAGAGAATCTAGTTTGGTTCTGAGTATGGAGGGGCTAGAAGAGGCACAAGAAAGGTCAACCTCTATGGAGATCCTTGATGACAAGCCAGTCCTTGCTTGTCCAAACTGCTTTATTTGATGGCACATGTGAATGCATATACCTTACTTAGGGTAAACTCGGGATTAAATATCTTATTTGGGAAAGGATGTCCAGGAAGGGACACTCATTAGCTAAATATTCTGGGCCTATCTAGATACCTCATTAGCATGGAGAACTCCAGGTTTTTATGCTACATGACCAATTGTCATGGTCCTCTCAGTGGGGTGCCATGGTTGCTTGTTCCCAATCAGGTAGCTTGGCAGGGAGCTGGTCTCATGCCTACCATTCTCAATTTTGATATTTTCTGGGGTTTAGGCTGCTTCAACCTTGCCAGTTTTTCTGTTTGGTGGCACGGTCCACTTGCCCCACACTGCCCATTGAAGTGAAATCATACCTGGTACTATTAAAAGGACCAAGAACCTGTGTCTAGATAGGTCATAGACCCTAGGAGAAAAGCATATACTACTATTCCCCTAAATGAACACAACAGTAAAATGACTCCTAACTACTTATTGCTATTCTAAGGAAACAGTACATCTCTCAACCCTCATTAGAGAAGCTTCTCCCTGCAGTAGATGGCAATTATCACAGAGACTCTAAACTGCTCAACATGCAGACAATAAAGAATTGTGGAGTTCTTACCCATAAATGGTGCATACATATCGCAAGCCTTCCCTCAAGGTTCCTGATCTTTGTGGAAGAGAAGGGTGAATGAGTAGAAGAGCCAGTGGTGGTTGATATCATCAAGGAAACTTTCTCAGACACAACCAGGCAGCTGCACAAATGAACTTACAGTGCTTGTTGGCACCATGCACAAGAAACATACAAGTCAAGCCAGAAAAACTTCTAGCTTAGAGGGGAGAAGGTGGACAAGAAATCTGGGAAGCTATTGGCATTTGATAGCTGCCCAGAGAGAGTGTGTCAATTATTTTTAATGATGTGACCCTTAGTAGGTAGAGTACATGCCAAGGCAGGCCCCACTTCCAAAGCTAGTTGGGCTGCATAAACTGGACTCAATGAGGACAAAAAAAGAAGAGAAGAAGGCAGAAGAGGAAGATAAAGAAAACTCAAAGTTGAGTGGGTAGTATATGAAGGGTAGAGAGGGTGACTGTGAGAAGAGTTGAAGGAGGCTTGGATATGATCAAAATATATTGTATGGAATTCTTAGAAATGAATAAAAATATTATCTTAAAGAGAGAAAACAAGGGAAGGTGTGATGGTACAATATTGCAGCCACAGCACTGAGGATGATGACTTTGAGAAAAGCTTGGGTTACACAGTGAGCTCCAGGCTATCTTGGGCTACCCAAATGGATCTGTCTCCAAAACTAAAACAAACAAAAAGCCAAAACCAAAAACAACAAAAAAGCCCCCAAGCAGGCAAAATTAATGTTAATGTTAAAACATTGGTGCTTTAGTCTAACATCTAAAGTAGTATTATTTCAATATGTAATCGATGTGAAAGATAGTAATGAGATGCATATTTTTATAGCAACTTGCTGAAATATGGTAAGTATTTTACACTCAGGGCATATCAACTGGCACCATGTACATTTGTGACATTTCATGGATGCACTGAAATCATTGGGAGAAAAAAGATCAGGTAAGGTTCAAAGATAAGGACCCAGGGCAAAGCACATGGGCTAGCAAATTATAGATGAGCTATAATTTGCTATAGACTCTGGCAAGAAAGTATTTCCCTAGAATTTCAGAGATTATGGTCAATGCCTAGATGTCCCGTAAAGTCAGAATCCTACTATACCTGGCCCTGGCCTTGCCACTAAACGACTGTGGTTCTAAGTGAATCACTTCAACATTTTTTTGTCACATCAAAGCTGAACGAGTCCTCAAGATATTTATTTATCTGTAATGTGGCAAAGCTAGTGTGAAGTTCAGTGTTGACTGATACTGAATATCACCTGTTATGCATTCCATACTTTTACTCAAAATAACTCTGGTTAAATGGCTTTTTTAAAAACCAGTTGGTACTTTACAGAGATTTTTTGATTTCTGCTTTATTTCAAAGAGCAGTAAATAAATACTTGTTTTAACTTGTTGGAAATTACTATATGTAAGTTTATTTTTAATAACAATGAATCACTTCAACTTTTAATATTGTTTTAGACCATATTCTGAAGACACCTTCTTGTACACAGAGAGGGGGAAAGGGAGAAAGAGAGACATTCCTCCACTATCATCTGATTTCAAGTTAATAGTCCTTACAAAAAGGAGATTCTGTTTCTGTTTTGTTTTCACTATTAAAAAAAATCTTACATTTTTACTTATTGGATTTCTCCAGTTTTCACTTCTGTTCCAAGTATTGTGCATGGGTGAGGGAGTTGTAGCTCAATGAGAAAGCACATGATTCGCATATGTAAGAGCCTGGGTTCTACCCAGCATTGCAACAAAAACAAAACAAAAAATACAAAATAAGTTAAAAAGTAACATAAAAGATGTGTTATGTGCATGATTAAAAATGCGAGTGATCAAGTTCCTATCCTGAAACATCATTCTGCCAGCCTGTTATTCCCTCTTCCTGAGGCAGGGGGATTGGAAGTGGCAGTTGCTAGGCAACACCAACTGCTCTTCAGCTTCTCAGCAGCTCTGTGAACATCGCTTGCATCCCCAGCACAATAGTCTTAATTAATGTATACCCCAAAAGAAGAGTTTTAAAATGACTCTAATTTAGTAATCTCATTAAAATAATACTTTAAAGCCAGACCCAGTGGCATAGGTCTGAAATCCTAGCTGTTTAGGTGACTGAGATAGGACAATCTTAAGTTAAAGACTTGCCTGGGCAACTTAGTGAGACTGTGCCTGAAAACAGAAAGTAAAAAGTGGTTGAGAATGTAACTTAGTGGTGAATTACATACCTATTATACATGAGGCCAGAGGTCGAACCACCAAAACTACAAATATGTACTAGTAAAAAAAATATATGTATATACTTGTGCATATATATATATATATATATATATATATATACACACACATGTTTATATATATAAACATGTGTATCTATTTGTACATGTATGTATATGCATGTATATAAATACATACATATTATATTTAAATGTGTGTATATATGTATATATATGTGAATATATACATATATTTATATGTAAATATGCATATAAATATACATATTTATAAGAATATGTATGTATATATACACACATGTTTTTATTTCTTTTATTTTTTCCTTTTTTTTCTTTTTCTTTTTTCTTTTTGGATATTTATTTTATATACATTTCAAATGTTTCCCCTTCGGAAACCCCCTATCCCATCCCCCTCCCCCGCCTTTTTGAGGGTGCTCCCCCACCCACCTACCCACTCCTATCTTCCCTCTCTAGCATTCCCCTACACTGGGGCATCTAACACCCTCAGGCCCAAGGGCCTCTCCCACTGATGGCCACCAAGGTCCTCCTCTGCCACTTATGTGGCCAGCACCATGGGTCCCTCCATGTGTATTCTTTGGTTGGTGGTCCAGTCTCGGGGAGCTGGGGGGGGTCTGGCCAGTTGACACTGTTGCTCCCTCCATGGGGCTGCAAATCCCCTCAGCTCCTTCAGTCCCTTCTCCAACTTTTCTATCCAGGACCCCACACTCAGTCCAACACACACACACACACACACACACACACACAGGTTTTTAAGTCAATGTCAGAACAGAGTTAACTTTATTATGTTACATCAGCTAGAATTGCTGGTGGTGAATATATCATTCATTCTGAGAAAAGAATATTTTTTTAGTGATGAGGATAGGATCCAGGGCCTTGTGCATCCTCAGCCCCTTGACTACTTTTTTTTTTTTTTAAATATAGGTCAAACATTTTATTTCAGAAGGCAAAACAACAGTACAAGCAAAAGATGTATTAAGTTTTGTATCTTATCAACGTTTTAAGAAATTTTAAAAATGGAAACAGTGTTGCATTTTTCTTTTTATTCCACCTACCTTAGTCTTCCTCCCACTTTCCCTTTAAAACATCTCAAGCAGCAGAAGGATGGGAGGGACTAAGTAGCTCAGCAGTGGCTATGTCAATCATCCCTTTGTTTTTGTCTCCTGAGAGTCTGGAAACATTCCAGGGCTGTTTGAGGAAGAAAAAAAGAGAGATGCAGGCTTTTAGGTTGAGTACTCATCCATAATTGTGGTGCTTAGTAGTAGGACATCAAAGGAAAACTACAAATACCCCATAGCAAAAGCCCCCAGGTGCTGAAATGGAGTCAGGCTCCTGCAGGGCTCATGACAGGAAGCAGTGAGAAGGGAGGACATTTGCAAAGACAAAGCCAAGTCCCTGGGCTCTGTGTCACAGGAAACTGGCCATCCTGTCAGTTATGCCTGAGACTTGCAATCAATCTGCTCAGCCGATGCTCATAAACAAGAGCTTTTAGCCTCAAGCAGGAAACTCTGAATTTAACGTAAGAAACCAATGACCTCAGCACAGCATTTTCACTCTGCAGCAAGTATGATGTTATATACAGTGGACATAATATTGAATTTAATTCTCTCCACAACTCTGCTGTTAACCACATATACAGACATGAAATACAGGACTATAGAGAAATGGCATTTGGCCAGAGGCTGAAGACCAATAACAGGCAGAAGGCAATTTTGAGTCCAGTCTGTCTCTGAATATTGTTTTCTGTTCTATCCACCTTCCATTTCTGTGTGTCCCCTGATTTGACCCTCAAACAGAGTATTTTCCAACAGATGACTACATTTCAGGGAGGAGTTTGATCCAGGTCAATTTGTTCTAAAAATCTCCAACCATTGAAGTCTTTCATAAGATGAGCCTTCTTTCTAAATGGCCCTTGGGAGCACTCCAGCTTCTAGGAACTTCAGGGACAACAGAGAACTACTGGGACCTCTGTAAACTTCCCAAGGACATTTTAAGTCAGATTTTCCTTGGCTTTGACTCCAAAGGATTTGGTAGAAACTTGCCTGGGCTTAGGAATTTCACAATTAGAGACTGGCCTGAAGTGTTTTATACCATTCTCTGCAGTGACATGAAATAGAGGTAAAAGATAGGTCATCTGTCATCTCTATCACCTTCCCAGACCACACTGATGTCAGAACAGGATGTGATCCTGTACTCCAGATGAGAAGCTCCGAGAGGTTCATGTCACAAACCTAGCACACAACAAAGCAAAATTGGAGCCCGGAACCCTTGGGCCTGCAGTAATGGGTTTTGGGTGTCTGTCTCACTATTAATGGTCAATTTCTAACTAGCCCATTGGCAGAGTAAATAACAAGGTACCTGTGCAAGAAATGAGGCCAACACAGCTTTTGATATACACAGCCTATTGTTTGATTCATTTTAAAAAAGACAGGCACTACAGGAAGGCATCACAGATAACATTAACTAGTCCCAGGAGCAGAACCATTATAGGCACTGAGTTTGGCATGGCAGACTCCTGCTGAGTGTCGGATAAGGATCAGTTTTCAGAGTTCTGTTCTTTCAAAGAATCCTATAATCTAAGCAAAGACCATTCTGAGGAGTATGCATGCTTGCAAGTCATTTGGTATGCAGCCTTTAGGTGGTGCTAATGATCTACTGTAATACAGAGCCTGAGAGTGCCTGGTGCCCAGAATCAAGGAGGTAGATGACACCTCAAGAGGCTAGCTATCTTTCAACCCTTTGTCTCAGGCCGGAGGAACAGAATCACAAACAAATCTAGAGGCATCTCAACACAAATAAAGTTCTAGCACTTTGGTTGCCCTAGCTAGGTTTTGATAATGCTAAATGACCCCTCTAGGGAAGAATCATGCACTCTACACCATAGATCAGCACTTTCAGCGTGAATATACATCTATGCTACTTGCATTTGCACTGTGTATGGAGCAGGTGGAGATCCTGGTTTATAATTCTCCATGCGGGACAGTTTTCTGCAGGAAAATCTTATTCATTCACTTAAGAAAAACTGATGAAATAGAACCTCCTCCTCTTCTCCCTCCTCCTCCTCCTTCTCCTCTTCCTTTTCCACTTGATCTGGCTTTGAAAAGGAGGCCAGGGAAGAACACATCACATTATAGCAACCTTTCTGCACCAGGATTTTATGTCTTATTTCTTCTTTTCCTATGCATGTACCATCTTGATGCTCCATCAGTTATACACTTGTGATAGAAGAGACAACATTTTGCTACCCATTTTTCCCTTGCCAGTACCATGAGTGACAGGCTGTGTCACAATGGCCTTGCTTTTTATGCAGGAAAGAAAATAAGTTCATGTCCGTTCCTGTGGATAGCTCTGTGCATGTGGGAGCTGGCAAGGATTTCTCACTCCAGATGTGATACTTAGAACAGATGTGTGGTGTTTATGGTTATCTATACTTGTGTGTATAACTGTCTGGTTACAAGGCAAAGACTTGAGAATGCAAAATCCATCTGTCATGATAGGTTTTTATCCCAGGGGAAGGATGAGAAAAAGAAAGAATAACGGTACCATTTCTGAAATTCTATTTTAGAAAAAAGTATCTAGAAGCATCATATCAGAGACAGAATTAGAGCCAAAAAGATTTAAAGCTTTAAAAAGATATTTCAATGTAATTCCAACCATATTTTTACAGATTAAAAATTAAAAGTAATTTCCAAGTACAAAAGAATTTCAAGAAAAGTACAAAAAATGTTCAAGGGCTGTTCATCTAGATTGCTCAATTTAAATTTTTTGCTACATTTACTTTAGCTTGATATAAATTTGGGTACATACATATTCATCACTGAAAGTAGATGACAATATAATGTCCTTTCATTTCTAAGTATTGAAACATGCATTTTCCTAAGGGTAAGACTCTACTCTTAAGCAATCAAGCTAAAATTACACACTTCATGCTCAAAGCAATCTAATTTCATCAACTATCTCAACAGTACTCTTTAATAAGCATGTTTCTTCTGATCCAGGACTCACTGCGATTTATTGATAATAAATATAAAATGTTTTAAAATTTGGGATTTTTCAGAAACAAAAGAGACTTGGTAAAATTGAAAAGAGAAATTGACGACATTTCAATTATCATCTTAGCAAATATATCATGTGTGCCACACCAATTTCGGCTGTGTGGCAGAATAAATGACCTAGTAAAGTTAAACAACTAAAGGTTGGGGGCATAGTACAACAGAATAATATGTTATCAGTATTTTTGAGGGCCTGGGTTAACCTTTAGAACTATAACAAGTTAAATTAACTGATGTAAATATCTAAAATCTTCATTTTTTTTTTTTTTTTGGTGTATGCATGTCCTTTTTAGGAAGTTTTGCTTTGGACCACAATCCAGGCATTGATGTAGCTCTCTGAACAGCTGCCTGATTTTTTAAACAAAGTTTCATTGAGGCACAGGCAAGCTCATTCATTCAGTATCATTTAGGACTGCTACACAAAGTTGAGTAGTTGTGACAAGAGACTATGTATCCTATAAATCCTAGAAGATTCCCTATCTGCCCTTCAACAGAGAAAGTTTGCTGATCCTTGCTTTAGATATATGAGTAAGTCCGCCCAAGACTAGCAGAATAGAATCTCTAGCTGGTTCCACTCCAAATTCACAAACCACAAAAGCATAATATGACACACAGCTGTTTCTACCAACTTAATTTTGGAGTCATTTGTTGCACAGCAAAAGAGCTGTGGGAATATCGTACAGCAGAAGGAAACTACATGGCGTTCTAGAAGTCAGATGAAGATCACAAAAACAACAAGCACAATATTTTTGTCTTGAGCCTTTGACAAGGCTTTGTCAAAAGGAATTGATTTATTTTCGTATATCTCTGCACACATTTATGAACTGAACAAAGCAATTTGTCACAAGAATCATATATATGTCTCTACAGCTATCAGCCTGTCAACATCTATCAATCTTCCCCTATCTTTTTTCATTGGAGGAGATTGTGGCCATATTAAATAACTGGATGGTACATCTATAAGAGAGAGCACCAAGTTTACAAATAGAGATCCTTGGATATTAAATCTTGATAAAACTTCTATTAAAATCAACACAACTGCTTTTCTTGATAACAAAGAATATTGACAGTTCCATTAAATTGTCTGTCTCCCACCAGAATGCACTCAGCCCATAATTAAATAAAAGCATTTGTTTTGGGGATGAGACCTAGGGCTTCATACATTCTAGCTGAATGCAGAGCTATATACTGGGGCAATTTGTGGTCTTTTAAGTCCATGAGAAGAAAAACCAAAATTGTAAAATTTAACTCCTAAATAATATTGCATAATTTCTGATGGGCAATTAAAATTATTACTCTAAGAAAAGGAACTGGCTTTTTCAGCCTTCTAATGCCTAGTCCCTTAATTCTAGACAATAGAATGGAGCTGTGCTGATAACATCACTTCATTAGCTTTGCACACAGCTGCTTATTTTCAATCAGTGTGTCTGTATTGAAAATGTTGTGTCACAGAGATAGCTGGGTTGGATACTTGTTTGGCAGGGGCAAAGCCCTCAGTTCAATCTCCAATGTGTCAAAAAGAAAGTCTCAAATGACTACATTTTGTGATTAGTAAATTCACTAACTTGCTACATCAAACCCTATCAAGATTTATGTGAGAAAATAAAGATCTGTGATGATCTCCCATGTGTGAAGAGATTAAAGCCATCTCATAGAATACATTATGGGGCATATAATTTTCTGGCATTCAGGCCACATAGAAATGACAACTCCTTACTGTCTCATAAAAATTCAAAAAGTTAAAATTGCAAAAATATTAAGCCCTATATTTCTATGGCTGCTTTTTCCATGAAAATGTACGATTCATATGATCAGCACAACCTTTTTGCTCTTTAATTGAACTGTAGATTAAGTTTGCTTTTCTTCCTCTGCTAGGTGCAACCTTGTTCAATTTCTAATAAATGACCAGCCAGGGTTTTGCTGTTCTAATGAACTCGGGGTATTTGAAATCACAAGACAATGTTTCACATGGTGTTTTTTCAGCTGCGATTTTAATGTAAGTGCTCTCCAGGAAAAAAGGCAGAAATAGAATATTTTGGCCTTAAGAGACTTATCCCAGCAGCTTTTTTTCTCTATTTAAAGAGAAAAGAAGAAATTTCATAAGTATATAATCAGTCCGTGAAGAGTTATCAGGAGATACACACTGCACCCAAGATAGGAAGAAATGACTTAGTGATAAAGTGTGAATGCTAATTTAAAACCTTACAAAATATAAAACCGTAAAAAACCAATCCAATCCTCTACACCATCACAGAACCCCACCTTGCTCCTGCAGGTTCCAGCATTACTTTCTAGACTGTTTTGTTTATTTGTTTCAGAGACTCAGTTGTATTTGAGTGAAAGATATTTTATTTTTAAAAAGAATATTCTCATGTTGAGTGTAAAGACTAGGAGACTATTCAGCTCTAAATGGGACATCTACATACACTCCTTCCTGCACGGCTCAAGGACTATCATTAAGGAGAGGGTGGAATGATTGTAATTGTCAGAAGTTTGGGAAGAATGGGATGAAGCAGGGATTTCCAGAGACAGCTGTCATTGCACCTAAGAATTCACAAAAGCTGTAACTGAATGCGTGAGACCTGGACAAAATCAATGTAGCCACATTTCCAAGATGAATATAGGAGGGGACACAAAATCCCACCCATAGTTGAGGATGTTGGCAATTGATGGCTGATGGCAGAGGAGCGTCCATTTTCTTCATGAAAACAACCCCTGGTAGGTCGCCCATGTCCCAGTAGACATCTCTACACCCAGGTACAGGCTGGAGCACTAAATGGACTTAGTGGGTTTTACAAAGAGTACATGAAATTGGGAATGACAAAGGGTAGGCCCCAGGCATGGAAAGATTTGGAGGGTAGGGGTTGATTTTGTTAAAAACATATTGTATACATGCTACAAATTCCCAGACAATAAAAAAAGAAGTTAGATTAACTTATAAATTATTTCTGTGCCAAAACAAGTACCTATTTGAGGATTTAGCTTTTCATCCTTTGGCTTTCTTTTATTTCATCATTGTCTTTGTGAGAAAAGGTAAACAATAAAGCAAGAAATAAGTTAAAATGAACATCAGCATCTGCAAAACTAGACTTATCTTGACTCTGAGACACTAATCTTCTTGAGGTATATCTGAAGTGGAGTCTACTTTCACAATGGCAGTGTGAAGCTGAGCATACAATGGTGACGCCTTTTAGTTCTAGATGTGACATATCATTGTAGATTAAAAGAAAAAACAGCTTTCCATATTGAGGTTGATGAGATTTATTTTGTACAAAAGTTTGATTTGGATATTTTGTCAAAGAAATGCTCCCTGAACTGTAACAGCCTTGTCTTTCCATTTGCAAGGTCAGCATGAAGTGCCTAGTCTTCACATAATTAGACACAGGGGCTATAAAGATAGAGCGATGGGAATGCTTAAACACAGCGCAAACATGTCGTCCAGCATTGACATTTTGTGAGCAAAAGAAAGTTTCTGTAAGCCCAAGAACCATTTCACTTACAATAGCGATAATGTTCATTTATGTTTCCCCTCTATTTGTTAAGCAAATAGCTCAGCCCATATTCATCTGTTGAGTCTGATTTCCAACTTCTTTCCTTCCTCCTTTTCCTTCGAGGACAACGACGACGACGACAACAATGATGATGATGTTCACAGGAGAAGTAGACAAATGGGGCAGGACCTTTTTAATCAATAAAAAGGACTAGTGGAGATAACTGGTCAGTTCCATACATAAAAAGAACTAAGTAACTTACATATGCCAGAACAAAATACCTCAAGCTGGACGGCTTAAATAACAGAAAATTATTTTCTCATGGTTCTTTAGGTTGTAAATCCAAGATCAATTTGTCAGGAGAGTTGGAGGCTATGAGGAAGAAACTCCTTTTTTCTTAAATGAAAATAATTCTGGGGTATTTTCTTTTATCACCAATGAGTTGATCATCAACGCAGATGTTACTGGAAACATGACAGTTTATAGACCATGGCGTCTAGAAGCGATTATATTTTACCTGAAACACTGAGCAGGGCTTGGAAACCCGAGATCAAATGATATACATGCAGCCATAATCCCAGCCTCTGGGGGGGGAGGGGCGGAGACTGGATGATGGTTGTACATTTGGAAACCTGAGATCAAATGATATACATGCAGCCATAATCCCAGCCTCTGGAGGGGAGGGGCGGAGGCTGGATGATGGTTGTACATTTGAGGCCTGTCTGGTATACATAGCAAGACCCTGTCTTAAAAATCCAAAAGTATCTGGAGCTCTAGAAGTGGCTTAGCAGTTAAGAGCACTGCTACTCTTCCAAAAGATCTCGCTTAATATCTCAGCACCGACATGATGGCTTATAACCATCTGTAACTCCATTTCTAAGAGATCCAATGCCCTCTTCTGACCTCCCATGGGCACCAGGTACAGACATCCATGTAGGCAAAACACTCAAATACATAAAATAAAACTTTTAAAAATTAAGATTTTATAAAATATTTAAATTTTTCTGTTTGCTTTTCAAAGATTTTAATGCTGAGTTTTTATAATAGCATCTATAGCTATAGACAAAAATAGTGTAATGTAGTAGAGCATGGTGGTATATGCCTATAATCTCAGCACTCAAGAAGGCTGAGGCAGGAGCATCATAAGATTGGGGCCAGTTGGGCTATTTAAAAACACCTTACTTCAACAAAAAGCTTAAAGAAAGGACTTTGAATGTTTTCACTACAAAATCAGCAAGTGCTTGAGAAGACAGCAATATATAACTTAATTTAAACATTATGCAATACACACATGTATAAAAATATGATATTCCATTATTAATGTGTACACTTTTTATTTTTTCCATTTTAGGTAAGTAAATAAATCAATGAAAATTTCTGAAGATTTCAGCATCTTTAAGGTAAGATACCATGGAAATGTTAGCTTTCTCCTGGGCAAGTTTCCTTTCACTGTGTGAAGTATATTTTTACAGTATTTATTTATTCATTATTTTATTTTATATGTAGGAATTTTATCTTTCTCTCTCTATCTGTCTGTATGTGTGTGTGTGTGTGTGTGTGTGTGTGTGTGTGTGTGTGTGTGTATGTATGTATGTATATCTGACTGCCTGGTGCATATGGAAGTAATGAGAGGGTGTTGGATCCTCTGGAACTGGAGTTACAGATAGTTGTGAGACCATGGGGGTGCTCGGAATTGAACCCATGTTCTCTGCAAGAGCAGCAAGTGCTCTTAACCACTGCTCTATCTCTTGAGCTCCAGTATGTATGTTTGTATGTATGTATGTATGTATATATGTATGTATGCATGTATGTATATATTTATGGTGTGTGTGTGTGTGTGTGTGTGTGTGTGTGTGTGTGTGTGTGTGTGTGTGTGTGTGTGTATTGGGGATGGGCAGTATATATGAAGGTGAGAGAATGATTTTGGTAAGTTGTCTTTCTCCTCCTACTATGTGGCTTCCAGAAATTGAATTTATATTTGTCAGTCTTTCAAGCAAGAACCTTTACCCTCTGAGCCATCTTGCTGGACCAGGGACACTCTTAAGATAGATATTATCTATGTGAACTTAGCCAAAAGGCTTCAAAGTGATAAAAGCAAACATTTCCAACCCTCTTTCATGAAGGTAAAATGGTTCTGTAGCTATGTCCTTTCTCTACTCTTGAGTGAACATATTTTCTCTGCTCTTGACTGAACAATGTACATGGCACCTTTTATCTTGCATCTGTGATCTTTTAAAAAAAACCTGCTTATTTGTTTCTTTCTGATTTAAAAATACTTCACATATGCCATTTCTCCATCTTTGTTCTTCTAGTCCTGTTTCTGGTATAATAAATAACTACAAACATCATGACTAAAGGCAAAATTAGGGAAGCAGCCAAATAAGGTATGAGTGTGAGTTTGGGAATGGACTATTCTGGGACAAAACCATCTTCGTCCACAAACTTGAGAAACCAGGCAAATTGTCTGCTTCTAAACTATGGGCAGACAATGAACAGACATTTCTTTCCAAAAGGAGAAAGCGAAAGGATAAAGGGGGATCACAAGTCTGACGAAAGTTCAAACCTTAGCAGGACATGCTCCATCAGATTTCAGGGCCTGAGACTAATTTTCTTAGGCTCCATGTCATGAGCCTCCATTCTACTGCTACTTTGACCATATTGTCCCTGAGTGATGGCTCTGCCATTAGGAAACTGAGAAGACACTTTCTGCCCAGGCCATTGCATCTGTATCTGAATCCTCAGAGAAAAGCTTCCTCCATGAACTTCGTCCCATTTTTGTCCTTTTCAGTGTTTCTGCTGACATTAAAGGTTGAAAGAGGGACTGAGACACACACACACACACACACACACACACACACACACACACACACACACACACTGAGAGAGAGAGGGCAAGGGAGAGGGAGAGGGAGAGGGAGAGAGAATATTATTGATACTTCAATTCTTATTTCTTATTTAACTGGAAGTCATTGTACCCCAAGGAAAGAAAGAATAAAGCAGAAACAAAAATGTAAAATAAAGAATTGAAGATACTTTTGAGGATATATATCCTAGGTAATCATCCATATATATATGTATTGAAATCCTAATACTCCTCTGAAAAATGAAGTGAGCAGTAGTTTTATACTTGGCTTATAACAAATATTAAAAATACCATTGCTGTATAACACATATATAATAATTTTAACAAAATGTTGCTAATGTAAATTTAAGGTGAAATAAATGAAGAGAAATGTTATGTTCACTGATAAGAAAACTGAAAATTATTAAAATGACAGTTTCTGGTGAGTGGAGGGCACATACCGATTCCAAGCAATAAGGAGGCTTCAGTAGGCAGCTTTCCTTATGAATGAGCTACAAAGTCAATTAAGTCTTAAAATGTCAATTTCTTGTAGAGTAAAATATAGACCTAATCATAATGCAAATAGTGCTTATTGATTTTGATGAAAATTGGTAAGTGGATTCTAAAATTTATATTAAAATGTAATGGACCCAGCATAGCAAAAACAATTTTGAAAAAAAAAAAAACATAAAACTAAGGAATTACTAATGACCTCAAGATTTACTAAAGAATATGTTGTGTGGCGTCAGTATAGAGATAAATATTTATATCAGTGAAATATAACACTTGCCTCTACACAATAAATTTATATTTGGAAAGCCCACAGAATACATTTAGTAGAATGTTTATAATAAATTGTGCTTGAATAACTATATGAATGAAATAATGTGAACCCCATCAAATATATCAGTATACTCAAGGCCCAAATATTGACAAGTATAAAATTTCTACAAAAGTGGAGAAAGAATGGATTGTTTTTATCACTAATTCTAGCTTGAGTGATTTTGGAGACTGTATTAGTCAGGGT
Source organism: Uromys caudimaculatus (assembly GCA_028551405.1). NCBI lineage: Eukaryota > Metazoa > Chordata > Mammalia > Rodentia > Muridae > Uromys > Uromys caudimaculatus. Next base: position 3,247,164 of record CM052722.1, read on the forward strand.
CCTCTAGAGTCACAGAACTTATAGGTAGTCTCTACAAAGTAAGGGAATTTGTTAATGACTTACAGTCTGTAGTCCAACTCCCCAACAATGGTCAGCAGTAGCTGTGAATGAAAACCCGAGGATCTAGCAGTCGCTTAGTCCCACAAGGCTCGCAGGCAAGGAAGATTGAATCCTCCTCCTTCCAATGTCCTTATGTAGATCTCCAGCAGCAGGTATGGCCCAGATTAGAGGTGTGCGTACCACCACACCTGAAACTTGTGTCTTCCAGACTTAAGATCTAGATCACAGGTGAGCCTTCTAATTCTGGATTGTAGTTCACTCCAGATATAGTCAAGTTGACAATGAGAAATAGCCACTACAGAGACCAAAGTATGTTACCTCAAATTTTCCATTCAATAGGTGTTATTTTGAGATTATTATTGTACTAACTAGAAGCCACAAGAGAAGTTATAACATCACAGTATGTTTCCCTTTTCAAACTTTGACTTTTATTTTTTAATTGTGTGTGTGTGTGTGTGTGATGTGTTTAGGTTTGTGCATGTAAGTGCAATGTCTATAGAATCCAAGAGAGAGACTGATTCCTGATGCTGGAGTAGTAAGCTGCCAGAAATGGGTGCTAGAAATCAAACTCTGTTCCTATGCAAGAGCAGTACACTTCTTAACCCCTGAGCCACATCTCTAGTCCCACATGTTAACCTTTCACAGAGGAAACATTTATAAAGGAAATGCCCATTTGCAAATGTTTCTCCTTCTTTATATTGGGGAGAGAAGAAGGTTTCTAGAGCTCTAGGGACCTTCATCAACAGAGAGTGAACACACTTAAGTCTGCATAACAAGTATAATATATATCTCAAAATGTGCATTAAAAAGTATATATATTATGTATAACTACATACATATACTCTTGTTGAGTACTCAACTCCTATAGTTACGTATACCCTCTGCATTGGTTTTGCTATTTGTTCCTTTCTTCCATTTCCTTTATTCAACTTACTAACATTATTCTCTCAACTTTATCTACTTTTCAGTTTTTCTTTCACTTTTCAAGCCCTCTCTTCTCCCATTTGTAACTGTTTGTTATGTCCTTAACTCCTGAAATTGTGGGAAAGTTATTCTTATACAATCATATACACATCAAATCTTGACAATGATGGGCAAAATAGAGTTAAGTAGACTTCCAGTCTGTGGAGGCACAAGAGAAAAATCCCATTTCTGATAAGTTTCTATACTTTTGCTCCCCAAGTCCTCCATCATCAGCATCCTGCATATTCTATACTGAAGTTTCATCTTCATTGAATAGAAAGTTGGAGTAAATGAAGCTACAGAAAATGAGTCTAGAGAAATAGCAAAGTCCTTCATATTAGGGTGTTTGAAGTAAACTACTGAAGTTAATACATCCTAAAGCTTAGCTTTTGGGACAATACATTGACAAAATTTGTATAGGTTCATTACAAGAAAAAGAATATAGATGTTGAAGTATGATCTCCCACTAGTGGTATGATTAGAAAAATTAGGCAAAGGAGTAAATGGTCATAACTTTGAATATTATATAGAGATGCCAAGGACATGAAAAGATACTCAATATAAATAAACATTAGAAAAGTACACATTTAAACAATATCAAGATAAAACTACTAACTTATCAGAATTGTTAGATTAAGAAAGAACCATTATACATTATATATGGGGAGAGGTTAGATTTTGGGCCCAAGGGTTGCCCTCCTGGGTAACTGTCCCAGAGAAATGAAAATTTATGTTGCTACCATAACCTACACACTGCTGTTCACAGCAGTTTCATTTATAATAGCCAGAAGTGAAAGCTACCCAAATCAATTGTATTGCATTTATATAACTTTCTTAAGATAATAGAGCAGTGGTGTTTGGGAAGATTAAGATCTGTCATTTTTTAAGAATAAGAGAGAGAAATGAGAATGTCTATAAAGAGATCCCAGGAAGCAGCTTTGTGATAGAATTATTTGGTAAGTGTACTCTGATAGCGGTTATAAGAATGTACACTTGTGATACAACTGTACAAGTCTTGTACACATACAAACACTCCATTCACATGTACACACAAATGTGTATAAGATTGGAGAAATCTGGGCTAGGAATGTATGCAGCTCAGTAGCAGAGTACTTCCCTACTATAAATGAAGATCTGATTATCTAATCCCTTGCACAGCAGAACAAAGATACAAAACTAATTGAAGGTGTAGACATCAGAGTAAGTGCTACAAATTGCATCAAAGTCATTTAATTTATGTGTATGTGAGGGTGTATGCATATGTGTTTGTGCATGTGTGTGAGATGTTGCATTTAGAACCTAGGCCCTTATGAATATGAGAAATTCTCTATCACTGACATACTTCCAACTTGATACTATATTTGTGCAAGGTATCAATACTAGGCAAAACACAAGATTTGCTTGTGCACTAAAGAAAAATACTTCTTGTAAAGATATAATTAACTTTAAAAAGTTATTGTAAGATGTATTATTTTAGATTATGCATATTGTAGAGGTATGCACACATAATTGCAGGTTCTTCAATGGTAAGAAACACAGTCTCACCCTGGAACTGGAGTTACAAGCATTTGCAAATCACCAAAACTGGAACTGGACTGCAACTCAGGTCTTCTGAAAGAGCAGTACACACTCATCAGGACTCAGCAGTACACTCTCTCCAGCACCAAAAGGTTAAATTTGCCAGCGCCATCTCCTCCTCCTCCTCCTCCTCCTCCTCCTCCTCCTCCTCCTCCTCCTCCTCCTCCTCCTCCTCCCTTTAGAAAAACCAGAGTGTTACCGTGTAGTACTGACTGGCCTGGAACTTGCTATGCCAAGTAAGCTGTAGTTATTTCCCTTTCTCTGTCTCCCAAGTGCTGCAATTAAATGTGTGTACCACAAAAACAGGTTAAAAGCTTTTCAATTGATAATATAGTATCCTATTTAAGTAATTTAACAAGGCTGTCCACTGGAATCATAATGAGACAGAATTTTTAAAATTCATACATTTCCTGGTACCCATATTAAAAACATAAAAAGAAGTCACAATGCATGATACATTTGACATATTTCAGCACTTGAAAAGTCATTGTTTCAATATATAATAAACACGAACTGGTTTTAGTAATAAATTCTATGATCTTTGCCCATAACAAGCCTTCAAACTCCAGTTTGTACTTTATGCATATAGTACATCTTAGATATAGCTAGCTACTACATTTCAAGTGTTCAATAGCTACATTTGACTAGTGTTTAATATACATGACAAAGCGAATCTGAAGGATAAAGGGAAATTGTTAACCAAATCTTAAAAATCAGGAACCACAAAGCACAATGTAAATGTATTTGGGAGAAAAATTAACATAAACAATGTTTAACAAGTAAAATTTGAAATCAGTGAATATATGTAACAAAATGGTAAACAGAGAGTCAATATTTAGTACAAAGAGTTGCTACAACTGAACAAGCAGAGTGGTCAAAGGCATAAATAAATAATTGACAAAAGGTCAAATTAAAAGTCCAACAAATATCCCAAACAAAGCAAATTGAATTAATGGTATGAATTAAAGTTTTACTTCATACCTATGAAGTTACCAAAAATTGAAATAAATCCTCTAGGAAGGATTTCAGGATCATGTATTTCATAACTTGTAATCTTATTGCCAAAAAAAATATCAGAAACCAAATCTATGAAAATCACTCTTTGTTCTACACACACTCTCTCTTGCTTTGTCTCAGACACAGACATCTGGCCAACATAGGAAATATTTGTTGTTGTGGTAGTCGGAATTAGATATTCTATGCTTGTTCCTGAAACAGCTGGGAGCTAATGTGATGAAATTTGTCTAAGATAATTTTTTGTTGCAATTACCTTGAAAACTCCAAATAAACAAGCTTTATATTCCAGTGAGAATTAAAAGAATCTACCTTTTTCTTGTAGGAGTAACCAACCAATATCTGATTTGATTTAAGGCCCATTCCATAAGATAGAACTAATACCTGATATTGCTTGATACTGCTTGGGTGACCAAGAATCAGAGGCTATATAGACCAGAGACCTAGGGTAAAACCAAACATGATTGGTCTTTACAAAAAAAGTGATAAAATGACTTCTAATGATATTGTGCTCTACTCATGTATCAGCTTCCTCCTGTAGCAGATGGGAACAAATAGAGGGACCCACAGCCAGACATTATGCAGAGAGAGAAGGGGGGAGTGGGGAGATCTTGGAACACAGAGTTCTAAATGGTATATGTTCATTAAATCCTTCCCTTCAGGGTTTAGGGAAACTCATGGAAGAGGAGGTAGAAAGAGTGTAAGAGCCAGAGGAGATGAAGGATTCCAAGAAAATAAGGCCCAATAACTCAACATGAGCAAAGCTCATAAGAACTCACAGAGACTAAAGCAGCATGCTTGGGGCCTACACAGGTCTGCAGCAGGTCCTCTATGCTTATATTATAGTCTTCTAGTTTAGTGTTTTTAAGAGACTCCTGAATATGTGAATGAGTGGATCTCTGATTCTTGTGACTTCTCCTGGGGCTCTTTTCTTTCTGTTGGTTTGTCTTGTCCAACTTGTCACTTGGATGTGATAGTTTTGTTTTATTATATTTTATGTTGTTAAAAAATGAACTTGTTTTTTCTCAGGATACTCACAAAGCTCTGCCATAGTCTATTCGTTATATAGAGGTCCAGAAACCTAGTACCTGGACACTGCATAGCTCTTGCCAACACAAGCAAAACTCTTGCCAAATGAGAGGTAGTATCATGAATCAACAGACTGTTTAAATAGTCAGAAATATACAGATCTATTTATATCCAAAGCATACACAAGCAAGTGTGCATAGAAGTTAGTCTTTACTCTCAAAACTCAAGTGAGTGGAGAAATAAAATCAGCAGTATTCAGGAGAACCAAGGCTCTTTGAAGTGGTTATGAACTAGAAGGACTGTGTCATTATTTTCTTATGGAAATGAGAGGAAAATGTGAGCAATAATGATTCATGTATAATTTAGGTTCAATTTCATTTTTTTATGATGATGGAAATATGTTGCTGTTTGAAGCTGATATTCATCATTTGAATCTCAGCAACATCAGCTTCATCTACCACTCAGATTGGGTAAGGTGACAGGTAGGCCATGCCTACATATAGCAAAGCAGTGTGAAGGAAGTCTCCATGCCTTCTCTTTAATTCTGCCATGAACCCAATAATCACTTACAAAAAATTAATTTCTACCAAAAATACCCCCCTTATCAGGTAGCTAATCAATATGCCCACATCTGCTTTGGTTCAGAGTCCCTCTGCCCCTCACCAAGAAGACAGAAATATGCTGAATTCCCCCCTCCTGATCAACAGTTTGCCGAAGCTGCATACTTTTTACTTATTGGTGAGTCTTAAGTAGCTCGCACCCTAACTCTCACAGTCTAGAATGCCCCAGATACTGCTAGGTCCCCTGTCACCATGATCATTCTGAAATGCAAGTTCTTTCTCTACCTTAAAGTTATTTCATCTAATTATTATTGAATACTTAAATTATTCCCTTGATTCTATATTTATTATTGTGCTTATTTTAAAATATTTTAAATTTTCTTTGACAAATGTATATATGTATCCAATATGCTGTGATCACGTTCACTCCCTATTTCCCTCCTTTGAACCCCCTCTTTCCAACAAGTCTCTTCTACACCTTCATGTGTTTTCTTTTGTGGTTTTGGCGAACTATGGAGTGTCACTAGGGTTGCTTCCGTGAACATGAGTGTCAAGTTATTTACTGAAGCATGGCCAACTTAGCAGTCACAATACCGCTGAAGAAAATGACACTCTCATGGTCAGTATGTATTTATACTAATATTACAGTGATTCCTTGATGTTCAGGATACATTTTAAATACATTGCCCTCAAGACCCATGGTTCAACGTGACTGTTTCTCTTCTACATTGCCACTTACCATATTCCTCAGGCTTCTTTTCTATTGGATCCACTGAGATATCCTGGATGTCGAACTGTGTTGAAATACTGTACCCTTCTCACAGGAGGCTATGTCTGCTGCAAATGTACTTTCTTCATGTAACAAACACCTACATATTTAATAAAAAGAAGTTTTAACTGGAACATCTTTTGAATTATGACATACATTTGGTTGTTGGCAGTGTTGGGTTGGTTGTTGGCAGTCCTGGGGATTGAACCCAGAGCTTTGTGAATGCTAGGCAAGCAGTGTACGACTCAGTTATATCTCAGCCCTTAATCTCTTTTTCAAGGAACTGTCTTGCTGGTCATGGCAGTACATGTTTGTAATCTTAGCACTTGGGATATGAAGGCAGGAAGATCAAGAAATCAAGATTGCCTAGCAAGTTCAAGGTCATTCTGAGCTACTAGTCTCTCACTTTCAAAGAACATACAGTGCCACTAAGTTGCCAAGACTAATCTTGAACTTTGGGGGTCCTGCTTCAGCTTCTTGACTAGCTGGTATGACAGGAAAGCAGATGCATGCCACTATGCTCAAACTTAAGGACTTGATTTGTAAATAGTAGAGACTAGATTAAGTGAGAAGTTTTTTAAAAGTGTACAGAGAAGGCCTGAAAGTAGGAACTAAAAAAAAAAAAAAAACTACTAAAGCTTCTATGACTCCTGATAGCTTCTTGCTTCTTATTCTCTAAATCTCTTATTTCCTTTTTGTAATTATTCTTCCTAGTAATTTTGGAATAGAACATAAAATACATATAATTCTAAATCCTTATTTATCCAGGGATAAATGAGATAAAAACATTAAACAGCTCAATATGATTTTATATAACTTAAATGAAATTATGCTTATAAAAAAATCCTAGCACATTCATTGATATGCAATAAAGGTGAGTTATTAAATGATTACGCGGTGGGTGGAGACCTCTGCCTGGGCCACCAGGAGTCCATAGCCAACGAGCACCAGAGAAAGCTACCATCCCAGGAGCTTGGAAAAGCCATGAGTGGGGCTAAGGGGAGCAACAACTCTCATCCAGACCCGCCCGGATCCACCAGGATCCAGGGCCTGAGAACCCAGGGACAGAAACCTCTGAAACTTCCGGTTTCCACCTGTGGGTGGAGACCTCTGCCTTGGCCACCAGGAGTCCATATCCAACGATCACCGGAGAAAGCTACCCTCCCAGGAGCTTGGAAAAGCCGTGAATGGGGCTAAGGGGAGCAACACCTCTCACCCAGACCCGCCCGGATCCGCTGGGATCCAGGGCCTGAGAACCCGGGGCCAGGAAACCTCTGAACCTTCCAGTTTCATCTGTGGGTGGAGTCCTCTGCCTGGGCCACCAGGGACCTGTGCCTGGGGACCTCAGCCTGGGCTACAAGGCCCCAGGAGAGAGCGGATATCCCAGGAGTGCTGACACGCCTTTGAGCACAGGAAAAACCACCACTTCTGTTCAAACTCACTGGATCAAGAAGAACCCTTGCAGAGCCATCAGGGCATAGGAACCAAGGTACAGCTGCGGACAAGATCCTTCTGATTTCTTTCTGCACCCCAGAGCGGTGGACCCTGTGCCACAGCTCTCCAAACCCAAACACCTCTCAGAGAGAGCTGGTCTTCAAGGAGTATTGACACAGAGGCCTACAGGAGGGGCAAGCCACAACCAGACAGAGTAAGATCAGCTAACATCAGAGTCAACAAGATGGCAAAAGGCAAGGGTAAGAACATAAAGAACCAAAACCAAGAGTACTCGGCACCATCAGAACTGGGCTCTCCCACCACAGCAAGCCCTGGGTACGCCAACACACCAGAAAAGCAAGACTCAGGTTTAAAATCATTTCTCATGATGATGATAGAAGACTTTAAGAAAGAAATGAATAACACCCTTAAAGAAATACAAAAGAAAAGAGATAAACAACAAGAAGCCTGTCAAGAGGAAATACAAAAATCCATTAAAGAATTACAGGAAAACACAATCAAACAGGCAGAATTTCAAGAAAACACAATCAAACAGACAAAGGAAATGCACAAAACTATCCAGGAGCTAAAAATAGAAATAGAAACAATAAAGAAATCACAAAGGGAGACAACCCTGGAGTTAGAAAACCTAGGAAAGAGATCAGGAACCATTGATGT